>CP130734.1:32031859-32519482 GCA_030553155.1 Nippostrongylus brasiliensis
ATCGTGCATCAAATTTGCATTCTCCTATTAACCTGCATACTAGTGTTCATACCGTCATGCGTTATGCATTGAATTAAAGGTTGTCTATTCTATATTGTACTATCGAGAAATGATCCATTATTATCGATGGTCTTTCGTGATTCATAAATCCCGTTTTGTTGTCGTAAAGCGTAAAAAGGCTCTAGTCATTCGCGCCAACAAGCAATAGTTGATAGTTATTATCCGACACGCAGTGAGCAAAAATGATTTAACAGATGTCAATATCATTTATGAGAACGAAAGAACCAAGGAACCGATTCAGTGAAAATTCAACCAAACACCGGCTGGATATTCTTTGCAAATTGCCAGAGTATCGTTGTCACCCCTCTCCAACCCATAGGGCTAGAATCGCTCACTTCCCTCTTGATTAATGGTTCCGTTATATGTATGTTAGATATACAGTTAAATATCATATAAAAATATTGAAAGTAGAATTTCAAGGTGGAATAAAAGAAAAGTAAAAGTAGAATTTAGCGATATTGTGAGTATGACAAAATGACGTTGAAGCAAAAGCGTTTACGCAGCGCGCTTTCCTTACGCTTTCGAAAATCGCAACTTTGAATCATTTGCCTAGATCACCTTCCGTTACAATTCACGACCGCCTCCTCCTTAAGGCTGTTATAAATAGAACGGGAAATTTCATAATAGAAAGAACAGAGGAATGAATTGAATTGCAGCAAAATGACGTTAATTTGAGGGATTCAAGACATATTGAATTAACAAAAATACTCACGATAGTGTCAAGACTGGTGCTAGTGCATAGTGGCGGCGGCGGTCGTGGTACGTCCACTGGCACTGTTTCGCTCGAACATGAACACGCATTCATGGACGCAGCCGAAGGGGTGCATGCAGGCAGCGGAGGCGATGGTTCGGGCTAAAAATAGACCGGAACTTGATTACGGAAAAATTAAAAATTTGACAAGTTTTATGCTGTTTGATTGGTTTGACTACTATCCCTTGTTAAAATCGATTGTGTTACTAGCAGTGTTCGAAATTGCTTCAATGTTGCTTACGTTCAGATTGCCGATTATAGAATGTTTTCTTCGATTCATTCACACGGCGTTGTCCCGTGTAATATATGAAATAAAATGGAAGAAATGAGACCTGCCAATATTACTTGTGTCAACAACTTTCACTTTAAATTACTATATAGAGCCACAGATCGAAATCACCAGGAGCATTTCTTGTCGCTTCTCGCACATGCCCCCCCGACAACCTCGAGTTCGCAGACTACCATCGTTGTATCGCATTTGATACACCACCAGCAGAAACTTTTAATACCGACCCCTACATTGCCCTCGTTGCCTTGCTGACTCGCTTGTCGTTCTTTTCTATCTGCGCTCATTACTGCGCTACACTTCTGCCGAGTTTGAGTCGGTTTGCACCAGCGTTCCGGACTGTCTGAGTCCTTCCCTTTGCGCATCATGTCTAGGCTCTCGAAGGGCCTCTTCACATTCACTACGGCAGTAAAACCAAAGTAGAGTGGTAACAAGGAGGGTGCGCGTACTTCCGAACAGCCCTCGGCGCTGCGGGGAAATGAGGTGTGATACGTAAAAGTTTCACAGACTTGACAAGACACTCCACGTTTCCCTTTGCAGAAGCGGGAAATGACACCGGTAGCGCCCTGGGGCGGGAGCGCTGCGATTGCGCTTGCGGCACCTCCCCATTGTTCACGATTACTACGCCACTACTGCGTATGTCGTGTTCCTCAAGCGAGCAGGACCCAATGGTCTACCATGGCACGCGACAGCGACGAATGGAGACGTTACTGGCGCCCACTCGAGCAAGTCGATCAACGGGCCACCCGGCAATGAGGTGTGGTAGGCAGAAAATTTCACAGACGTGACAATTCACTCGACGCCTTCTTTTGATGGAGAAGCAGGAAATGACATCGGTCCCTCCCTAGGGCGGAAGCACTGCGATTGCGCTTGCGGCACCTCCCCATTGTTCACGATTACTGCGTCACTACTGCGCGTGTCGTGTTCCTCAAGCGAGCAGGACCCAATGGTCTACCATGGCACGCGACAGGGACGAATGGAGACGTTACTGGCGCCCACCAGAGCAAATCGATGATCAACGGGACGACAGGAGGCGATACAGGTGATACTGCGTCACTGTTGCAGAAAGGTGTAGAGGGGTCCTAATCGACTACCACCACACTGCTTTGGCGCCACCGTGTGTGAATAGGGGTTCAGAGGGTATGGTCTATGGTATACTCCGGCAACGAGCCCGTCGCAGCGGAGCTAAAAGTGAATGGCTCCCCTCTTTACGGCATTGCAGCTGGGTTTTTTGTATGTTGCTGTGTGCGGGGACTCGGAGCAGTGCTGCCCGACCATCGCAGCTGGCTGCGACTCCTGCCACAGTACTGTCCTGAGAGTATCTGCACCACCCTTTTTGCCCTTGCGGTAAAACATCCGAGCCTCCGCACACTGCAGCATATAAAAATCACAGCTGCAGTGCTGTGTAGAGGGAACCCATGCATTTTTAGGACCGGTTCTGAGTGTTACTGCATGCAGCTGCAGCAATGATAAAGTATAGGAGTTGCAGCGCTGCAGCAGCTGCATGCAGCACAATGCAGCAGAGGGGAGTGTTCAGAGTGTTGCAGCGTGCAGCAGCCGCATGCAGCGCTGTGCAGCAGCTGCAGCAGAGAATTCCCACCGGAATTTTATTGTCGCGATGCAGGAGAGGTTGTGGCTGCGGACTTGAATGGGCGCGGGGGTCCCACAGCGATCGTCCTGCTGAATTCCCATCGACGCCACGCCATCGACCGATCATGTAATTCCTATCACGAAAACCTGCTGCTGTTCTGTTGCTGCAGAAAACTGCAGCAAATTTGCAGCAACGCGGTGGTCCCGAACGGAACGACGCTCCGCCCTTCGTTGCTGTACAATCATGCAGCAACACTCTGAACCGACCCTTAGCTCCGCCGCGACGGGTCCGTTGCCGGAGTATTCCATAGGCCTATGATGCAACAATGAACTAACAAGCTCACCTGACACAGATCGAGCGCGGCGATGGTGTCACGCTTGTCGAGATCGTTGAGCTGGTTCTGATCGGGTCGAAGGATCACGTCTTCGACGGCTCGTTTCAGATCGCCGATTCGCATGCTGTCCACGGTGGCAGACGAGGTGGTGGTGTTCTGCGACGGCGACGAGATGAAGAACGAGTGCGGCGCCGCCACGATGCCGGCCAACTGCTGCTTGGCGCCACCACACCAAATCTCGATCGGCTCGAATGCACAACGCCGGCTGCTGTTGATTGGCGCCAGGATGGCTCGCTCACACTGACTCGTCGTACGCTTCGTGTCGTGTGTGATCTAGAGCGCTTTCTGAAACACCCACAAAATCAATGGCGATCGAATGACCAAGCGATAAAATCGATTGAGCGGCAAATCGAACGAACAGTGATCGAAAGCGAATCGATCGACGATCAATAGACAATAGAGATGAACAGTCATGAAGGACTGAAACATAAACTTCAGCCCGACGCTGTACCCGTAGTTGCTCTCCTTGAACTCCAGACGGTTCTGTTATCACAAATCACTAGGGTTGCGTTTCCGCGGGATCACTTTCTCCAGACAAAACTTGTGATAACAACGTGGCCTGTAGCTCAAAACAATCGTTCGATATCTAGCATCGAAAAATCGATTATTGATTATTGGACAAGCTACTGCGTTCTCAGAAAAAGATTGCAACGACATATTATGCAAAGGTGAAAAATCGAAGTTGCGGTAAATGAAGAGGGTATGAAGGAACGATAAACAGCTCGAAAATTTCCTAGTGACTGAACAACCAACAAAACGAAAAAACCTGACGAAAATCGATTGTGCGGTAAATCAATCATTCAGATCGATCGCCGACGATCAGAGAAACAGACCAGTGATAAATAGAAGATATGTGAACAAGAAGGGTTTAGCGTATTTATTGATGGCTCTTTTATACCAATATACTGGTAATGGTGGTAATGGAAAAGGTGATGAACCCAAAAAAATCGATGATCGGTGACACAACACAGCAGCTGGTCGCGAACAAGTCATAACAAAGAATGGAATTAAATATTCTTTATCAGCCACAAAACTTCCAGAAGTGTTGTCAACCCGAAACAACCTTGGGGATTTTGTAAAACAAATTTTGCAGTTTAAATGAAACTGTCGAATAGAATTCCATTAATAAGGTGAGAGCAAAGCTGATTGATCCGCGCATTTACCATCAATGAACAACTTAAATAACATTTACTTCGCACGCGATAGCCTGACAAAAAGTTCTTGAGGATTGATTTTCGACAATCATCGATAAACGAATTTCCACTGAAAAACCGATTCCGGTCTGTCTGTCGATTAATTACAGGAGAACACATTTCGAAAAATAAGCCAGCGGAATAAAAATACGGGAAACATTGCAAAACTCGACGATACTGACGAAATGAACGATTTTTTTGGGTAACTGACCACGAGAGGAATCCATAAATGAAAGATTTGAGGCTTCAATAACAAATCAATACCTGAATAAGATAGTCGGAGGCAGAGATTTTGCAGCAAGTGTTCGATGGAGGAAGTAATCAAGCAATGATTCAGCAGAAGGAATTTTCACATTTGTGCGGCGCCATCTGCTGAAGAAGTCGACGCTCTTTTCCAGCAGCACCCCTTTTTAGCTTAATCAAAACAAATTTTATCGAATAAATTTCAGAACGACTGGTACAAAGTCCATGAAAATATGTTCCACCCAGCCGATAGGCTAACAACAAATCTCAGTCAGCTGAAGGAGGAGCAATCCTCATACCTCTACTAGGTGATCAATTACAGCTCAATCAAAATTAAACTCGTTTTTAGGGAGGAATGTCCAAACAATTTTTTAGATTTGGTTTCAAATTTAAAAGATTCGACGCGAAAATCACCTAGGCGACGCTCTGAACTGTTTTTCACTTTTCAATCGAAATAAGACTCATTTTTAGGGTGAAATGTCCAATCAATTTTTGAAATTGGGTTTCATACTTAAACGATTCGTCGCAAAAATCACTTCTACGATGCTGGAACTGTTTTCAAAAATTTTTGTTGAGAAGAAGATGACGATTGCCAATAGATAACGGTAAGGATCAATTCCATGTACAAAAATGCATCAAAATAAGAAACATGTCAGAGAAGCGGAAACGTGATGATTCAGACGAAACATTAGCCGGCAAATGTCATAAGAGCAGAGAAAACCGTCGAATCGATGGCCTAAATGGGCCAGAGATGATGCTGGCTGCTGATCGACGACGAAAAAACTTCTGACTCAGCTGATAGCGTTCTAATCATAGCCGCTCTTTGAAGGAATGCCTCGAATTGACGACCGCAACTGATAACATGCCCAGCTTTGCGCCTTTCACACGAGCAAAGACTGCTGATCATCAACAAAAAACGAGAAAGGATAGGAAAGGTATGGGTAAAAGGATAGGAAAGGTAAAGGCATTGAGGCCATGGAAAGCCTAGTCAGGTTAGTAAACTTCTTCTTACGCACTTTACCAAGCTTCATGGCTCGATTTGTGGTCCATTCCTTCGAATACATAACTCAACACGGCTTCACTAGGTAAAGGTAAAGTGGTCGGGATAAATTAGTTCACTGAGTACGCGCCACTCATCCGTCTTCCAGTCAAAATCGTTAATGCATTTGTCCTATACAATGCCTTGTGGAAGCCAGCCGCTACACAAAGGTAATGTCTTTACCCTCCCAGACAAATCTGGTACCAATCTGCCCAACCCCAATCGAGCATCCCCCGATCCGCCTTACAGTGACATTCACATAAAGAACGCAGCAATTCCTCCGTACCAATTTCACCCTTTGTTCGATATATGACGCCGTTGGGAAATTTGTCTCTGACGTTTTGTGCTCGTCAGCAGAGAAATGCTTCCCATGGTGGCGGGTTTTTTCCCAAAGTTAAGGCACTCCGCCCGTCTGACGGCGCTCCGACTCCGAAAGTGATATTGCTGTATACCCAAATAGTTCACCTTTTGCGGAACGAATGAGATGACGCTACCTGCACTTTGTGGCGACGTTAAGGCTACTGAAAGAAATGCTCCAAATCCGAAAGGAAACATTTGGTAAGATTGCAAAGTGAACTGAAAAATACGTATGAAACAATACAGATGTATATTATGTAGCTGCAACGCTCCAACGATTCCATCAAGGAAAGATATAGCGCTTATATTAACCGTCTTCGCTTTTTTTCCTTCCTCTTCGTTAACTCGTAACTCTGGTTCTCTGACTTTTCACATTTATTATACGTCGCTCACTCATGTTAATGTTTGCTTCATGCTTATGGCGCGTCCTTGTACGCATATAATAAATAAATAAATAAATAAATAAATATTAAAACTAACGGCTACCATGTTGGAAACTTATGGTAAGTATGAAATATCTCTATCTTGTTCTTAACTGTCAATCAATTTCTTTCAATGGTTGTCTACAAAGGAACAAATTGATATAAACACTTCCCATTTCATTAATTTCTAGCTACCCAGTAATGAATCACTTTAGGTTAACAATACGCCGTTTGCACATACTGTTTTAGTTATCTATTCACTAGACTACCGAAGAGAATCGTTAGAAAGAATGAGATGCAGAAAAGTAAACTCCTGATACTACAATCCATAAAGTTAGGAAAGACCATCCAAACAAGCCCAATTTTTTGGACAGGACTGGATATTTATTCTATTCATTTATCGTTTCATCCTTAAACGTGGAAGTGCTACTGAATAAGAAAATGTGTTAGTTAAGAGCTGTTTAGATCATGGTACTTATTGTGTAATCTAAACTAGCCTAAAAACTATCAGCTCACGAATATTCTAAAAAATAAAACGCAAACAGAGAAACGATCTACATTCAGTGCAGAGTCTGCATCTTCCCCATCAGTTACTGTTATAATGTTGGGATATATGTAGCTTTGTTGCTGAACTCTAGAGATCTGGAACACTAGCCGCCTAGAGCAATTTGACTTTTTTCATCATCTTCTTGAAATCAGCAGCATTAGGAACATTTAGTATTGTTGCTGGGAGCATCTGCAGCCACTTGGCCGCACGGCAAAAGATGGAACTGAAAACATTTCTTCGGCAGGTTCTCATCAGTTGGAGGCTGAAGAAGGACAACAGGTATGCACGCCCTCTGCAGGGACGGAACACCCAGCATTTGCTCAGTTTCAGTTTAAATTCACCTCTTAGCAGCTTGAAGGGGAACACCAAATCACTAAAAATTCGATGGTAGAAGAGACTCTTCATATTGAACCGCTTTAGTTTTTCGCTGTATTAAGGTATTATTCCTAATGGGCTGCTATCAGCTAAGCATCGATAGAACACAGTTCGTCTGAAGTAGTGTTACCTTTGATACCCTTACCAGGAAGCGCTAGCTTCAGAAATCAGAGCAGTTCCTGAACTGCTGTTACTGATAAATGAGTTTCCTCACAACATCTTTTTATATGATAGAATTGGAAATATTGTTCTCAACGGTGATGCTATGTAAAGGTAATCCATCACCGACGGGAGGTTATTCTTTCGGCACCTCTCGACGGATACATCCATCATCGCTGGAGCAGCCAGCCAAGAAGTTGATTTTCGATTCCAACAGCTCTAGAAAAACAGATGAAGCAGGACTTTCTAGAGCGGTTGAACGAGTCTGCAGCAATGGCCATTTCACATGCGATGTTTTCGATCAGCTGTTAGAGGATGGACGATTTGCATGTCTTTCGGGCTCTTCCAACGCCTCATTTCAACGCTTTCTATGTCTTCATACGCGGTTGAAAACCCCACAACGAAAAAAGTGTCGAATGCTACCGTAGTCGCCGCAGGAGACAGGGCTAATCACACCGACTCAATGTGCATATTCCAGCACATCATTGGGAACCGGATGAATACGTGATTCATCTCCAATGAAGCTCAGCAAATGACGTGACCAGCATGAGCATGAGTATGGGGCGAATGAGGACCATAAATTGCGGGCCTATACATCATCTGGAAATGGCCACGATCACGACCACATGAAGAATGTTCCGTGGATACTAGAATATTGCATGGATCCGGAAAAAGGCGAAACGATGAGGAAGGTGAAACTACTGAGGCAACGAAGAATATCAACATTATAATAGTCAAGTTGTCTACAAATATCGCAACAAGCATTGTCGTATGCTGCTATGCCAAACGAGGTTAGTTAGGTGGATCAGATTTATTAATGGCCTAACGTTTCGGCCCGTTCGTCGTCGTCAGAGGCCTAAAAAGTGGTTCGAAACTACTAATAACACCATCATGCCGAGGTTTCAAGAAGAGAGAACTTGGAGAATTCAACAAGCATTGACTATTTTTCGACGACTTGAGGAAGTTTTTAACACAGGAGTGTTTTGTTGAATATTCGAAATTAACGAGAAATTAATTATTCCCCATACACTGTAATCTATACCCTGTTGAAGAAGTAGTGAGGAAGACGAAGAACGCCCGACTCCGCGCCCATCTCTTCGACTCTACGGTTCTTCCTGCGTTGACGAACGCATCAGAATCCTGGGCGTTACGCAAGCAGGATGAACATGCGATCTGCGTCGCGCAACGAAGTATAGAGAGAAGGATGCTCGGAGTGACTCGCTTCATCCAGGCGAGAGACGGCATAGGGAGGTCTGAACTATGTCGACAGTCGAAGATCAGAGACACAGTCGCATGGGCTAAGTTGTCGAAGATCAGGAGGGCCGGACATGTAATGCGATTTCGTGACGACCGTTGGACGAGAGCCGTTACTGACTGGATTCCACGGGACGCCAGAAGAACACCAGATCACCCACCTTTGCGCCGGTCGCACTTCTTCGTCAAAACCCTGAACGATCGATTCGATGCTCTTCGTGCTCCTCGAGCGAGCAGGACCCATTGGTCTACAATGGCACGCGACAGGGACGAATGGAGACGATACTGACGCCCATTCGAGCAAATCGATGATCAATGGGACGACATGTGATACAGGTGATACCCTGTAATCCCGTGCCAGTCAATGGCGAAGGATGGTAGGCAGACAGACCTACGAAGTTTTTGGAGACTGAATCTTCAAAATAAGAAAGGCAAAATGATAGTACGATGCGATGACACTAATACTTTCCACAAAATCAATGAGGGAGGATTTAGGATCGAAGATGATCAGTCCAAAATTAAATCAAGAGAAGCTTAGATAATAAGGTAGCCCGCCCTAAATATTAATACGAACAAATAAATAAATAATTAAATAAATAAATAATTAAACGGGAGGTATTCGAAAAAAAAATATGAGCATCAGAGCACATCCGCGCACTTGAAAACGACAACACCCATCCGCTCTTGATACGAGCTATTAGGCCAGCCAGCCTGGATGAATCACAGCGTTTCTTTCTTTTTCATTCATCCAAAAAGACAAATAAAGGAAATATTCAAGAACAGCTTAAAAATATTGAATGAAAACGCCAAAATCATGAATAAAATAATATCTCATAAAATTCAAACAAGCGAGAAACTCAGCCGTACAAAAGCTAATTCCCACTGGAACTGATACTTTCAGCTGCAGTGAGGAATGGTCGGCATTTGCACAGCTGAACATCGAATAGGCAAATAGAAATCTAATTGGAACGACCAAACATTGGACTCCTACAAACATTGGACAGTTATTCTAATTTTGAAAAAAAAGCAGAAATAAATTAAAGAAAGGCAGAATAAAAAGAGGAGAATAAAACGCGGCTCACTGTAAACGATTGTCCCGGCAACAGTTCAGAGGTCTTCATAAAAATAGTTTGGAAAACATCGAATCGATCGTTCAAGGTGCTGTACAAAACACCAATTTGTTCTATTTGGAAATGGCAACGAAGCCCTCCTCCAGAATATTTTCCTTTCCCAGCTCTCGAATTTCAAAAACTTTTGAATTTGTCAAGAGATGTGAGGGAAATTATGGAAAAAAAGACAAAACGCGAAAACCGGTGCGTAACAGTATGTGATATAAAACACTATAGCAGGCTTCCAAAACTACCCTAAGAGGAAAAGCATTCAGAGGTAGACGAGGAAGCGTACCAAGAAGTCGGAAATGAATTAGATTTCGAATGCAAAAACGCCTTCAAATCAAAATAGCAAGAGCGGGTGAAAACAAGGAAGTAATATTTGCGCTCTGGTTGTTCAAAAAGCAGAAGCATTAGAGAGCTCCGTGATTGTCGAGGAATGTGAAATTTCCTAGCAGCCTTGCTTTCCGCTTTTGTTGGTTTTCGGGGCAAGGATTGTTAACACGTTGGCGCCGGTGGCACACAATGCTGTGTGCCAGGCAGTCTGTCCCTGTGGACCATGGCACACAATGGTGTGAGCCAGGAATTTCTCACACCTTTTGGCCAAAATTCTCCAAATTTTGTACAGATATGTAGCTGTGGGCGCTGAATACGAATCTGCAGTCTGTTTTTCACGGGGTGGTCTCCAACCACCCATTTTGCTACTTTGGTGTTCCAGCGAGGGCCATCGATTTCGGCCTAACGTTGTCTCGGGGGTCATTGGGGACGCCGAACATGGTGGTGGTATCTGTATTTCATTTTCTGGTGTTAAAATGATAGGAATTGTATTTTCTATTCGTTTAATGAACTGGGACTGACAACCATGGGATTGTGAGAACACTCTCATATCACTATATCAAACTATCTACTAAAATTTCAAACCTATAGTTGTCGTTTATTTTATTTTTACAAGTACCAGTTGAGAAGAATTGTTTGAAAACAAGCTCATCAAGGAACACCATATGGATATCAAGCTTCTTGTCACAAACCAATATATTTTGGCCTTCGAAAGAACGTGCCGCTGGTACAACTATGTTTTCGTGTTTTCCAAAACTTTTTTCACTTAGATTTGTCCAGTGGGATGTGGTAAAAAATAGGCAAGCCTCACTAAGTCTAGCTGAGCCCTGCTCCCTTGGTTAGAACTTTCTTTACATATGTAGTGTTTAATAAATCGAAGCCAGCACTCCATTTCCCTCACACGTGCATTATTGAGATACTACACTCCATGATTTCAACGGGTTTGTAACCCATTTCTCTCTTGTTATTGTTTTTCTTCCGTTTTATTCAGCTTACTTCACGTGTGGTGGCAGCGCGCGTATGAGCGAAAATCTCCGGTCCCACGGGACAGACGCGCGAAAATCGCCTAATCGTCAACATGTTAAATAAACGGTGTTTGAGCAGGTAAGTTGTGGGGTCTGGGATTTCACACCAATCTGGGATTTCGCTAGTCAAAACTAAACACCAAAGATAAAGCAATGCTGAGATTCATAGAAAATCGATTATGTAGAGTGCTGAGACCAATTTTTTTCCTTACGGCTTATTAGCTACAAGTGGCCAAATTAAGGTTTCCGAAACTTGAAACGACACAATCTAGCCTCATCACAATACCATCTACCTTTAGACAGCCTCAAAAACGCGGTGATCAAAGTAGAATTTCGGATATTTCATAATACAAACCAATATTAAACAACATCAACAGAATGAAGGGGTCATTGACTACCTGCGACCATTAATTGCCTCAACCCTAAGAGAACCATGGTTTCAGAGGATGACTGGCTCAGTTGCAGCGCTTCTTCACTGCCGAGTATGTATGGACCCCTAGTCAATCATAAACGTTCGTTGTTTCAAGAAAACACAAGATTATGTTTCGTAGCAAAATTTATATAAGGTTGGAAACGGGTTCAACAGGTGGCTTGAAAACCTGCACTTTATAAGAACAAAGGAAATTTATAATTCAGAGCACTCTTTCATGAACAGCAACTTCACGGACAACTAAACAGCCTCTCGAGAGGTGGAACAGCTGCCTCGGCGTTCTAAAACCGTCGCACGTCATGTCTGAGGAAAAACGCCTCGGTGTACTCATTCACCATTTTTCTCATAGATTTGCGATCTTCCATTCAACCAGTTTTGACCCCTTGAAGTTTCTGAATTTCAAACGGTGTGCGTGGTGCTACGGTAGAAGGCGCTGCTGCCATCTACACGGTTGAGATATCGATCCACGCTTGCGATAGCTGAACCTTCTAGGGTTCCTCTAGGGTCAGGTAAATAGGTACCAGACCTGTTAGTGAAGGTGAAAACATTGAAATGGAATAGCGGTTGCTCCTGCAAATCACCATGTAGACCAATTATTACACAAATCATATGTGAGATTCTAATTCTGAACGGAGGAACAATGCATGGCGCGTTCTTAGGAGACTGATCAAGACCGAATAGTTCTGGAACATTTTCTTTATAATAAGAACATAGAAAATCTGGGCCCAGATTCATGAACGGACGAGCGGTCTCCGAAACCGTGGCGCAGCCAGAACCAGACGATGAGAGACTGCGTTTAACATACAAAGTTCAGGATAAGCAGACAAAGGTGGGTACAGTTCGGGCTATATCTCGGGGTTAATCGGGGGTTTACCAATGATGAATCTGGGCCCTGCTTGAAGCAGTACTTATGTGATTGATGATTTGAGATGACTTCAGATAGCACTACATATGTTGGAGTGAAGGCAGAAACGGTTTGTCGTCTCAGTGGCGTAGTAGTAAGAGCACGAGCCCCGATTAGCCGCGAGATACAGGTTCGAATCCCGCTTGAAATGTGATTTTTGCGAATTTCACAGTTTTTTCATTTATCGCGCATTTTTGCGGACCTTTACCAACGGTACTGTACGTTCATAAGGCACGGCGAGGCAACAAATTGATTGGTTAAATTTCTCAGAAAAAAGGGAACCGGAAAGAGAAGCAAAGTCGCACGGCACCACTCTAAAAGAACAGAAAACAAAGTGCAGGTCGCCTCCTGGAGAGTGGCACTCGAGTGAGTCCCGGAGAGGTGTGGAAAACGTTCTCAACTCGTGCCGTGTTTACTCTGACGGGCAAATTCAATAGCGACCCGGGGGAGGGGGTGGAGGCTCTGTCATTGCCGGGGGTAGAGCGAGAGGATCGGGACAGAGGGTAGCTGGATGGAAACTGGTGGCCAGCGGCAAGATGTCACGAGAGCAGCATTTACTTAGCCGGCCATAGAGCAACAGATCGCGTGTTCTGCAACGGAATGGCCAACCCCTTCCCACCCCCAACTTCCATCCCCCCCCCCATCGGATCATCCACACGCAAAGAGTATTAACGACGTCTGACTCCCACTAATCGTTGAACGTCGACCAAATTGAAATTGTATCGTAATATGGTGCGCCTATGAACACCTACTTTATATCTACTTTATCCAAGACATCCATTATAAACGGTCGATAAGAAAATTTCGAATAAAAAGGTTAAGGTAAATGGTAAAGGAAAAGCCTGTTTCAGTCCCTTAGGGACATTGGAACAACCCCATTTTTGTGCTGCTCAGAATCGAACAGGCATAGTGATTGCGTCTTTGGCCTACGTAATGACTTGCTTATTTTTTCCTTTGTTTTCTGTTTCTTTCCTTCCATCGTCTTTCTTTCCTTGTCTATTGCGGAGGCCACCCGTTATACCAAGTCGGTGTTTCTACCCTCCCAAACGAATTTGTTACAAATTTACCTAACCCCGAAGGGATGGAAGGATTTGTTATCCCGCATCGGGATCGATCGTTCGACTGTGCTGGTATCAGCAGCGTCTCTTACCACTGTACTACGCGCGCCCTTCTGAAATGAAAAAGAGACAAAATAAATTGTAAGAGTAGATATCTTTTCACATTGAACCAGATGTAACCTTGAC
This sequence comes from Nippostrongylus brasiliensis, assembly GCA_030553155.1. Taxonomy (NCBI): domain Eukaryota; kingdom Metazoa; phylum Nematoda; class Chromadorea; order Rhabditida; family Heligmosomidae; genus Nippostrongylus; species Nippostrongylus brasiliensis. The sequence continues at coordinate 32,045,579 of CP130734.1, forward strand.
AAAAATCATCGTAACGCAAAACTTGACAAAAACCGTTTCGTTGTCCACGATTCATCAACAAGCAGCGCAGCAAGTTCTAGGTAAATCCCGAGTTACTAACACCCCACCAACAGATATATTATATGTCAAAGTAGTCAGCGGAATACTACCCTTCAGCGTCGATCTACAATAGGTTACCGTAATATTAATTAATCAGAAATCGTAATAAGCTAGCGCAAAGAATGGGATTTGTGCCTTCGCGTTGGTAGAAACAACCCGTATCGCTAGTAAATCTGGAACCCTGAAGAGAGATACATGGGTTAGTGCCTTCAAGGTAACCAAAACCACCCGTATCGCTAAATAACTCTAGAAAATTTTCGATAGGTTCCGGGTAGAACTTGATACCTCTTGAAACTCCCGCTACTTTTCCTACTATGCGATCGTGGAGGATCCATCTCCATGCCCCGTTCTTCGACTCTTCACCGACAACTCCATTCGACCATTAATTCTTGAGTATTTTCTTGGAATGCGTGCGGTGCAGTGAAGAAGCGCCACTGACACCCCCAAGATCGGGCGATCGATCCCTTCCAGGGCTAACCGACCTTCTATCCCCAGGGGTTGGGTAAAATGGTACCGGACCTTGGTGGACGGCAAAGATCTTGAGTTGGTACAGCGTATCGCCATCTCAAGTCATTCTGAAACACACAATCACCATGCCTCCGCAATTACGAATCTAACAATAAGACGGGTGCGCGGCACATCCGAAGAGAAATGTGAGCGTTTCACTCTCGTCACTAACTTCCCTTGGCATCTTCTCTCACCCGTTCGCCCTCGTCGGATTTTTTTCTTCGATCAGATATTCAGATCGAGTTCTTATTAATTCGTTCCATCTGGATGTATTTCTGAGCCCCGTTCGAAGGAAAACAAACCGGGGTGTGGGAATGAGAAATTCTGAAACTCAAAAGTAAATTAATAAAAGAAATATAATAAGGCGATATAATAGGCCGGCGAGCTAAGGAAGAGCTTGGAACGAAATGAAAGATTGAAGAGAACGAAAAGGCCTGATTCTTGGATACTGAGAGACAGTAAGGAGTAATAAATCCAAAAAAGTAAAATTAGCCTGCTCCGAACGGGAAGCGCAAGCATGTCAGCTGTTGCACTTGAGGCTCAGTCGTCATTGAACAACTGCGAAAGCGGAACAAATCGCTTTGTGAAGCGAAAAGCTCGAAAAAAATGTCTGCCCACGCCTCATCGCTCTCTTTTCCTCTCCGCCTCGATGGTTCCTTGATGAGTGGTGCTTGTTCCAAAAAGAACCACTTTGATGACCGACACTGGCTAGCGAAGCACCCACGAATAGATCCCCTGGGGCACAGAGCGTGGAGGACTTCTGAAACAGTCAGAAAGTGTAGTAAAAAGCGAAGCCTTTGCAGCACGAAATTTTTTCGATGAATGACATCACTGCCGAGACTTTCGAGCAGAGCCCGAATAGGACTTCGACGAGTGAAAAACCCGGAGACGATGACGTCCGCAGATTCGCACTTTGAAAGGACTTTGTGCACAACGAAAGCACAGCTATAATTTATGCAAAGAATGCCGTCGAACGAATCACTCGCTAATGAGCTTGCAATAAACCGGCACAGCAGAATGAGCTTGGCATTTAATTTGCGAGGAAAATAAGGAGCTTCGGACGAGTTTAGCTGAGCGGGAGAAAAAGGGAGAGCGCTCGGTAATGAATTTTCCTCACAGAGAGGATGATAGGGAATATATGATGAGCACGAACAATGCTATTCTTTACCGTGATCTACTGTATTAGCATCACGGTACCAAGGGTAGGCCCGAGACGCGAGTACGAATCCCGACAAAGTCGACGCTTTTGTGAGAACACAGGAACCGTAATAATACAAGTCGCTATGCATCCGAAGACTGCTGATGTTGAAAAATAAAGCGTCATAATAAAAGAATATCTGTAACTGCGGGAAGTGCACGAATTGGCACAAATCGTACCAAGCGGTGGTATTTAGCCCAAACACAGTTCTTCGAATGAACCTTTTTCTTTTTTTTCAGAGCGAGCGAGGACAACCCTCTGTAAAATGATTGACGTAGCAGGAAAAAACGTGAATAGAACAGAGAAGAAATCACCAAATTTAGGAGAAAAAGCGGACGCTCTGTCACATGCAGCGCCGCGTCGCGGTCCGCAAACCTGCTGCACAAGCGCTGCCGCTAGTCCTCCACTATCCGCTTATTTTTCTAATAATGATAACAGTGAGTGTGATCATGGTAAGAGTTGGTTGAACAGTGTTAAGGGTTATTCATATATGGCAGGAAAACAGCGCAGTAGTGGCCAAGTGGGAATAGCCGAGGCTTTTGGCTTTTAGCCATGATATATTATCAGTCACGGAGCTCGTCTCATCTGTAATGTTTCTATTATCTCCTCCTTGGTAATTTGCCATTTTCCATGTCTGAAAATCGTTGTTATTTGACTAAGACATTTTACCTAGTCAATAGCACATCCACATTTGAGAATGTAATGATGAATAAGTGATGATGATGTAATGATCCTCCTTCTTAATATTTTTCGGTCCATCCCTTGTCTTCCGCTGTCTTCTCAGGATACCGTGTTGGTGTTCGCTAATGGTTCTCCTAGTATGCTTGAGGGCGCTGGATTCTTCTTCTCACGTAAAATTCTCCAATTTAATTGAAAATGTTATGCGTTACCTAACTATTTAAGAGGCTTGCATAGTCGTTATGGATAGTTTTGTGTTCTGAGTTCAGGTTTTTCATTTGTTGTCTTTCTTCTTACCCTGAGCTATTTTTTGTTTCAGGTGCGTCATTTAACGTAATAAATAAATAAATAAATAAAAGGTAAAAGGTGAAGGTAAATGTGTCGGCGTTGACCAGTCCCCTAAGGACGTACCGCCGCACTCGCGTTCCATTCAAATCGTAGAGGCATGGCGAATGCCTAATTGGCCTATAAAATGACTTGCGCGGTCCAGCTACTACACCAAGTCAGTGCTTTTACCTTCCCAGGCAAGTCTGGTACCAATTTACCCGACCCCGAAGGGACGGAAGAGCAGAGATCGACCCCTCATACATGCGAAAGTCAGTAACGCCTCTTACTATTGTGTTATACCACGTAAGGTTCCTCAAAATTGAAAAAATACTGAAGGTAATTTCTCGTATTTCCAATCCCAGTGGGGCACAAGGCCTGGTTAGCCCGAGCGGAGATCGATCGCTCCACCATGCAGGCGTCAGTAGCGTCTCTTACCACTGCACCACGCGTGCCCTGTCGCTGGTATTATTACAAACATAATCCCTGATTTTTTAAATATTTTCCTTATCCAACAGTACATCCAGATTTAAAGATGTAACGGAAAGCAAATAGATAAATCAACCAATAAACAAAGTAATCCATGGCAGGTACTCTCTTGGAGGGTATAGGTCTGGTAGAGGTTTGGGATCGTGTCACAGATGAGGCGCGGAGCTCAGTTTCAAGAAAATCGTGTTTGAAAATCGGAGCTCTTTCAAAAAAAAAAGGTTCCAGAATGATCTATGACTCAATGTGAAACGCAACAGGACCAAAACCTTCCTCTTCTCAAAGCCTGCAAGTTAATGTTTGTGACGGATTGCGTTACTATGGTAAAATGTCCAAAAACCTCGACTGCTTGACCGCTGCTGTGCTGTTCTGCTGGCAAGTATGAATAGGCCTTTGCACCATGTGCCAGTTCAGAATCATGGTGTGGTAAAAACACAACGAGTACAGAGCAAGAAGCTAATAGCACTGAGTCATTCGTTGTTAGTTTTGCCACGGGAAAAATCCCAATCAGCGGAAACCCCCGTCAATGTTTCCCCTCGACAGACGACATTCTTTTCGCGCGACAGCTCCTCTTGAATACGCTCTAACTAACCAGCACATGTTTTTGCTAATCCAGTAAACACTGAGACGATATTCCGTCGCCGCCCTTCCTTTGTTGATTACGCGGCGTCGTAGTACAACGGCGGATTTCTTTTTGGCAGCGACAACAATCGTAATGGAAACAAGCGAGGGCGAGAAAGAGACAAAAGCCTCTTATTGACTCTCGTCACGGTCAAAATTAGCCTGCTGGGGTAATCAGTACCAGAAAAAAGTCGAAAATTCTTTTACTTCGGAGTTTAACAAGCTACACTGATCAAAGGAACCATCAAGTAGTCTTCAGAGGGGGATTTTTCAGATTCCTATGCACCCGATTTATCCAACCACAGAGGTACGGAGGGTCAGCAAAGCTCACTGTTTGCACAAGCCAACGAAAAATGGGCCCACGTTACCCAGTGGGTATAATCCAGCGAAGAACCGCATGAATACCAAGATGCCCCTATCGATGTTAAATCGGCAGCCGCATGCCCATTGCACTATATGATCGTCCCATTTGACTATTTACCCTTTAGTAAGCAAAAAAAATGAAATTTAGCACAGTGGTAAAAGGCGCCACTTTCACCCGCATGACGGAGCGATCGATCCTTAAGGGCTAACCAAGGCTTCCATACCCATTGGGCTGGAAGTGTTGATACTAGGATCGGGTTGGAAGTGTTGATACTAGGCTTGTCTGAGAAGGTTAGGACACTAGGTATAGCGGTTGGCCACCGCAAGCCACTGTGTACGGGCCGGGTTTTACTTCTGCGCCCGCCGCCGCCCGTCGCCGTCCATCGATAGTGCAAGAAGAATCTCTACTCGACTAGCCCGTTTCTTAATCACTTTTCAATATATTATCGAAACGACACCGTTTCTGAATGTACTCTTTGTTTTTGTTGTAACCCAAATGGAGATAAAACGTGCTCCGCAAGCAAAAAACGCAACTGAAATCATCACTTCTCCTAGTCACCTACACTTAAACCTAAAATTGAAAGCTTACAGACAAAAAACGATCAGCGATGGCCACTTCGCGGCTTTATTTCTGACCGAGCTGATATTTTATCAAAAATCCCTTGAGGGACACATCAAACTCGCGTGGCTTTGTCATCATTAATTAATTCACGAATAAATCAACAGTCGATCAACAGTCTAAATTTATTGTCGAAAAAGAAAAGCGGACGTTTTTTGTCTGTAAGCTTTCAATTTTAGGTTTAAGTGTAGGTGACTAGGAGAAGTGATGATTTCAGTTGCGTTTTTTGCTTGCGGAGCACGTTTTATCTCCATTTGGGTTACAACAAAAACAAAGAGTACATGCAGAAACAATGTCGTTTCGATAATATATTGAAAAGTGATTAAGAAACGGGCTAGTCGAGTAGAGATTCTGCTTGCACTATCGATGGGCGGCGACGGGCGGCGGCGGGCGAAGAAGTAAAACCCGGCCCTAAGTTATACACGCGTTCACCATGACTACCCGATTCTGAATGGAAACAGTGCGCTTTACCTTGGTTTACCTTTCAAACGAAATCTGCAAAAAGGCGAAAGCGCAAAGGCCGAAATCATTTATGTATCAACAGTTACACACACTACTCTTTTTGTGACAGCGATGACTTGGCTTTTCAATCAATTAAGTCAATCAATCAATTTCAATCAACTACTTTATCCTGCTGCATCAAATGATCGTTAAATTGATTTGTCTCTGTTTCGTTTCGTTGATATTATGCCAAACATGACCAAAACTCGAAACTTAAAAATGTAAATGCGAAAAGCCTCAAATCTATGGCTCAAAGTCCAAAATTGGATGAAGTAATAGGCGGATTAGGTCTCAAAAACCAAACGGAATCGAGTTAGAGCGCTGAGAAATGGTGTTTATGCGGTTGGTACTCTATCGGCTCTAGACATGTCATTAGCGCCGGTGTCATAATACCCATCTGATGTCGGAGAGCGTGAAAGCTATCGAAGCGGCAAAAGATTAAGCAAATAATTGCCGCTACACTGATGTCATTGTGCCGGAGGTAAACAGTCTGGCAATCTGGTTTCTACAGAAAACACTAGAGCGATCTTATATATCTGGACATGCTAGGTTATTCGCAAAACACTGACATCGGACGGGAATTGAACCTGTGTCTTTCTGTTTCCGGCAGAGCGATCTTTTAAGTATTCTGATGCTCGTAATAGACTGACTGAAGCCAAATAGCCACACATTACTAATACATTTCGGCTAACCTTACGTCGAGTCCGCCTTCGACAGAGCGTGGAAGAGAAAAGAGGAATTTGAGAAATTACCCGTTCAAGAACAATTTCAAGTTTCAGCAGTGGATCTGAAGACACCAGGAGAGAAAGACGATCGTGGATAGGGTAAACATAACCAGACCTGGGCAAATCGACAACCAATGAAAACCACAAGCTACGGGCGATACATAAGGTCCTGACGTTCTTCCAGGCTTTGACGAAGTCGGACTCGCCGAAAACTTGTAACATCTTGGTTATTTGGCTTCGGTCAGTCCATTACGTACCACTATATTCGATGTGTCAAGCTTTAACGACAGTCGAACATGGAATATTCCGATATTACAATACATTACATGGGCGCGCATGATCCAGTGGTAACAGATGCTATTCACACCCGAACGGTTGAGCGATCGACACTCACACGGGCTGAACAATCCTTTCAACACTCCGAGGTCGGGTATATTGGTGCCAGACTTGTCCGGGAAGATAAAGTCGCTAACTTGGTACAGCAACTGGTCCTCACAAGCCATTGTATCGTCAAAATACGCACTAGTTGTGCCAATACGATCCTAAATGGAAGACGAGCGCGTGGCGCGTTCTTAGGAGACTGGTCAACGCCGACTTTTACCATTACCTTTTACCTTACTGTACATGACATGCGTTTAGATGGATATTGACGGCCTAATGTTTCGAACCTAAACATAATTCGGGGATAGGGAGCGGCGGAACAGGTGATGTTATCTCCTTACAGACGCATTTTCACATCGGGTCCATATCCATTTTATCAAAAATGCTAGAACAGACGCGGTTTTTGATGTGGTGACCTGTGGTGTCATTGACAACGAATTATCCACCTGAAAACCTCGGAAGGTATAGTAACAACAGAATAGTTAAATGTCAATGCCAAGATTCAAAGAAGAGAGAATCTGGGAGTACAGTGATCCTTCGATCCACAAAACTAGAGATGAGTTGAAAACGAGGGAATGACAAGCCCACAAGTCTTGTCTGTAGATAATAAGTTGATTTACGCACAAACGGAAACTAAATAAAATACAAAAAATAATTTTTGACATTGCAAACGGACCCAGATACCCTTTACAGGTCATAGATCGATTTGTAGCTCTAGTTAGACGCGGCATCAATGCCACTCTTTACTTTTCATGTTCAGCGAACCACCACAAAATTTCTAGGTTTGGGAGAATTAGACAAGAAATTTGAACATTGTATTCCATTTGTAGATGATAATGAACTCAGAGAATGCGCGTATTTTCGTGTAAAGACGCTACTGATAGTTCCATGGTCGAGCGATCAACTCTCGCCCGAGCAAACCAAGTCTCCCATATTCCTCTACACTCCGGTAGATTGCTACCATACTTGCTGAAAAGTTGAACACACCGAGGTGCACAGGTGTCCAGTAATTCACAGTTCAGAGCAAACACGTGTTTCTCATGGATTCCACTGAGATTTTGAACGGAAGTTGAGGGCATGGCGCGTCCTTGAGCAAATAATCAAAGTCGCCACTTCACCTTTACCTTTTGTTGAGCTCAGTAGACCTCAAACTGCACGTCCAATATGGACCTGCTCAAAGAAAATGTGCTTTTACCCATGAATGAATAATGATGATTTTAATAAATGATAAATTTCGCCCATCAGAGGTTTTAGGGCAATTGAAGATCCCTCGCTATGGAGGATAATCGCGGCAATATTTCAAAAAATAAATACATATTTCTAACCCCACTTTACAGTAGAGTTGTTGAGTTTGTGTTAATAATAGGCGATTGATGTGCGAATTAACGGGTTGGTAAAGTACACAGCTTATAACAACTTAAATCTCCTCCCAATTACCTGGTTCACCGGGTAATTATCATTTCTCGTTACCAAATGTGCCACACATACTTTCGCCCAAAAACGCGTTGACTTTCGGAACAAAGGAGTACGGTAGAAAATCGCAAAGTGAGAACTTCGCCTTGCCAACGGTTCGTCAAATGCTCAGAACAAGCGAATCACAAGCGGTTGAAAAATGCTGACAGAAATGAATGGAATTGTAGTAAGGTTTCGTAAAAATATTTGTCCAAGGAGAAGCTAATCGAATTTGCATTGAAATAGTAATCTGCGGTTCGAAATCGTCATGGAAACGTGCTGTCTCGTGGCGTTGAAATGTCAGTTCTTCTAGCTTGTGGAACAAACGGATATTCTAGACATAAAACATTGTTTTTCCATTCAAATGGTGTTTTTCGATGCAAAGCGATTATATCGATGCTTGTCAATTCTTAAACTCTTATTTCGAGTCATTATAAAGAAGAGTAAAGGTAGTGATCGCTGTTGATGCATCTCCGAAGGATGCGCCATGCAGTCACCTTCCAATTGGAATGGTAGAGGCATGATGATGCATGTTCGGTATGTACATTGAGTTGTGGTGAGCACCCAATGTTCAACTCGCGTCTTTAGCTTCCCAGACTTACCAAAGTTTGTCACCAATTCACCCACCCCCTATGGATAGAACGCTTGGTTAGCCCGAATGGGAATCGATCTCTGGACTGTAACGATGTAAGTAACGTCTCTTATTTCTGCAATGTCTATTCAGCTAACGAATCGTGGGATTGAAGAAAGAAACCTCGTTCCGTTCACTGTATTTACTTTTATAAGGAAACTCCAATAAACACAGTTCATGAGAAAACTGAATAAAAAGAAAACATAAACGTATGAAGTGAAAAGAAGAAAAGGAAGAAAATCAGATCAGATGGTTAGTCAAAGTCTCAAACGATTCTAATGTATTAAAAACCATATTTTTGACATCCACTTGCCAAACGCAGGCCATTTACAGATTTCTCAAGTGAATCGGAACTCAAAGAAAAAAGAAAAAAATAGCCAAAGATGACTAAGGTGTAATGGACACCGGATAATCATCGAAAGGGCAAAAAATTTCTCACATTCAAGCAGAGGGAAAAGATTTTGATGGAAATATTATACCAATTTAGTTTACTTCAAGCAGAGGGACAAGATTTTGACGGAAATACCAATTTACTCAAAATACCTGCCAAAGGTATTCTTCAGGGTTTCAAAAAATCAGCTGGATTTCACTCTTGTGATCATCGCTTCCGCTCGCACCAACATCCTCATTTACCGCCAGACTTCAATTCCTGTCTGTTTCCGGCTTATCGTAAACGCTTAAATCCTACTTCCCTATGTTCGACGGATTGAGATGTATACTAGCGAGAATGCGAAGCGAGATCTCAGCTCATGATGCAAGATTAAACAGTGGAGTTGCAGGAAATTAGAAGGAGCACAAACTAGAACAATGACCAAGGCAAAGGTAAAGGTAAAGGTGTCGGCGTTGATCAGTCCCCTAAGAAGGTGCCGCCGCATTCATGTTCAATTCAGAATGGTAGAGACATGGTGAATGCTCAAATGGTCTACACAAAGACTAGAAGGACAAGCCATTATACCAAAACGGTGCCTTCACCTTACCCGATACGTTTGGTACCAACCTACCCGACCGCCGAGGGCTGGAAGGCTTGGTTAGCCTGGACAGCGATCGATCTACCACCTTGCGGTTGTCAGTAGCGCCTCTTACCACTGCACCACGTGAGCACCTATAGTGAGAGAAATAGAGGCCCAAACTGGCTAACGTACCAAAGGCCGAAATAATTCATGACAATTACTGAGGCCCCGCTCTGGAGGGGCAGTTAGAGAAGACTCGTGGAAAAGTGCAGCGTTGATCGGGCCATGAGATGATAAATCCTCTGTGGATTTTCCGCTCAGAAACTTGCACTATGAAGCTTGTGCACTTATAAGAATACGGCTTAATGTGAGCAGTAAAGGCTTCGATGTTGACTGGACTGAGACTTTGCCATTAGCCGCAAGTTTTTACGGGGTGATCCACGGTTTTTTACCGGGTATCCCTAACCTCTAACCATGTTCAGAGCTCTGAAGGTGGCGAACCTGCCGAAACGTCATATCGACAACAAAGGCACAGCAAGCTCTGAAGATTCTTCATATTTCTCATCAATGCTGAGGTTCAAAGAAGAAAGAACTTACTAGTCGGGAAGAGGGTGATGATACACGTAATCGAAACTCGACAAATAAAATCATTACATAGGAGAGATTTCGTACCGTTAGACCGACTGGGCTGAAGCATAAGATGAGGTGAGAGTGATTTCGCAAAAAAAACAGGCAGCAGAATTGGATCAAAATATACCCCCACGTCAATGGTAAAGAAATGTTTCTTTTGAAGGAAAAGTGCTGTTAGATGTCGGTGCTAAATTCATACTTCAACGGTCCACACCAATCTTACGATCATTCTGATTCTGTCCAAAGCAAAAATCTAGGAAACGGAAGCAAAAAAGAAAAATATGTAAATCTTTGGATGAGTAGGATAGGTATAATATGCATCTTCGGTTACAATTCAACAAATTTAGAACTATCAATATTGATTCAATTCCATCACCTTCTCAAAAGTAACACTTGATAGGAGAAAAAAGATGTTTTTTGTAGTGAATATTTCACATTGAACATTTGTCTAACAAATCCACGAAGAAGCAGAGGATCCATGGACACGGAGTTTTTTTATTAAAAAATTAGGAATGAAGATACGGAGGACGCAGATCTTACTCAGAAAAAGACAATGCGGAAGTCAGAAATTTCTTTAGAATCGACACTCAGCAGAATTCCTCAAGAATCCGCTTTCACTACGGCAAAGAAGCATAAGCTCGTTGGGAGAGATTATTCGACATAGTGCAATTTTGTGTCGGAAATGTTCTGCTCTCTGCCGCGGAAGGGATCAGTAAGCGCATGGAAATGCGCTCTATTCGGAGTAAATTTATGGAAATAGACGGGTGTCGGATCGGACAGGAACTGGTCCAAAAACGATCAAAAAGCCGCTGAGCGATCAAACCAACAAAGCAAAACCACCCACAGCAACGGCCAGAAGAACGAGAACGCGGCCCGTCCGTTGCTCCACAACGACGACGACAACCGTCGAGGCTGTAATCAATTCAGGAGGTTCTCCTCCTCGTCCCTCTGTGGCTGGCCGGCCGGCTGGCCGGGGGTGCAACCCCATTGAGTCTGCACCCGAGAGAGCCGCGGCCCGCGAGATCGATCACATCCCCGCCCTCAATGAGTGCCGCCGACACGTGGAACTTTGTTGCTCGACGCCAATCCGGGCCTAATTCTATTCGACGAACACGCCGACGGCGACTTTTCCGCCATTTTCTGGGAAATTTCTGGCCAAAGCCAGCTTAGCTTGCAGCAAAATAGCCTTAGATTCTAGCCGAGCACAAAAAACCGCTCCAAAACGTAAGGCGCCTTTCGAGTTTCAAACTTCCTCTCACTACCAGAACAGCACTTTTCAGTTCGCGTAATTTGGGTTCTAGCCGCCAGTGCCTAAATTCTTTACGGGTACCGGAACAATATACCCGAGAATAAACCCCGGTCGATGCGATTATTCGCATTCATGAACGCTCCACGGAGTTTATTTAGGGGATATCGCGGGTCTATTCCACTCCGCTGGCGCGGCGATGTATCGAGCGATCCGCTGTAGTAAGAGCGCTCCAATGTTAATACCCGCACATCAGCTGATATGTCGCTCAGTTTCCATTTTCAACTTTGATTTTTCAAAGTTCAAAAAGAAAATAATACCGCTAATGAGCAAAGAGAGATCGTAGTTAGAGCTACAGCGCAAAAACCAAAGCGAATAGCGACCGAATACACGCTAGAAAAAATTTTGATAAAAAATCGAACCTTTCGATTTATGGACTGACGGCCGCTTACCCGTAACAGCCGTGATCACGGCTGCTGCATTGCTTCACGTCGGGTATCGCAAATCCGATGTGACTATTGGGAGGATGGACCGGGTTTATTTCGCTGAAGTGTTATATACACCAAAGTTCATGAATTTAGGCCCAGGTGGTTTGAGTTACTTTTTTTAGAATTATAAAATGGTCTAGTCGTTTTGTAATCTGTGCTTCTATGACTGTAGCACCACCATGCAGCTAATAAACTGAATAAATAAAATAAATAAATAAGTAAATGGTTAATGGTGTTTTCGAAAAAAGTCTTCAAAGTCATTTCAATAGCACCACCATGCAGCTAATAAATAAAATTAAATAAATAAATGAATAAATAAATGGTGTTTCGGAAAAAAAAGAGTCGTCAAAGTCATTTCGCTCTCCATAGCGATACTGAGTGAATGTCGAAACATGGAACTTTGTTGCCCAACGCGAATCCGGGCCTAATTCTATTCGACGAACACGCCGGCGGCGACTTTTCTGCCATTTTCTGGGAAATTTCTGGCCAAAGCGAGCTTAGCTTGCAGCAAAAGAGCCTTAGATTCTATCCGAGCACAAAAATCCTGCTCCGAAGCATAAGGTGTCGTTCCACTTTCTAACTTCCTCTCACATCCAGAATGGCGCTTTTCATCTCTCGTAATTTGGGTTCTAGCTGTCCATTGGTCTGAGTTACTTTTTAGAATTATAATATAGTCTGGTTGTGTTGTAATATGTGCTTCTATGACTGTAGCACCACCATGCAGCTACTAAATTGAATAAATAAAATACATAAATAAATAATTAAATGGTGTTTTAGGAAAAGGAAGGCTTGAAAGTCATTTCGCTCTCCATAGTAATTCTCAATGAGTGTCGACACGTAGACCTTTGTGGCCCGATCCGGACCCATTTCTATTCGACTGCGGGACGTTTTGATTTTTAACGAAAACCAGCTGCACCTTACACTAAAAGCAAGCAGAAGAGCCTAACATTCTCGAAGAGTACAGCAAAAATGCTCCGAAACATAAGGTGCCGTTGCAATTTAAATCTTCATGGCACAACCATGACGGCGCTTTTCTTCTGTCTGGCTAAAGAAAACTGCTAGGGGAGCACAAATGACCGACACAGATGTAAGGACAGCAGTCGGCTCCTTGGTGTAATGGTATAACATTACGATGCCCCGATAGACCATGGACGTGGGTTCGAATCCTGCCTGAGCCGTGATTTTTGAGATGAACCTCCCACTACTATTAGCACATCTCCTTCTAGCATACTTCGCAGTAACCCACAAAAAAGCGAAAAAAAAAACTGGACTTACGCCCTTCCTTGAAAATAATTAGTGTTCTAAAAAGGAAGAATGTAACAACGCCAAAAAGTAAACTTAAGCGAAGAGGGAGCACGGTAAAGACCCTCGTGTCTAAATGATCAGAAAAGCGGAAGGAAAAAATTGACAAAAGCGGAATTGCGCGAAGTGCTAGAAAAGAGAACTAGATTAGAGTCACACCGATGAGAACAGAAAATAGAATACTTCTAGGAAAAACCTTCAGAATTCCCCGGCGGCTCAGGAGCACGAAGTGCTCGAAAGAATAAGAGAACAACGAATGTTCTCTAGTATACCTAATAACAAAAGAAAGTCGTTGAAAAAGACTGACGGCCGTTGTCTGCTCTTCGAACAATGTCACACTTCAGCGGCAAGCAAAAAACCGCCGAACAAGTGAACATTGGTGTTCGAGAATGAGGTTTTTGCGATTCTCTGACGAGCATGAACATCTAACAAGCCTCTTGACGAATTCTCAGAAGGAGGACTTGAGTAAGGGAAGAGAAAGTTTCTCTCTCTCTAAAGAATATTTTACTTTTGATACTTGTCTACCAAATTCGAAGAAAATGGCTTCTAAATTTGAGGTTACATGAGCGATGATATCAGACAAAACTAGCCGAGGAATCGATGCCAAATTCAACCACTACGTAGTAGACTAATAAAGACGCGCGTGGTATAGTGGGAGGAGCGATACTGACACCCGCACGATTGAGCGATCGATCCCCACCCGGGCTAGCAAAGCCCTCGACCTTTTAGGGGTCGTGTAACTTGTTCCCTGGTTTATTTGGAAAGGCAAAGATACCGACTTGTTTGAGCGGCTGGGCCCCGCAAGTCTTTTTATAGGCCAAATACGCAATCACTATGCCTCTACGATTTGAATGGAACGCGAGTGCATGGCGCGTCCTTAGGGCTGATCAACAACGATACCTTCACCTATACCTCCACCTTTGCCCACGCCTACTCGATCTGATATTACCGTAATCCAACTGGTTTTCAGAGAATGAATCATTGCTCTTGAAAACTCACCAGTTATGGTACAATGGCATTGGACTGGTTATTGTTTGCACTTACTGACTATGCCAACACCTACGTCGCAGCTGTTCCACTGTTTACCTAAGTGGGTTTAGAACAGGGAACCCCTTACAGGGTTCTTCTAAAAGTTAACATAAAGAAAGGAATGGAGAAATGCGAGGAAAAGAAAACCGACTGAGAGAGGTAGAGGTCAACGCTTCCCAGTCTATGTTTTTACCATTTTGCCGTGCTACACTGGGATGTAGGGCTTTTGTGGCTCAGACAAGGATCGATCGCTAGACCGTGCAGGTGTCAGTAGCGCCTCTTACCACTGCAGCACAAGCACCCTAACGGCTGAGGCATGATTGAAGATACCCCAAAAAACAACATAAACGCAGTGTCTAGCCTGTCCACTTAGACGTCAGCATTGATGGTCCCATTCTTCAGTATTTTCACTAGCCCTTTGAGATTATTAAATACAACTTCCCTATAAGTAATTTTGCCTTGGCATCTCGACCTTCCCGTCCTCTTCGGAGAACATTCTCAAAACGCAGAAAAATGTTAAAGGACGGGACAATCTGTTCCTCTCTACAGCTCCAATATCCTCAGTTCTACCCATCTATTCAGTGGAAAATCCTGAAGCGGTATCCTAATGGAAAATCTAACAATAAGCCATGAATCAAATAGTGCGATGACTATCGTCTAATTTTCATCGAGTGACAGGGTCTGAATGTTCGATGAGGCGTTAAAGTGCACAGCCTCTAGGTGACTTGACAACGGCTTTTTGCGATGTTATTCTCGAAACGCCGACGTCGAGATTGAATGTGATTAGACGACAAAAATAGAGAGCAGAAGGTCGGCCAGAAGGAAATGCTGAGCAGCAGCAGAAGCTATAAAGAGCCGTTTTCATCGCCAGAAAAAGTAATGGCATAGGCACGATCGGCCCATTTATACTCGGCGATAAGCCCGACTTGGAGCTTCGGACTAGTCTTCTGCAGAATATGAAGTGAGTAGCAAAAACATCTGCCATCCTAGCTGTTTGGTTGGATTCCAGAACGACCACAGTCCAAGCAAACCATGAACATGAACCGTCTTGGGAACTTCCGCAGCAAATCGTACTCTGAAACAGATTTTGCTTGAGATAAAAGTTGTCGAGCGATAACTACACGGCGAGAAACAGTGATCGACTATTCGGTACAACGAAATACTACACAAAAATAAAATAATAATATATACAAAAATAGAGTAGCGCTGGATATTCCTCTAAGGATAGGAATCGAAAGTGCTAGTCGATGAAGCTACTGAGAATCCAGAATAACGTTAGCAAAGCGTAGGTACTGTGAGTAGAGTAAGGAAACAGCAGAAAAGAAAAAGAAATATGTACACAGGTATGTAAATGATATACGAAAAAGACTTTGATGGGGAAGATATACAGTACCGGAGGGGTGGAAACGATAAAACGGCGGCTGCGGCGCTTTTTCGCGCCGAAATGTGCCGCTCTTAGGGTCCACGCGTGGTGACCCGAACAAAGTCCACCTCATTCATTTACGCTGCATGCCTAACGGGGGTCTCCGCGTATAACCAAGCCGAAGGCGGAGCTTCATCAAGCGATCGGTCATTGGACGATGAAACGAAGGGGCAAGGGAAAGAAAATCGAGTGGTGAAAAAATCTCTAGAGGACAAGTTTCACGAATATGAGTAACTCGTATATGAAAGATAGAGCCCAATCTGGTAAGTTCAAATTCCTACTAATTTTCCACGAATAAATTTTTATGACAATATAGGAAACGGCGTTATTCGCGCAAAAAAGCGCCGCTGGCGCCGTTTTATCGACGCGGCACGTCTGATGCTGTAGCTCTCTACGATAAACGTTGTGAGCTCGATTTGGCAGCATCAGGGTGGTTAAACGAATTAACAATCAGAAAATCTCTTGGCACTATTGTAGTTGAGGTACCCCACTAAATCTCGTTCAAAACATACCTATTAGGGGTATTCGGCTATGGTATGAACGAATCTGAAGGTCGCTAAGTGCGGAAATTCCTGGTAAGCCCGTTATCTTAGGTTTTAGGGACGAGGAACCCTACGAAATAGCACGCCGCGGCGCGAGATGCAGAAAATGCGTACCGTCTCGTAGCTCTCTGCATCAGCGTTGGGGCGCAATAACTTCACCCTGGTGCTGGGTTCGTTGATGTTATTTAGTTACAACGCCTCTCCCGACCTATTATATTAAAACCGCGTGGCTTCGCCACGCGGTCAGGCTAGGGGAGGAACTCCGGGGCGGGTGAGTCATCCTAAGCATTGCAAAACCGAAGGCTACGAAAGGATCCGAACCCTGAACTATTCAACAAGGTTTAGGATGACTCACCCGTCCCGAAGTTCCTTCCCTAACCTGACCGCGTGGCGAAGCCACGCGGTTTCAATATAATAGATCGGGAGAGGCGTTGTAACTAAATAACATCAACGAACCCAGCACCAGGGTGAAGTTATTGCGCCCCAACGCTGACGCATTTCTCTGCGTCTCGCGCCGCGGCGTGCTATTTCGTAGGGTTCCTCGTCCCTAAAACCTAAGATAACGAGCTTACCAGGAATTTCCGCACTTAGCGACCTTCAGATTCGTTCATACCATAGCCGAATACCCCTAATAGGTATGTTTTGAACGAGATTTAGTGGGGTACCTCAACTACAATAGTGCCAATCTCTTTTTTTAAGTGCCTCGAAATTCTATACATGCATATGATGAGCGATTCGTTGTAACAGTAGACGACGCCAGTGAGTAGAGAGCAAGTACTTACAGTAAAACTCAGCCAATTCAGCACTACCTACGCACAGTAATAATGAATTTGAGCTGAAAAAATGTCCGGTTGTTGTAATTCTACAGGTTCCACAGATAGAATATTCAGCTGAAAGGTGAGACAGCTTCAGATGTTTCAAAAATTGAGAAATAAATTTAAGAACTATGAGCAGTCGATTTCTTGAGGAGCACGATAGTTAGAGTTGCGACAGGATTTCCACAACAGGATTCGGTACCGTGCTTCGTTTTTCTTTTCAGAAAAGATATGGCAATGAGAAAATAAGTAAGTAAATTCCTCCTACGAAATAGTGTACGGCACTTAGATGTTTTTGTGGAAATATACATAAAGGTGACATCAGTGAAGCAAGAATATCGGTGAAAGGAGCGCTGTTTTAAGGCGAGCATGAAACGATTTTATTATCTGAAAACAACAATCTTGTTTTGTGTATTTGAAAGCACATTGGCTAACTTCACGTCAATTTTTCATGGAGCTTATGAACGAAGAATAGAGATTATGAATTTCATTACACATGCGAATTAAGTTACAACAAAATCAGAAACTAAAGAATTAGAACAGAGTAGAGCAAGCTTTTCTAGGTAGAAATCTCAAGAGCACAATCATTGGGCTGCTATTGTTCGGTCGAAGTTTCTATTTATTTCATTATTCATTTGACACACTAACGTCAATTATAAAAGCAGAAATCACTCACGTGATTCACACCACGAAATTATTCGAAAAATCAAATGGCCGGGTAGACAAGACGGCAAAAAATGCAATTTGTCAACAATGACGAATTCTGCATCTCTTTGGATCTTATTGAGGGGAGTAGTTGAAGGGGATGAAACTCACCACGGGTCAGCTTATGCCGACCTACATTTGGCATGATCCAGCACTGACCACGCTCATGAACACATAAGTTCTGTGCATAACCGGTATAGTTGGGTCCATTTTGCACGTTTGCTCATAATAAAAATTATATGTATAAGAACTCCTGCTTTTCCCGCACAACAGGCAGAGCGCGCCACGCAGTTATTTTTTCTTCCGAAATCGCAGAGGCATCGTGAATGCGTATTTCCTAGTTGAACGAAGAGCAATGCTGTAGCGGTAATCGCTGGTCTAGGCATACACGAATGGGGGGAGGCGATAATGGCCCAGAGTGGGTCGGAAAGACTCGTTCCTCGTTTCCATCGACGCCCCGGCAACAATTACGACACTGACGAGTTGTCGAGTTGTCCAGGTGAGAATTTCGACATCACACCTGACCGACGAAGGGCAAAAGGTACTAAGGTAAACAGGTAAAGGTGAAGGTGACAGCGTTCATCAGTCCCCTAAGGGTGCGCCGCGGCATTCGTGCTCCATTCGGAATCGTAACCGCAAGTGGAACGCGTATTTGGTCTATGGCCCTTGTTATACCTTCGCTCGTGGTGAGCGTCAGCTGCTTGCGAACGGTGATCGCGTGCGCCGCTAACTCAGACGCTGAACACGCGACGCACGCACGCACGCGCCCGAGGCATACAGAGCGATGCGCGAGGTGATCGACCCACCCCCAGCGAAAGCGTCAATCGCAGTGCAGTGCGCAGCGACGAGAGCGTGGAAGGTTCGCTAGCGTGTGCATAACAGCCCGTGAGCGTCAACACGCCAGCGTCAACGTGATAACTCGTACAAACGTGTCTGGCCCCACGGTGTCTGACACTGAATGGACGAGTTACGCTGGGGGGTGAGCGAAGGTATAACAAGGGCCTATACAATGACCCGTGGGAGGTAACCTTCCCAAACAGGTCTGGTTCCAATTTACCCTACCACAGGGGATGGAATGCTTGACTAGCCCGAGCACGGATCGATCACTCGGACTTGCGGGCGTCAGTAGCGCCTCTCACCACTGTACCGCGCAATCAAGTATAAGAAAAGAACATAACAAAAACAAAAGCTTAAAGGCGTTCGTCAGGCGATAATGTTCATTGGTGGCCCTATTTCGAAAGACCCGGTGTACCAGTAGCCGTCACCATTCAGTGCCATCCGAAAAAGTGTTATGGGTGACGCGGGAATTGTCGTCGCCTCTGTCGTTATCTACCACGTGAAATCGTTCGGCGACTTATTATGCACATTTCGGTGAGGCTAAATTGTACGATGGTTAAATATTGCGCAGTGACATCATAAAAAAGTTCGCAGCCAGTAGGAGATAAAAATAATGGCGCCTATAAACATAAATGTTAGGTACGATAGTTATATGTCGATTATACTAAGTGTATGATAGCACATCATAGTAATCATATATGTACATATCATAGAAATCTAAAATTATCTGCATATAAAAGAGAGGTAAACAAGTGGTTGCCAGACGCTTCCCTTAGCTGAGATGTTGCGGTTTGTTGATTGCCTTTTCTTTAGGATTTCTAGCCCTTGTTATTTCACTAGTTCCTGTTCTCCATCGTCTATCTCCATGCGTATTGTTTTGTTTATTTCGTTTCTTTTTGTGTTTGGTAATCCCTTTTAACTCTTCTATGCTTGGTTTTTTTCATCTTTTGTCCTTTAGTAGTAGAGTTTCTGTTTGTTTGAATTTTTGTTTTTATGTCCGGGTTTTTCTACACGTGCGGAAACATACGTGTCTACAATAAATGAATAAAAAGTACATGTTAACACAGTAGTCAATAATAGCCTGAGGCAAGTTAGGTTGACTAGTTTTCGTCGACGTCTTTAATCTGTATCTAAGTCAATCGAATGAATAAATCAATAAAAAACAAATTTTTGATCTATGCTTTGAAATATCCAGAAGGTGTGTTACATCAATAGGTGTATTACTAAATAGCAGAAGAAGCGAACGTATTTTCACCTACGCCTTCACAAGAACTTTCTGTATCCTAAGGTTGACACCAACTTTTCACAGCGAACTTGCCACGATTTCAAAAGGTTCGAAGGTAAAAGTGAAGTCGTGGGCACTGATTATTCCAATAAAGACGAGCCACGCATTCGTTTCTCAATCAGAATCGTAGAGGCAAGGTGAATATGTATCTTCCCCAAACAGTTAACCGGTGGTGTCGACCGCTACACAAATCAACGTCATAGTCTTACCTGAGACGTTTGGTACTAATTTACTTGATGGGGAAAGATTAAACGGGTTAAATTGGAAGTTCGTAAATTATTATGACAAGCAGATAATGCTCTATCAGAACGTGACCTTAGATTTTGTCCGCCGTTACCAATATATTTATGATTGAAACTGTATATGAGAATCACTGGGAAACGTTTTCAAAAAAATCTAAATTTCTCAAAAGTTTCTTCCAGAGCGATGGAGGACTTCCTGAGCTCGAGCCATGATCGATCGCAGGACTACGTGGGTGGGAATATAACCTCCTAATACTGCAGTCAATCCACCTGAAGGAAATAGCTTAAGTACCGCCAATTGTTCGTCCAGCTGACAATCTATTAAATATAATAGCGTAATCATAGACTGAATAAAAGCCGTAGGCGAGCAAACAGATGAGAGATGAGCTCCATAGCAATGGGCTCTTGAGTCGCGGGCGTTGATGAGCTCGGCGGCAATCAACTCCAATTTAGCAGGCGCCGCGACATCGAAGGCCTGTGCACGTGAACTCGTTTTCGAATAGCGCTGCTTCATTATGCGAAAGGCGGCGGCGATCGAACAGAAGATTCACTGGGTAAAGCAAGGGCGTCATGAATAGCCGTATATCCATGATAACTCATCATACGGCGATGGATGTGTCGACAGCAAATCTGCAGCGAATAGTCAGTAATTAAAGATTTCTTTGCCCTGTCACGGTACCGTGGTCACCCTAGAAGGCCGCGCCCCCTCCACTCTCTGGTGCAGCCAGTCTTCCTTACTGTACTGTTAAGGAACGGTGGTGTTCTATGCATATTAGATAGATTTTAATAAATTGAAACCTCTCACTCCTGCCGGGACTAGTATGACATGGAGGTCCCAGGGAGATCTTTCTTTCGGACTATTGCTTTTGCAGTCTAAAAAAAATTAAAAGAAAGACTACTTCCCGTCTTCCTCGTGCAGTCACAGAGAGCGGTCGACCTCACCAATAGGCCGCTCCAAGATAAGAAGACCCAGTCCAATACGCAGTTGCCGAGCGTGGACTATATGGCAAGTACGGTACTTTTCCTCTTAATGCCCAATTATCATCCAAGCGTATCATATCATGCTCATATCTTAACGCACATCCTTGAAGCGGTCTTATCATGTCATGCTTGCGAGAAAAGAACGGCTTTTTCTTCCACATCAGACAGATTAAACAGGCTGTACACGACCATAGGAGGATGCGAAATGGTATGATATCGAATACGGTTGGGCTTGATATGATAATTGGGCATTAAGAGGAAAAGTACCGCAACTACATCAGCAGGTTTCCTTCGCATCTGCACACTCAATGTTAGATCACTCTCAGGTGAGGTGCGTTCAACCGATTTTGAATCGACGGTGGAGTCACTAAAAGGAGACCGAGGATACGATGGCTAGACGATATTGCTCACTATCGAAGACGAAAGGCAAAGGATATGATCGACAGAGAATGGATGGTGAATTATGCGACCAAGAAATCTTTTGACCTCTTCGCAAGAAAGACTCGAATATCATTATGTCGTTGCGATGTAAGAGTATAAAGGATGAATAAAGGATGAAGACTACTTTCATGAGAGGTCGGAGAGGAGCGCGGCCTTCTGAGGTGACCACGATACCGTGACAGCCATTATCAGACGATACGAAGGGCGCCGCAGCGCTACAGGTTCCAGAAGTTGCTCTCCAGCTCCATCTTAAAATTTCCCTTCATGGTTCCTAACTTTCGTGGAGTGGAGATCGTATAGCTTATTGAGCTGTATTGTTATCTGTATAATTTGAAATACGTTAGTGGTATCGTAGATAAACACATTAATTCTACCAGTTTATGAACAACTGAAACACTGCACCTACAGCCTACAATGTACAAAAACCGACGGTACATTTAGGGCAGGAGGGATATATTCGATATTTTATTACTGTCACCTATATGGAATACCTTCGATAAAATAGGTGTAGCCAACAAACAATCTCTTTGGGTTACTCTTGAGACTCAAAGGGTAAATTATTCAGACGGCACCGCGTCTGAGAGGTGCTACAGATTGGACTCCTAAGTGCTCAGTCGTGGTGTGTTCTAGGGAGCCGTCCCGAGAGATGCATATCTTATTGTGTCGCTCTATGGGCCTCCTGTGGCTACCTACTACTTCCCTTAAATTGTATCTACAACAGAAGGGGATAATGGGAGCCTGATGGTTTCTTTCCGCGTTCGATTGTACTCCGACAATCCTTATATTAAAGTACAGTCGTACGCGGAACAATTCAACGACATAATTCCTTTATATATTATCATTAACGCACTTTCACTTAATTATCATGTAGGGTAGAATGAAACGGTAAAAGTCGCTTTTCACCCATGCAACCGAGGGATACCCCAACGCCGGAAGCCGAGCCTTCCTTATTTCCCGAAATGATTTGCAAGCAACTCCCAAATCCGGTGAAAAAGACCTCCTTCGGGAACAATACAAAGGTCAGGGAAACTATAGATACTCCCCCGAGAGTGTATTGGTAAAGTACATCTGTGCTTCGTGAAGTTGTAAATTTGGGGCGCTGCGGTGAGTGGCTCATTAAACTCGCGCAAAAAGCGCTCCACATCCACTATCGTGCCCCGATGGTGGACGCTAGCTGACGGCGATACTTTTTTCGGGCACATTGGTCAAGAGATCGATTCCTGCCGGGGTAACCAAGCCTTCCGTCCGTCTCGGGTCGGGTAGGTTGGTACCCGACTTGTCTGGGAAGGGAAAGACACTGACTCTACATAGCGGCTGGCTAACGCAAGTCACTGTGTAGGCCAAATATGTATTCGCCATGCTTCTACGATTCTAAATGGAACACGATTGCGGCGGCGCGTCCTTAGGGGATCGACGCCAACACCTTTACTTTTACCTATAGTGTGTTCCATATGGGGCATTTATTTATTTATGTACGATAATCCAATCAACAGAACTCAGCAGAATGTAAAAGAACACTCATACAACATGCGACTATTGGACATGATGGTATTAATATAAACATCAAAAATCAAAATAGGATTAAGACGTGGCTAGTAATAATTTTTGATTTTGTGAGATCGTATTAAAATTTAAAAAAATGAAATAAATAAGTAATTGATAAAACATGGCATTACTCATTCTCCAATTCCCAGATTAGGAATAACAGTAAATAAGCAATGTTCAGCTTGTCACGGTATCGTTGTCACCTCAGAAGGCCACGCCCCTCTCCGACCTCTGATGGAGCTAGTCTTCCTCACTGTACTGTTATCGAACGGTTGTGTTCTATGCATGTTAGATAGATTCTAATGAATTACATCCAAACTCACTTCTGTCGGGACTAACATGACAAGCATTCTGGGATGCATTGACAATGAGTCCTTTTTCCTAAAACTGCACCACACTTGATCTACGTTCTAAAAAGTAAAATAAAACATTATAAAGGTAATGGTAAAGGTAAAGGTGCCGGCTTTGATCAGTCCCCTGAGGACACGCCGCCGGATTCGCATTCTATTCAAGTCATAGAGGCATAGTGAATGCATATTTGGCCTATACAATGATTTTCGGGGGCCAGCCGCTATACCAGGTCAGTGCCTTTGCCTTCCAAGATAAGTCTGTTACCAATTTACCCGACCCCGAAGGGACGGTAGGCTTGGTTAGCCCGGGCCGGGATCGATCGCTCGACTGTGCGGGTGACAGCAATGCATCTTACCACTGTACCACGTTCAAAGCTATCTCAGTACTTTCGATGCTTGTTGAAACCTCGCTGGAGTCACCATTTTTGCGGTGAACCAAGCATCACCAGAAAACATCTACCTCCTATCCTCCAAAGACAGAGAATTCCTCCACCTTGCTTGCACTATTCGCAGCTATAAGGCGAAAATAAAAACAAAAGTATAAAATGATGAAATGGTAGGCTGTATGAAGGTGCAATTTGAGACCGCAATTCCTGCTCTGATATCAGGCCTGTTGTATCAGATTTCACACATCTGTGACGAGCAATTACCAGTGCCAATAAACAAGAAAATTGCATAAAGTTGAACAACAAAGCTTACTAGGAAACAATAAGAGGCATCGATTTTTCCTAGAACGTCTTTTTGGTTGCAGCGCTGAACGGCGGAATGCAAAGAGCGTTTCGAAATTTTGCTGATTTGTCGTGAATTCCATTATAAGAATTCTATTCGAAATCGACTATTCGTTCTCCCTGCAAGTGCGTACCACTGCCCTTTTGATGGTTGAAAAACGAACAAAAACACGCGAGACGAGTGGTCTAGTAGGCACTTATGGAACTATCGCGGTCGGAAGACTTTTCGTTCTCAGTTTTTTATTTTTGTTTATTTATCAATGCACGGAAACGTGCGCAAGTGAAAAGGCAGATGACGATATATCATGAATAACCTACTGCAGTCGGAAATAAGGGCAAAAACAAAAAAAACAAAAAAGAACAACAAATGGCATGATGCTGGTTCCCATTCTTTACTAAAGGATGGCTTCGAACTTCTTTAATAGACTTTCTTTTTAGTTTGGCTCACGAATCATCCAAATTCCGACCGAAGATCACCCATATCGCTTGCTGGGATAGCAGAGTGGTCCAGCTAGGATCACCGATTTGGCTAAAATCTCGTTTAGGTAGGTTATTTCGGATACCGATCAGAAATCTGTCCTTCGGCTTTAGAATTACGAACAGAGGCCACCAATATCGTCGAGTGGGGTGTGTCACGGTATCGTGATAATCTCAGAGACCACGCCCCCCTCCGAGCTCTGATAGAGCTTGTCTCCCTCACTGTACTGTTGTCGAGCGGTTGTTTTTTATGCTTGTTAGTTAGATTATGATAAATTATACCCAAATTCACACTCCTGCCATCACTAGCATGACAGGTGGTCCATTTGAATTGTTATGTCAGGCTAAAGGTGAAGTTTGAGCAGGAATGGATTAAAAAATTCCCTCCGACCAAAGTAGTGCCGTCTAATAAATCAGGGAGAAGTTTGGTCAGAAGACGAGCCAAACAAGTCGGCGATCGAACGTGGCGAAAATACGCACTCAACTACGAGTGAGTGAAGGCGTTGGTCACTGCTCCACTAGACGCCCAGACGAAACTCTTCAAGTGTAACGTAATTCTTACATTAGAGTAAAGAGTTTTCTGCCGACAACAAGACAAGTTGTGGCGAAAAAGAGGCACACTCACAAACGAGCAACAAGCCGAAAGAGGCAGAAAATCGCAAAAGCGATGAAAGTAATTACAAACTAATTTTCCAACAGCTAATTTCCAGTGTTTAAGCTATGCGAAATTGTTATTAATTTTCCTTAGTGCTTCGAACATTGTTCAGTTCTTTTCGTCTTGTTAGATATGATTCACTGGTAATTCATGTCCAGTCCTTTTCCTTTGCAGAAATGATCCAACCCAAATTTTACGTTCACACGAGGACTCCGCTTTACTTCAAGAACAAGTAGTGCAGGTTTGTTCTTTTTGTTTTTTATTTCTTATTATGCTTTATAAAGCCTCTCCTAACATGCTGATGAGCCCCGGGAGAGGCTTTATATTTCTTTACTAACTCGTACATGCTCAGGGACGGAACGAGCTTTCCTATTTTCTCTTTGGTTTTTTTTCAGCTTGCAATTTGCGAGTTAAGTTCACCTCACCTTGCACTCGTTCATTCGGTGAACGCGTGTTTTACTTAAACAGTGAATTGCTCGAACAGCTGCTGTTAAATTTAATGTCTACAACTTCCTAGACAAGTCTGGAACTAAATTACCCGGCCCGGAGGCATGGAAAGCCTGTAAAAAGCTGAAAATGGGTGGCAGTTGAAGAAGATCCGCTAACACTCAACGATAATTGCTGAACAACTATTATGGAGTCGATTAAATGGCAAAGCGAAAAACGATAGACCAGAAAACGATTCATAGAGAAGGATTTCGAGATGGAAAATGCGAATAAGATGAGCAAGAAAATTCAAAGCAGCATTAAAACAAACACCTGCGACAATCGGTCAGCAGTGCCGATGAAGAGGAACAACCTAGGATTCTGAAATGGAAAAGGCGAAGTAGATGAGAAAAAGAAGATAAAAAATAATAAAAAGCTGGGAGTTGGAGACGACCATCATGTTCCACTTTAAATGAAGCACGGCATGATGGTAATTCCGGAGGAGGTCAAGTTGGCGAATTCGCTTTGCTTTTCTTAGGTTGATGCAAAAGCTCTCAGTCATTGGCGACTTCTTGAATTTGAGAAAGATTTTCTCGCCATTTTCGGTCCAGTCAAAGCACCTTATACACCAATCGATAGAGCAAAAAAGCTCTACAGAGCGCTATAGGCATTCTCTTCAATACGCTCACGGCTAGAAGTTGAGTTACGGAACTCGATTCATTCTTCATGGCGTAACCCGCTACATCCTGGACGAGAGACACCTACGACCCACACGTTGGCGGAAGACCGTTGATATTGACGCTGCCTATTCCAAATGACTTCTTGCTATTGTTCAGATATTATAAAATAAACTGTTTTGTATCCCAAATTACCGAGAACGTTTGCACCAACCTAATATCATTTTGATTTCGAAAGAAAAAGGCGTGAAAGTAGAAGCAGTCACATGATCATCGCTGCTGCAGCTGCTCATAGTATACGAACGTTGTTGACGTCGGCTTATCGGATTATGCAGCAGCAGCACGTTTCTGTGCGGTTACACAAGAACACCACATAAACGTCGCGCAGACCACCCAGTAGACGACGTGCATGAACGACTCAAAAAGCACTCACCCATTCCCGCTAATATTTATTTATTTATTTATTCATTTATTTAATCATTTATTTACTCTTCTCATAGACGTGGTTTGAAAAACAAATACATTAACTAAAAGAAACAGAGCGATCCCAGGCAAGAACCTCGTAGTATAAAAATAATAACAAAACAAGAAATTTGGGAAACAATATTTTACCACCATAAAGATTAAGAGTTCTATATGCTTAGTAACTGATCAACATTGATTTATGATTATCAACAACACTTTCTCATACGTAGGAGAGACTTGGGAGAAAAAAAAACTCAGCTCATGTGAGATTTTCTTAACCTGACTTTGTCGGAATGACTCCTAAAAGTGATTATTAAGTTGGATCCGACCTGTGCAAGATTTATTTGTGCACTATCATGTCACTGAACTGCATCCACCTCGACTCACCATCCTGGGCTTTCAAACGGATTTTATTTATTTATTCATCTATTTATTTATTTATCTATTTCTTTAACTATTTATTTATTTTTCTATTTATTTAACCATTTATCTATTTATTTATTTATTTACTTATTTATTTATTTATTTACTAATGCAAGGAAACGTGCGCAATTGGAAAGGCGGATGACAATATCTTGAATAACCCACTGCATTCACAAATAAGGTCAAGAATAAAAAAGAAGAAAGGGCATGATGGTGGATCCTATTCTTTGCTTAACGATGGCCTTGCACTCCCTGCATCTTAATGATAACCATTTTGCAAATATGAAGGTATGAAGGGATTTTAGGCAAATATCAATGAATTAATAGGTCTACTTTGAATGTTTTGTTATTCTCATTATATCTTGCTTTCCAGTGCAGCGGAAATAGTATGACCTTATGTTGCCGCTCATTGAATTTCGAATTTTCCAACTGTTTTATCATTAACTAGTGATTCCGTGTTGTCCATTATTTTATCTGTCTTAACTCTTTGGATGTTTTATTCTTTGCTGCGACGGTGATACTGTCACATTGATCGCCTTACCTGTGATTATGTTGCATGACTCAATTACATAAATAAATAAATAAATCCACTTGCTAACAGTTCGTTATAAAACCAGGGCCCAGATTCATGAGCGGACGAGCGGTCTCCAAAACCCCGCCGGGGATAAACCCGTTCAATACTGCGCTGGGCGACCGTTTATGATTCGTAAAGGTCTGGGTTTCGGAGATCGCTTTCCTTCCCATCGAGGTCTCCCAAGCTTTGCCTCACGGCGAGGTATGATAGACTCACGATAAACCCCGATTAAACCCGCGCGTTCACGAATCTCGGTTTGCGCGCCGTTCGGAGTGTATCTCGGGGTTTACCAGGGGTTTACCAATGATGGATCTGGGCCCAGGCTCCATAAAAAGGATACGATGCTGTCCTAGCCGCCATGAAACCATAAACTGTCCTCAGTCGCCGTGGGAAAAAAGTGGACGAATAAGGCGCGAACCGGATGGCCTGGAAGGTGGGTATGGTGCTAGTTACAAACCGGAGCAAAGTAGAATGAGTTATAGGGTAACAGCACGAAAGTGAAGAAGAGAAAGACGGAGAGGAACGCGAAGCGCTCAAGGGAAGAGGGTGGAGAAACTATACAAAAACAAGGGTCGCCTAAGTGTATTTTAGCATCGCCGAAGGAATTCAATCAATCAAAAGTGATGGCATAGAAGAACACGAGGTTTGAGAAGGAAAAATGAGCGAAACGGGAGATGAAATGAGATGATAGCGAGCCGGACGAGGTTCTATATATTTTCTTGAATGGGACCAATTACTGCCAAAGGAATCAAAAAGACCATCATTACCTACCAACTATTCCCATTTCGATTCCGCATAATAGCGAATTATTCAATTCTATGTAATTCCGATTTTAACTTAATAACATCATTCATGAATGCGTACGATGCACTGCAAGAGACACTGCTCACCCCGGCGTAAACTTGGGCTTTTGGGGACAGAATTCTAAAACCTTTTGAGTTCCTTCATCTTATGACGGAAATTGACTTCGTAAGAAGGGTGCCAGGCGCCGAAGTTTCAAAGAAAACGGAGCGAGCTGTGCGGGTGCCTGTTCCGGAGGCGAGAGAATAGGGCATGGAGGCCGGCACGGGTTGTGCTGGAAGCAGAGGATCAATGCGAGAGCTACGTTCGGGCTTCGAGAAGCTCGGCTAGTGATGAAAACGCTTCTTCTGACGTACTACTCATGCTGGAACTAACAGAACAGCCTCGACAGTCCTACTAGCCATCAGCTAAGGACCGCTTGATGGTAAACTCTCCCATTCCGTGGTCAGTTACCTGGTAGAAGATCAACCCAAAATCGTCCTGCACGCAAACGGCATGGACCCGATAGAGGGTAAAGTAAAGGTTAAGGTAAAAGTGCCTGCGTTGGTCAGTCCCCTGAGGACGCGCCGCCGCATTCGTGTTCCATTCAAGTCGAAGTCGCTTGGTGAATGTGTATTTGGCCTGTACAATGACCTGCGGGGGCCAGCCGCTATACCAGGTCAGTGTCTTTAGCTTCCCAGACAAGTCCGTTATCAATTTACCCAACCGCGGAGAAATGGAAGTCTTGGCTAGCCTGGGCCGGGATCGATGGTGCGGGTGTGCGCAGCGCCTTTTACCGCTGTACCACGCAAGCCTTTCGATAGCGGGTAGTAGGGAAAAACCCTGCAGGGTAATGTTAAAGAGTGGCAGCAGACATAGGTGAAAACTGTCTCAAGCTGAACGTAAAGAGTTCAGTCCCTCTCCACACGTACTGTCAATCACCGTCTGAAAAATCTACTAACGATAAGGATAGTCGTGTGAGTAAACGACACCGTCCCTTTTGCGGATAGTAGAGAAGTGCTACACGGCAAGGTTTGAGAGTGGCAGAAGTCGCTGGCCGAAACTGGCCTCCGGCTAAACGTGAAGAAAACCTCATCTACTATCAGGATACCATAGAGATTGGTCGACTCAATAATGCAGAGTTGAGAGAAACCGCTGGTATTCTCTGTGACAGACAGTGCTGAAATCTTAGAAGAAAAGTATACGGGGCAGTTGTGAGAGCGGCGCTACTCTGCAGGTGAGTGCTGCTCCGTAAAGAGGGCACACGAAAAACAAGCACAGTTTGCAGAAATGAGGATGTTCAGGTGGGCATGGATGCGACGTCAGAGCGGTTATAAGGGCAGCTCCAGTGCATCTCAAGATGGGAAGCAGAGGCTCAGGTGGTATGGACATATTTAAAAAATATTTGAGAACCACTTGACACGAAAAACATTGGAATTTGAGGGCCCCGGTAAAGGACCACCAGAAGCCCTATGGAAAGAGGATTGACGTTATCAAGAATGACCATAGGAGGTCGGAACAAGGCGTCAAGACTGTTTGGATAGATAGGAGTGCCGACTCTTGGCAAGAACCGCCGACGACAAAGGACTAAACACTAATGGAAAGACGAAGATACGTCCTCCACACTTACCTATGGGGTAGAGCCTACGGCGCTGAAAAGTGCATAGATCTCTGAGAGGTACGAACGTCGCCCGTACGTGCATTAATGGATGGAGGCATGTGTCTGTGCAAAACAAATTAGCTGGCACGCGCCGTGTCCGAAAGAGAACGCTGAGAAAACCTCAGAAAACACCAGAAATCATACTGAGGCAGAGCATCGGTCACAATTGGGAATTGGGATGGTTTTTATTTATTCTGCTGTTTGTTTGTAAAATACGGTGCGACAAAATCCTGCCAAAATAAGGCTGGATTCTCAGGGGACTGAGATTTTAGGAAAGTTCACTTTCAGCTAATTTCTTTACTCGTTATTTATTTATTTATTTATTCATCTATTTACTACGCTTATAAGCGTGCTCATCAAAACTGACGAACTCATGAAAACTATTGAAAACAGGACATCAGCGCACAAAGTACATAACATGAAGTTGAAATTTAAGAAAAAAGTGAAATATTCAAATCAAAAACCGTCTATTGTAAAACGCATCAGACAGAATTTATTTGAGAGCTAGAGATCTACTTCAGTTAAAAAAACCGGAGATGTCAGGTGGCGCAGTTTACTTTCATTGCTGTGAATTTATCCAGGTAACACGGTGAAAATCGTGCTAACAGTTGGTCGACCTATCCTCCCTAATTCTAACACTTGAACCTATAAATCCTCAAAACGTTGAGCTTTACGAACAAACATTCGGGGTAAATTTTAACCTATCCTATCGATTTCTCTACCGGTTGATTAGAACATCGGTGAGAATTCGATTCGAGATTTTTTTTTTCGTTCTCTCTCAAAAATTGTGGGAATCACTTTCCAGAGCATTACTTTTGCAAACTGTTACCTCATTAAACATATCGTAACGTACAATAGAGAAAACAGTTGGACGATGTGAACCCGTTGAATTCTAGGAAAAATTACCTTCCCACCAAAATAAATGCAGATGCAATTTACCAAAAAAAAAACATGCTTCAGAGGAGGAATTAATGGCCCGTGAACGCTAGAAAACGATTGAGCTGCACTACGAGTAGTTCAGTTACCAAATTTATTACTGAAAAAGTGACCGGTAACTCTAAAGCACATCGGGTGGTCCCACTAACCTCAACTTCATTAACTCCATGCAGGGTAAACTATGGGTAACCTCCTCAATATCGTGTACTCTGCTCTACGCCAGGTATCGGACACCTTAGTAGAAAAGCATCACATTTGATGATTACCAAGCCTGCAGGAATCAGAGAAGAATCAGAAACTGCAGTATTTTCGGGGTTTATTGGGCACGCGGGTATCTAAACCGCTGGTTTGTTGATGAGTATGCGGCCAAGGAGACTTCAGTCCCTATTATTCAGAAAATAACGATAGGAAATAAAACCCATTTCATCATCCTAGCATCGCATATTGGCTTTTTTATTGCCGGCTGTTCAAACAAATTGTTCACGTACGCAGTCAAAAATCGCTAGTGGACTAATTCTATAGATCATTCCTCTTGCAATTCGTTCCCATTTCGACCAACCACCCCTCTATTTGTTTCAAACAGTAGGTACAACATAATAACATTAATTCAAGCAACTAATGTAACTATCCTATTATATCGTTCGCAAAGGAATTCGCGTTCACGTCCAAAAAATTAGATAAAATTAATTCAACAGATAATATCTATCAATATCAATGGCTTGTTGCTCTGGTTCACGTAAAGGATGGATTTCACCTTCGAAAAACATTCAAAGAACTCACAAACAATCTGATCTTTTCGACGGATTTAGCACCCGAATCATTCGCAGCGAACTTGTTCAAGGTTTTCGGGAAAAGATTCGTTTCGTCTCATGGCGCTCAGACCAAATGCACTCAGTATTATTCCAACTCATCTCCGCGACCCAGATATGGAGAGTTTTCTTCAGGGCGATTTTTATTGGTTCACGAACTACCTGGATCTTTCCACGGGTGCCTCGCAAGCAGAGGCTACCAAACCCAAGTTCTATTACCGCATTTTTGCGGGTTAATACTAAGTATACCAGAAATATACAAATACAAACATACACATATGCTGTAACGATAGTGCCTGGATCATCACAAAAATTGTGGGTCAGGTGAGAATCGAACCGGCGTCTTGGGCCTCACCGGGAAACCGTAGTGTTAGTTCACTGCACCAGCGAGAATCTATCAAATTTTACTTAAAATCAGCAGTTATCCTGTTCCAATTCAGCGTCATGTTTGCTCTAAGTTGCTATCCCACATACTAGAATCAATGAGTTCGACTTTCTTTCAATTTTTTCCATAACCCTAGAATTCTAATAATACTATGTAGTTTTACGAACCTGAATTTTACAACTTTTCCATTACGAGCCTCGATAATGTTCGATGGGTAAGCTATCAAGTGCAAAATGCAATGATCCAGACCGACTCAGGATCTATCTCGGCATGAAGCACCGTTCTCGCGAATACAACAACATAATTTAATATAATTATTTACCAGGGTTTGATTTTAGCCTGCAAAACACAACGCACGAAAAAACAGGCGCGAATCTCTCATCCATGAGCTAAGAGTCGGCCACCCATTCATATACCAAAAATTGCTCCTCGAACAGCAGTTATTCAGCCATTCATAGCTTTCATACATGCTTCATTCATCATGAAAAAAAAAACAATGGAGTGAATATTAGGGCCAGAAACTGTAGTTTCGCGAACCACACCTCCCGCCAAGTAGCTGATTTGATACATACAAGAAGAATTTATGGTGATACGGCAGAAAATAGCAGAAAAGTGAAGAAGGGATGTAGAAAGAGCACAAAGATGACAATGAGAATTGAATAGCGATGATTGGCAGCATGTAAAAATCAGTTTGGAAAATTGAAGAATTGGAGGCTCTGAAGACCGGAATCACAGCGAAACATTAGTGAAGGCAATGGATTGCAACCTTTAAAGGGAAAAAAAGGGCTTTTCTAGAAGAATTCTAAAAATATTGCGCTCAATTGCGCTCTGTTTCATCTTCTTTGTCACGCCTTTTGAAAGCTCGCTCCGTATAGGTGTTTCAAATGAATGAATGAATAAATAAATAATAAAGTAGGGCACAGCGATAAGTGGCTCGCTAGAGGCTCTATAAATATAAAATGAGACAAAATCAGGAAAATTTTTCGAGCAGAGGAGCGCCATGGATGACACCAGAAATGGATTAACCACTAGACACCAGCACAAGTGAACAACGACGGTTGAAATGGCTCGAAATGGGAAAATTCAAAGGATAGTCACAAATACGTCATAAAAACGTCTCTAAAAACACAATTAAACGCCTAGCAATCAGCCAGGCCGGGCTGGTGCTGCTACTGCACCAACGGGTGGGGGGAACATCGACAACGACGACGACGAGCAGCCGTCGACAGGGTGGGGGATCGATGTCGGGGCGGTGACACGCGGCGGCAGAAAGCGCCGCCGGTGCCGGCCGGCTGGCCCCCGTGGGCTGCTCGGTCCTCGATCCTCCGTCGTTCCCCGTCCCCGGCTGCCGCCGCTTCAACCAGTTTACAATAACGCCACATGACTGCGATTGACGTGCTGCTACTGCTTCTGCTGCTGTAAGGCGAAAAACGCCACCGCGTACCATCGCGCTCATCGCTCATATCCGCAACGCCTCGGGCGTTTTGTCCCGACGCCGAGCCGATGCCTCCGAGCGATGTTTGACGGACGTGGGCAGATCATGTGCTTGCCGATAGGCCACCGGTCACTCTATCTACCAAACAACCCCCGGCCTAGGTTCATGGACGGTGTCAGGGCATATTGCGCCCAGGGCGAAGTTAGTTGTTTTGTAGATCTCAATAGAAGAGCTCAGAACCGAGACTGATAAAATATTTTTCTGGAAAAGACTGACGTTTCGCCAACTATCGCCTTCTTCAGATTCTTTTGGTTTTTTCTTTTTTTGATAAAATGTTCATTGAAACAAACTGACGTTTTGGCCAATATCGCCTTCTCCAGGTACTTCTAATCACTGTTGTCTCCCAATGATTGTTCTAGTCTTTCTGCGCTGGAATGGTTGCGATTCATGGGGTATTCGAACTTTCGTAAACATCGAGGCGATGTTTGGTCCGAAAGCCTTCGTATATATTTGGACTTTCTCAGACTTTCAAGATGACCATATTCATCGAAAAGTCAGTATGCGTCAATAA
Organism: Nippostrongylus brasiliensis; assembly: GCA_030553155.1. NCBI lineage: Eukaryota > Metazoa > Nematoda > Chromadorea > Rhabditida > Heligmosomidae > Nippostrongylus > Nippostrongylus brasiliensis. The sequence goes on from CP130734.1 coordinate 32,079,976, forward strand.
ATTTTTTCATAAATCTCGGTTCTGAGCTGCAAATTGATATCTGCCACCGCTCATCGTACTGCCGAGATTCACCGAGAGTCGTAGCAACTAACCCTGGCAAATATGATTTTTGCGACGAACCTAGCATCACCATTACGACATCATAACCCTGGAGTATTTCCCGAAAATTGCAGTTCACTGCAATCTGATACCAATCGATAGTTCTGACGACTCTATTTAAAAATGTGTCAAAACAAAGCGTTGCTGCGACTTATGTGTTTTTCTAAATATTTTGTACTGATTTTCATATTCTATTTTAAACGAAAATATCTCAAGAATCGCTGAACGAAGGGTCAATCTGAGACGCTCTCCTGATAGAGCATGGTCTGGTGATTGTAATCTGTTACTAACTTTTGATTCAGAGCGCCGCTAAATTATAGATTTTCCTGAGACATTTTGGTGGTCAAGAACTGGTCAAATTTTAAGATCATGTTTCGAACGGAATTCTATATCTTTCTAACTTTTCAACGAAATTACACCAGATTTATGTAGAGAATGATTTTTCTCTATTTTTGTTTCGAGGCTGGTCTCCTAGTCTGTGGGAAAATTCCGTTCAAACTTGAGGTTGCGTAAATTGTTATATCCGAAAAAGTCCAAGAGAAATGAACTCCATTTTTCTCGTTTCATGGTACATTTGTAGTTCTCTTAACACTACATGTACGCTAAAATAAATCAAAGTCTTTCATTAAAAAAATATCGCTCTGACTGACACACCCAGTGCGCGCTGCCGTATACTGTGCCGGTAATGACCCTGTAGCATACTACCCTGTAAATAATGGTCCTGGTTCCCACTTTGGTATTATCTAGTTTTAGCTGCGTTTGTATTCCTAACTCCTCTACCGTTGTTCCTTTCGTTTATTACCCTCATTTTATTGTTTCGTTGCTAGCATGCCTTTATGTATATGGCGTAGAAACAAATAAATATAGCTCAAAGGCGAATAGTCCCGGCCCATTCTTTGCAGAACTTCGATTACTTCATCAAGGCAACGGACTTTGGCCGTTCTGATCGGCCGAATCACATTTTAAAGCGCCGGCGTGGCCCAGCTGACACGGGATTCGAAGAACCGGCGATGATTTATAGGAGAACGGCTGGAGATGGTTTTTAGGGTTATGGAAAAATAGGATGACGAACGTGCAAAAGCCCGATTGAGAGGGAAACACTCGAGGCAAACGACCCCAGAAAATGATGGCGGCTCAGCTTTTTGCCCTCATTTTTTGCCCTGAAGGATCGCCTTCCGATGGGATTGACGTGACCGTGAAGGGCATTAGCTTCAGTGAAGGCAGTGAGAACGCTTTGAGAATAAATTAATGCCAAAGTCCAGATTGGGTAAAGTACCCCCTTAGAAGCTTTTCTTTAGTTGTTCAAGCTATGTAGCATGACGGCATCAAAACAACGACGACGATCGTTGGAACTCATTACGTTACGCTAAATTTAGCCGCTGCTGATGCATCTGTGACTGACACCTGACTGACAGAAACACTGCAAAATAAACAACCACGAAATATAAGAAAACCCGTCCAGACGGAAGTCGCCAACGAAGTCGCTTCAGTACGCAGGAAATTTATTGACAATAATGACGATAAAATGAATATAAATAAAATTTAAAAATACTTAAGCAACATGAAGTATAAACACAATAAGTAAATGAAATGACGAGAAAATTTTCCTAGTAAGAGCGATCGATTGCAATCGTGAAAATTGAGTCATTTCAGCACGATTGTTTATGGCCAGATGCGTCTGTCACGAAACAACGGTGAACTTAAAAATAAAGGTAAAAACATACAAAGAATTAGTAATACAAATATGTATAGTTGAATATTAAATAACATTAGGAGAAGACATGTCAATCTTGCAGTGTGGGCATAGGAGACTTCCTAAAAAGGAAACAAGAGTGAGAAATAAAATAAAGGAAACAAGAGTGAGAAATAAAATAAATACACCTATGTACCTCAACATTTATTACCTCAAAGAAGTGAGAAAACCTGGGAACTATTCTCACAAAAATTCGTTCAAAATATTGAAAGTTTATTTTCATTTGAATATTCTAAGGACTGAAAATGATCAGTGCAAGCGCCTATCGAAGCGGACTTTCTGCTTGTCAGTAAGTTCAGCCGGCTTTATTACGACTCCCAGCATTTAATTCATTTCAGATGAATGACAACAGCTCGGTAGAGGGTATCGATTAATCTGCCTTACCCAAAGCTCCTTATTTAACTTGGTAAAGGGAGTTTGATACAGTATTAAATTCAGTTTCCCTGGACAACTAATTAGCGGTGTAAATGAGAAAAATATGGGGAGAAAGATTTTAAAGACTGTAATAATTCGATTTATTTGTATTCCTCGACATTCAACAGGTGATTTGTATTCTACGTACATATACGGCTACAAGTTCTCCAAACATTTTTCCTACAATTTCTTTTGAAAGTTTTGGTGATTTTTGCTTGAGAAGAAGGTAAGTCCGTTCGCAGCACTGCGAAATTGTAGAAAGGCACTTGATCATATGATATGGTTTTTAAAGTTCCAAGAAACACATGATGAACAGCTGAAAGGGTGAAGGTGATGGAGGTGGGTCTCGGGTTTAAATGGACCGGAAAAGTAAGCGATGACTGCCTGGACTACCGTTGACGACTAATCACGATGGAACGCCCGACGAGTGGTTGAACGCATGATTACCCCAATTCAAGGTCAATGGCTAGATTCCACTGCCAAATTGTTCGATCGATTGCTTCAATGGCTTCAACGAAAGCCGAAAACCTCACGCTAATTACCTAACTGGTTATACATTAGTGTTATCATCACTAATATCAGTAAAATTGTACGTAAACCGGATAATCGAAGAGTCCAGATTGTTTTCGCCGACAGAAACGATACACGATGAACTATTGGCAGAAATGTGGAAATGTTGTTTTCAAAAATAGGTATTTTGGTTGCCCAAAGAATTGGTCCTCATCTAATGTGGTTAAGACGTTATAATGCAATCTTTATCACAAATCGTTTTAGTTGTCCTTAGCTATCTCAGTTTATATTAGTTCAGTGTTGTTTAGTTTTTCCATGGTGGTTTGTCCTACTAACCACTTTCACTTTAGTGCGCCTATGTGCGTAATAAACAAATAAGTAGATAGATAAGCGAAGAACTCAAATATATATTATATATAATAACATCTACTGAGTGCTGGAAGGTTCATTAGATGTGATCATCGCATTCACGCCCCATTACTTTGCTATAGGTATTATAAATTACGAGCAGCACCATCTTGCACTGTTTAAGTTTCAGAAGGAGGAACTGGAGAAAGGAGAGGGAAGAAGAGAACAACTGAAAGAACATGATGCTGGAAAAATTCGGCGACTTCCATCCATTTAGTAGAGTTCCATTTAGTAGTGTTTTTCTACTACTTTGAGCTATGATAAGGTGAGCTCCAAAGCTAGTTCAGGCTACCGAAGAAGTGAAATCGATTACCAAAAGCTGACAGCATCCACCGACCTATGAAGGTTTCGAATTATATAATTGATAACTTCATCCTATGTCGCCAGATCAGGTGTTCTTTCGGGAGTTTCTCTCCCAGCGAGACTTCAGCAGCTAGGCAAGAGGGTGATGGGTGGTCGACATCACCGTTGAGGTTCATTGTTGGCTTGCTTCTTTTTTTCTGTTGACTTTCAGGGCAACGATTGTTGAATAGATATTGTTTGAGCAGGTAAGTTGCAAATGTCTTCAATTTTCAGGCTCTGACGATGGCGACAACAACGAAACGTTGGTCGAAGAAAGGAGGTTATAAAAAATGGAATGGAGTACTAGAAAGTGAAATTCACTGATGTCGGCATTGAAGAACGACCAACGGGTCATCTGGTCAAGTTTACTGATAAGAGAACGAAGATTACGGAAGCACGTGAGCGATGACGTTCTCTTTTCCACTTCACTACGCTGATCGTCCACATTTTTCGATTTCAAAGTGTTCTGGGAGTCAAGAAATCATACGAAAAGCTTTCAGAAACAATTCTCGGTGCTATGCGAGTTAAGGGATGCAGCGGAATAAAAATTCCCAAAATCGAATTTCTTCACAGAAACATCTTAAAATGAAGATTTGGTTAGCTTTGTAAAAACCTTCTGCTTTTAGTTATCTAACCATTATATTTTCCTAGTTTGGTACCTGTTCAACAAATTTTTTTCGCATTCGGCATGGTCTGTTAGCTACTAACCGCTGCACTATAATTGGCACGCCCTCTTGCAGCATAACAAACAAACAAACGAATAAATAATTAAATAAATAAAATTATTGGAGTGTAGAAAAATTGGAGGTATGCATTAGAAACCATTTGACGTCCTTTTAGAAATGTGGTGAGTAAAACAAAAGCAATATATCCACTATCCTTACCACAACCTACATAGCACCCAGTTTTCTTCTTCAGTCCCCATGCATCATGCTTTTTCCGACGGTAAGGTTCTAATGTATTTGGCAATTATGTAAAAGGTAAAGGTAAAGGTGGAGATGTCGGCGTCGAGCGGACGTGGAAAATATCCAAGCCTTAATAACGCGCCGCCGCATTCGTATTCCATTCAGAACCGTAGAGGTATGGTGAATTCACAGTTGACCTATACGATGACTTGGGGGACAGCCGCTATACCAAGTCACCGTAAATGGAACACGAATGCATGGCGCGTCCTTAGAGGACCGATCAACGTCGACACCTTTACCTTTACCTTTGACCTTTAAACTTGCAAGCCAACTCTGTTGACCAGAATTTATGGTGAGCCGACTGCCCCTCTTTCTCACACACCCATGGCCTAATCGTGTTTTTTTTAATAATTTTTCTAAATTGTTTAAGTTTTTTTTTCGGTGTAACCTCATAAAGTAATAAAATTATTATGAGTCACCCTTTTAGTTTATCTGATATTTTATCTTTTCTATTGTTATCATTACCCAAGTCCAATAATCCCATGTTCTATGAGTGTTTCTTCTGTTTGAATTCTATTGATTGGATAACTACGAATAGAGAATAAAGTTGAGTCCAGTGATAGAACCTGGACCCCTTCACCTTTATCTTTTTACCTTCAAACTTGCAAGTTAGGTCGAGTGATAAAACTTGGAGGCTTTCTACAAGGAAAATCAATGATCAATCAATGACAAATCGATAGTCGACGAGGTAACTTCCAATAAACTTATGACTCCTAGAGACGATGCACTTATTTGCACACCAACCACTGTTTGTCACCCCGTGGAGGCAACTTCAACACAAAAACGGCGAGACCTCCCACGCTAAAAGGCCATCGACAGAAAATCAAACAGAGCCAGAATCGAGGAAAAAACGTCAGCACTTCACGAACTAGTTCAATAGAGCTAATATGCCCAGGTAAAGCGCGGCACTAGAACGTACTTTGGTGGAGTGGGGGGTGTTTGAGAGAAGAGGGTTCGATGAATAATGGGTGGAGAGCTCATCGAACTCCGAACTTTATAGGATCAGGAGGAAGTGACAAAGTCTCGTCATCTTAATCTCGCTCTGCCATCAATGTCTGAAAGATTGATTACTCACAGCTGGACGGGTGACTAACCGTCAAAACATCAGCGGATGACGTTCGCCCCAGGGAGAACAACAGTATTTAATAAACAATGAAAAATTGTCCCCATCAAGCTCCTCTGCGGACTATTTTGGCTAAACAACAACTTGAAATCGGTTTCGAAAGATGCTTCTCATGGCCAGTAAGTCAGAATGGAGGGGCATTCACGGTGCAGTGGTAAAAGGAACAACTTACACCCACACCACCAAGCGATCGATCTTCGCTGACCTAACCCAGCCTTCAACCTTCTGGGGTAGGTAAATGGGTGCCAGACTTGTCTGATATTATGAAGACCGCAACTTGAGCAATCCATGGCTTCCAAAAGGCATTGGCAGGGCATGACACGACAAATTTCCTTCCATCGTGTCCACGATACTGGAGATTGCGTTGATGCATGGCGCGAACTTAGTGATCAATGAACACCGACCACTTCTCCATTACCTATAAGCGAGAATGGTTGGGTCGAAATCATAGACTTTGCTCGAAGCAACAAAAATCGCACCCACAAATCAAACACATAAGCTCGGTGGAAGATGATTCATCGCTCCATGTCTATTCTAGTGCTCATTTCGCAATCCGTGCAATAGGGCCTCGCCTAGTTGTAATACTCGAGAGGTACCTGTGTGTGAATACGGAACCGGAGAAAAGTTAGGAAGTGGTTCATAGTAAAATGACACAACCCTCCCTTGCAGCGAAGTGACACGACCCTCCAACCTTTGCTCTATAGCAAATATTAACCACAAACATAAGCAAAGCGGCGAATGAAGACAAGGGTTAACACTCAGGACTCAGAACCGTGTGACGGGAGTTCAACTCTACCCTGCCACGCTTTCTTCCTATGTAAGGACTTGAATGAGCGCAACCGTTGGAAGAAGTAAGAAGAAAAGCCAACAATATGTAAAAGTGAACACAGCAACCAAATTAATAGTACACCCCGGTGCAAAATTATAAGTTCACCCTGCAATTTGTCCATAACTACCCGAAAAAGCTATTTCCGACATGCAGTAATGTTACTATGATATTCCTCACTATCAAAAACCTACATACACAAATTCTAGGCACGGTGTCATACCAATGCAAGAAGTTACGAATTTTCATTTAAAAATAGGGACAGGGACCGGTGCAAAATTATAAGTTCACTTTGAAAAAAAGTGACCAATGTTGAAAATTTTAACAAGCAAATTGAATTTAATACTTCGTAACATTACTTTTCCTATAAACAACATCAAACATTCTATCTGGCACACTTCGAATAAGGTTAAAAAGAACAGTTTGCTTTATATTAGCCTATGTATCAAGTATGGCCTCCTTCAAATCAGAAACCGAAGCGTGAGTGGTTTCATTTTTCTACATTTGATGTACAAGACTTCCCCACAAGCTCTCTATCGGGTTCAGAGCTGGAGAACAACTAAGCCACACCAGAAGTGAAATTCTATGGGAACTAAACCAGTCCATTGTTCACCTCGACGTATGTTCCAGGGCATTATCCCTGCGTAATCTTTTCAAATGAGGTGAAATATTATCTACAAGTGTTTTCTGGTAGTCCCCGCTCTCCATGCGACACGAAACAAAGTCCAACGCAACAACTCCACAACCACAAATCGCAGCCCAAATCGTAGCACTTCCACCGCCAAAGTTCCGCCTTCACCATATTCGTGGATCTTTCCTCAAATCTCTCCAATAACGTCGATATCTGTCGAGTCCATCGGGATTCCACTATTTTTCGACGGATAATATCACGAAAAGTGAAAAAAGGCTTTCCTGCACTCCCAAAAAAATGAAGGCCTTCTGGACTCATCTCCTTCCAATTTGTGCTGTTGTGTTCACGGGCGAACACCAACCTGGCAGCTTTGTGGTCCTTCGTCAGACAAAATCTACACTCCATGACTTGAGGAGCAATGTGCGGACTGCGATTCAAGCATCGCAGTATCGTCCATTTCGAGAATAGGAGGTCCAATTGACGTCGCAGATCCATCGCGGACAGGGTGCTGTTAGGGGTCCCTCGATCTGGAAGGCTCTCATCTCTTCTAGACAGCTTCCTTTTACGATCAACCTTTTGTTTTCTTTTGTAGACATCCGTGCCCTTTAGATAACGATTGATGTAGCACAAAGACCGTCCTAGTTGAGCAGCTACCTTTCTGTTCGAAAGGCCGGCCGCATGAAGAGCATCTACTTGATCTTGCTCAAGCGGGAAAAGCTTGGTGCATTTCGGCATTACGGTTTCATACACGTTTCAGTTGTCTATACGTTTTTGACCTATTTGTATCGCAACTGAAGCGTGAAAATTCTCGTTATAACCGAATTATTCCAAGTGAATTTATAATTTTGCACCGGTCCTTGTCCCTATTTTTTGAATGAAAATTCATAACTTCTTACATTGGTAAGGCACGGTGCCAAGAATTTGTGTATGTAGGTTTTCGACAGCGAGGAATATCACAGTAACATTACTGTACCTCGGAAATAGCTTTTTCGGGTAGTTATGGACAAATTGCAGGGTCAACTTAGAATTTTGCACCGGGGTGTAGTATGCCCATATGCTCGTCTCTCGTTTTTTCGAGAGTGCAGCGGAATACTGGATTTCATCATGATTCTTTTAGTTTTAGAAAAGAAAAAAGACTGTTGCTCTGCCTATTCCTTCGAGAAAACTAGAAACTACAGATGGCAATTACTGCGAGAAGGTGGCTTTCCTTTCTTTTCTTCGAACTAATTATCAAACGAAACCATCAGATTTTCTTGAAACTTTCGCATTACTAGTCTAGAGAGGCTACAATTGATGTTTGCCCTTTCTAGAATTCTATTACCATTTCTATCTAGAGTCATCAGCAAAGCAGAGCTCCATGTCCGGCCGTTTTTAGACGAATCGATCGCACTATTTCCAGCAAGCTGAGAGCAGCCGAGCGTTAAATGATGCCACACAGCGACTGAAAATTCCCAGCGGGTACTGTGCAAAAATAGCGGAAAAACGCCTCATTGATATTCTCCAGCCGACGATGTTGTTTTGCAGTTGGGAAAACTCCCGCACGAACGGACGTCATTCATAGGACGACAAATGCCAGAGGGGCAAATGACGCAAATCGGCAAGCTTTGAGTCGGACAATTCCTACCGCCTCAGGGCTCAAATGACGGACAAATCTAGTACTTTGAAAACGGTTGACAAGAGGAGATGACGTGTGGTGATTCTAGGAGTTCCAGAATTTCCTTTCAATGAAAATAGGGAGAAACGCTCAGGATTCTTCAACAAGATCTATCCAATTACATTCTTAACAGGGACTTTCACTACGGTCTTGGCCGAGGTTTCAATCGAGCTGTGCCCGCTACTGACTCCCCCTGTGGAGTACCTTATTTTTAGCTAGCTTTTCAATGGTAAGTATATTATGTTCTTTTACTTCTTCTTCTTCTTTATTACGTGAATGCATCATGCGATATACAGTAAAAACCAACGAACCAACGTAAAATAACACAAAGTAAACATATAAGTTTGAGATTAATATAAAACGAACATCTAATGGTAAGTGTTAACATTATCAGAGACAGAGAGATGGGAGTCTAACAGTCTAAGAAAGTCCTTTAATTCAACCGGAATGCTTATTTTCCTGCTCAATTTGTAATGCTCTGATCCCGCGCGGTTTGCGAAAAAATGAACCCATATATTTTTGGTGCACTTTATAATATTTCGCACAGCATTTCTACAGAACAAAATAATAATAAAATCCATGAGGAACTTAAAAAATAACCGGAACTAATAATTAGATATTTGGAGAATTTACATATAATAGAATGGTAAGTTTTGTTTTCAGTTAAGGAAGCGTTGATCAGATGCACGCAACTTTTATTTCCATTCTGAAACACACTATACCATTGTTCTTACCGTTGCGAAAAAGCCATATTGGGAGAAACAAATTGCTCGGGTTTGTAGTAGTTCTACAGATTGAAGGTTCAGCCTTATAAGAGAGAATATGAGAAGATAGAGAATATCTTTACCTTACCAGACAAGTCTGGTAACAATTTACCCGACCCAACGATAGATTATATAAGGATGAATAAAACGGGCTTCTCCACTCCCACAGGATGTTCCATCGTTACTAAATATGGACTTTGTGTGAAATGAGCTCAATATAAGTTTCCGTATTGGAATACATAAACACCATAGGAAGATGAATCTATGACAGGACCGGGCACCTGCCACTAGAGCTAAATCTCGTTCGGGACGCGACATTCACTCGTTTCCTTATTATGCTGATTGGTCCTCTAATTGTAAGTTACAAGTAATCTGATCATGCGCATGATTACATAGCCATATAAATTTATTTTATTTTATTTTATTTTATTTTATTTTATTTTATTTTATTTGCACTGTTAGGTGCGCCAAATAAAACACTTGAATATCATCAAACAATGACACCGTTCCGAATCTCGAATAAAAAACCTAGAATAAAACAAAGTGTTGGTAATTTTTGCGGCATCCCAGTCTTTAGTAGAGACTAACATGTGCGCAAATAGATGTGAGGAACGCCTTCTCGGTCCATTAGAAGACAGTCGAATGGTTTATCGTTTCGACATTCACTCAAATTTAAATTCAACAATAAACTTTGTAAACATTAACAGTAATGATTTTGAACAAGAATTAAATCCAGGAGTTTGTACACCAGAGCACTAACTTTGATAATATCAGAAGACAAAATTAGGATAGGAATCCTTTGCGCCATGCATCAACGCAATCTTCAGGATCGTTAACATGATGGATGAAAATTTGTTCTCTAGAATGACATGTGAAACGTTTTCTCAAAGGGTCAGTTGCCGTCCAGCAGCCTAGGGTTGAGTTCCGTAGATATCTCGGTGTAGGATTCTCCAAATTCATTCTTCTTTATGCATCGGCATGATGTTAGTGTCGTTCTATACTGGTGTGAGAAACAACGTTAATAGGAGGATCAAAAAGTTATTGGCCTAGTCGTCTTCGGAGGCCTAAAAATGGCTCGGAACTCTCGACCTATGACTTGTAAAAATAAATTCCAATAAAATTCTCGTCCATCTACTAGCCTCGCTCGAACCTCTTCTTAGAATAAAACGATCACTCAAAACACAACTATTTGAAAATAGGCGCTATCGCCAGATTGACTAAAGCGGCACTTTTGCGTGCAGAGTGATATGGATGACAACCACTTTATAAACTAAAAAAATATCCTAAAATAAAAGCCGCACCACAAGATCCGTGCAGAGAAGATCAAAGGCCTAATGGAGCCAGAAAAAGGTCAGTCCAAGTCCAAATCCCCTGTAGACTTGCCGTAAATACTATTACATACTAATAGAGTGAAATAAAAACAAAAATATTGAGAGGTAAATGGTATCATATGATTTATAGCTGCAAGTGTTAATCAGCCACATGGTTATTCAATTTTCTTAAGTCTTCAAGACAGCATTAACTGGCCCAGGACTGAAGGGTACGAAAGAACTGGCAGAAAATGGCAAGAAGAATGAACTGCTCTACGCTCATCTCCTTTTCGTCGAATGACAAGAAAACCTCATCACAGTGCAGAATACAAATAGCTGCTCCATTTCTCCCGAGCACGGTTCTTTTTCGCGACATTGTATATATTTCCTACATGTGATGTTGTCATGCTTTTCCTCGGAAGTAAAAAAAATCCAGCAATTCACAACAAGCCAGTGAAAGCAAGGCTAACTGCATTCAAAGCTTTTACTCACAAAAACTAGCCAGAGTCCAGAACCATGAATCACAATTGGAGTTTAGAGAGGATGAAACCCGGACTAAACACCTAACACGGAAAGTGCTCTTCTTGAATGCTACCGATTGGTGGTCCATTTGTCTGAACACACTATTCAGTACGACTGCAATAGGTAAGGTAAAGGTGTTGGTGTTAATCAGACTCCATAGGACGCGCCGCGCATTCGTGTTCAATTCAGAATCGTAGAGTCCTAGTAAATGCGCATTTGTCCTATACAGTGACTTACAGGGACCAGCCTTCATACTAGGCTAGTCTTGATCTTCTCATACATGTCTGGTACCGATTTACCCTGGAGGTAGGGAGTGCCTGGTTGGCCCGAACGAGGGTCGATCGTTCGACAATTCGGATAGAAGTAGGGCCTCTTGTGGCTGTACCACTGCTGCAATGCTCTTATTGAAAAACTAAACTGTTAACCAAGATTATAAGACGGATAGAGTATGGCGGCCTTCATTAGATCGTGCAAAAGTCACGATGAATCTGAGAATCCACGTATTCGGGATTCGACACCCTGGAGGTCCTCCTCGTCCTTGAATAGATACAAAGTCGTGCAAGATACGTTTTTTCGTTTCCTCCAAAGAAGGGACTAAGTCGAGCTTCGAATAGGTAACGTGAGAATTTTCTTGGGATCTCCCTTGCAGCAATAAACCTCCATCCTCTGCTTCCTCACGTCAATAGCTGATGTGAACAGATCACAATTGCAAACGAATACGCCTGAGGAGTGGATCTGATTACACTAGTGACGTAAATGAGCACCCATCCGATTCGTTGATTGCGCATCGGACGACGATAAGCGAAAAAAACTGCTACTGCCATCTAGCTACTGTTAGAAGGTCAAATTTCTAGCTGAAAAGGTGACAGAAATGATTTATTTGTTGCATCAAAGTCGGACCCTCCTTCTCTCAAGCTCAGCTACCTGACATCGGCAAAGGCAGCACCAATGTCCCATTCAACTGAAGGAAAGTAACATACAGAACATTGAACTACAATGTACTCTTCATAGGATACCACAAAGACTATCCAAGGAGTCAGAACTTGAAAGGTAAAGGTAAAGGTTTGTTTAGTTTTGTAGTAAACTCAAAGTATTCAAAGTTTAATTGGAGTGATCATAAGAAAATGCTTGAAAAGCTCCATAGTTCCAGAAAAATTTCGCCCCCAGCACCTATGAGCTGATGAGACGACAGCTCGGAAGAAACCGTTGAAATTTTGACCCACCCAATTCCGGAGTTCCGGTAAGATTCGCAGTTTGCAGAATTGATAGCAGTTATCGATTTTTCTCCAGTAAATTCACTTATTTCTCGCTGATATCAGTTCGCTCAATTCCGTAAGTATGCGGCAAAAACTAATTTCGCCGCCAGAGCTTCAAACACTATGAGCAATGCTTTGATTCGTCAGGATGAAAATTTCAATTTCGGCTGTGCGCTCAAAGAAGATTAACATAATACACGATATAACTCACAGCTAATAACGACTTTTGTTTTGCTTTTGGATGCGACATTGTAGTATAAAAACGACAGCAGAACAACGTTCAACTACCCACCGATCGGATCCCGATGGCTGCAGTACACCTACTTCTTCTGTCCATTCTCCTTCTCGGAGTCCATGGAGCGCAAGAAGCGGAGGTAGATCGATATCTACCGATCGGTACGTCAATATACGGTCATACGTAAATATTATCAAAAAAGAAGGCACGGCTCTATTTTCGTGAATAAAATCTCCACGGTTATTGCTGAGGCGCTTTGTTGTTCAAACCAACCCTTCCAGGGCCGGGATTCATGAACGAAACCGCCGGTGAATTTCACCGGGCGGCCTCGACATAGGGGGAGGCTTGTGAAACGTAACAGAACTAGATCAAAATATAGTTATAAACAAATTGTACAGTAAATTTGCCTGACTGAAAACAAATGAAAATAATCTACCTTCAAACGTTCCCAGAAAACGCCAATCAGTCGGAGAAACGGCCGGTTACGTTTCACCGGCCTCGCCCGGTCGGTTTCGTTTAACCAGCCTCGACCGGCCGGTGAAAAGTAACCGGCCGAGCGAGGCTTGTGGAGCGTAACCCCCGGTGAAATTCGCCGGCTGTTTCGTTCATGAATCCCGGCCCAGGAGCCGATGTTCTACTCTTATTACTGCTCTTTGAGGGTTACTGCATGTGGTAGAGCAGTATGATATTCTGATTGTGGTAGGTTCAGCGCAAAAGAGAAGGCTCAATCGGGATCACACTATAAATAGCGATAAATCCCAACACCACTGTAATAAACGCTTATATTACGAATAGTATTATCAAAAAAAGTTTTAAGCTCAACTGGTGAAATTCCGCAATCGGCTTATGCCGTTGTTACGGATGAGTCCTCCAAGCGAAAAGACGTCTGACTCAAAATAGGGGTGCTAGGAGAGCTCAAATGATCGACCCATTAGGGCAGAAGGGTCGTCGGATTGGCGGTGCCGTGGTCTAACAACACAGTGCCCCGAATGGGGCCTAGACGGAGGTTCGAGTCTCGCCCGAGCCTTGATTTTTGCGGCGAACGCAGCAACATCAGTGTGCAATCCGCAAACTTACAAAAATACCACGCTCTGACAGATGTTTTCGATGTTCTGGAAAGAATAACGCTGGTGCGACGATATGATTGGACCGACATTGCGGGAACTATGATTTCCACAAAAACGGAGGTAAATGAATTCATCTCACGATCTACGATGCATTATTCTATTTATAGAAGCGAAAACCGCATCATTAAAATGACAGCAAATTTTCACAATTTAAAAACGTAGGGTGACATATTACTCCGACCGCACCTGTAGGTTTCAGTGAGATTCATTTCAGGTTTGCGGCAGAGAATTATTCGAAGATTTTCCTAACCTTGAGCTCTTCTGCCTCTATAGCCTGAGTAAGTTCTCTAAAGAGGAACACCACGCATTTAATAAAGTGAGCAGAAAATGGATTAGCTATCTACACGGTAGACAACTAAGCGTTCTGAACTCATTGAATTTCAGTTGATCGAAATCGCAAAAGAGGTGTCGGGTCGTAAAATCAACAAAACTGAAGCGTACGAAAGGTGAGAGCTCATCTTCCGAGGCATCTACTTTTTCATTATATGTGTTCTTCTCAGAATAAAGGAAGTGCTTCGTGGTGAGGGACGCTCGTTCTGTGAACGGCCACTCGGAATTCCTCGTACGTTTTTTCATTGTATGATTTGCACGAGATAAGTTTATACATATAAAATGGACGAAAGCATTGTGATATCATATTTACAGAGGAATATTGTCCGATTGAGCCTATTACGTCAACTCCAGCCGTCACAATGCCTAATAAGCAACTGATCACTCAGGTGATGACATTTTGTCAACTTCTGCAGCCAAGATATGGTCTTCGACGCTTCGGATATGATCGCCACATTACGCAGCTGTTCGAAAATGCGATGGAATTGTGCAAACTCGTGCAAAACGTGAACCCAAATTCCCTTTCAAATTTTCCTAAACTACGATCTATTTGAGCCTTTCTCATTTTTCGAATAAAGCAGTTTTGAATTCCTCGTTTTCTCTACATTCAACATGGCATATTACCAGGAAGAGTGGTGGTATCAAGCACTCATTCGATAACGCGCTTTACCGGTTCAGATTACTCAAAAGGGAAGAAAGGCACCAATTTTAGGGTACGCGAGAATGAGTGGATGAATAGGTGAGTCAAAGTTTGGGAAAAAAGAAAAATGCTGGGAATTCATGCTAAAAAGATCATTCAGTCAGTAACAATAAAAAACACAAAAGAGAATATCTTGAACAAGTACACAGTTAACATTGGAAGAGCGTGAAAATTTGAGAAGGATACATATTCTCTAAAGATAGAGCATTCTCAAACTCCTTTCACCACCCTGGGGAGGGGGTAAGTCGAGCCTCGGGTGGGTAACGGGAGAGTTTGAAACCTCTTTTGCAACAATTAACAACCATCCTCTACTTCCGCATGTCAATAGCTGATACGAACAGATCACATTTGCAGAAGAATACGCCTGGGGGTGAATTTGATTACACTAGCGACGTAAATGAGCACCCATCGGACTCGTTGATTGGGTATCGGACGACGACAAGCGAGAAAAATTGTTACTGCCATTTACTTACTGTTAGAAGAAGGTCAAATTTCTAGCTGAAAAGGTGGCAAAAAAGATTCATTTTTAGTACCTTTCCTCTTAATGCCCAATTATCACCGAAGCGTTTCATATCATGCTCATATCTTAATGCACATCCTTGAAGCGGTCTTATCATGTCATGCTTGCGAGAAAAGAACGGCTTTTTCTTCCACGTCAGGCAGATTAAACAGGCTGCACACGACCATAGGTGGATGCGAAATGGTATGATATCGAATACGGTTGGGCATGATATGATAATTGGGAATTAAGAGGAAAAGTACCTTATTTTTCAAGTCGGACCCTCATTCTCTCAAGCTCAGCTACCTGACATTGGCAATGCAGCACCAATGTCCCATTCAACTGAAGGAAAGTAACCCACACAGAGCACTGAACTGTATTGTAATTTTCATAGGGGACCACGAAGACTATCGAAGGAGCCAGAAAAAGAAAGTTAAAGGTAAAGATTTCGGCGTTGAAGTGACGTATGAAGCCGAAGATGATGTCCTTTTTCTCAAACACGCTTTTGGAATTGACTGCAGAAAACCCTGCGCTTTCCCTGTTTAAATTGATACCCGTTACTATTCGCCTAGAAAATGGAATTATTGGCTCTGCAGGTTGTAAACGAGTAGAAACGTGAAGGTGAAAGTGCCGGCGTTCATCAGTCCCCTGAGGACACGTCGCCGCATTCGTGTTCCATTCAAATCGTAGAGGTGTGGTGATTGCCCATTAGACGTATACAAACAGTGACTTGCGAGGACTAGTCGCTATATCAAGTCATTGTCTCTCCCTTATCAGACAAGTCTGATACCCGACCGGAAGGATGGAAGGCTCGGTTAGCCCTGGCCGGAATCGATCGCTCGACGGTGCAGATGTCAGTGGCAACTCTTACCGCTTCACTACACGCTCCCGCTAGAATCATGAAATCACAGAGTTCAGAGAGGACGAAATTCATGTACGAACTAAAGTCTGCCCATTAATGCCCCAATCCTGGTCATGAAAACTACTGAAGAAGTTCATCCGATATTGTGTTATTGCACAGATCCTTTCCTTATGGAGTGAAACGGAGAAATTTTATCTGAGAATTAAAAAATAGCACTAATGCAGAAGGGGAGATCACTGTCGCTTAGCTCACAGGAGAACTAGTCATCATTTATTATATTCACATAATTCTGTACGGTTAGTGGCAACTGGCTCCGACGATAAATAGCCGAATGAGTGGGTTAGACCACCCCCCCCCCAAAACGATCAATTTCGAGCGAAAACCTGGTCAGCGAACTGTACACGCATTTACTCAACTAAATTTGTTCTTTAATACGACGGAAAGATAGCAAAAAAAGTTGACTCAAAACATTTGTAGGCACCTGTACGAAATAAACACCTAAAATGGAGTTAAGCCCGCTTAGTCGTTGATGGTTCCCAGATTGCAACGGAAATAACGACAAGTCCATAAAAACTCATCTTCAATCAAAAGGAAAATGTCGTAACAACATCTACTGATAAGCTTCCGTATAGACGTAAGGTGATTAAAGACTTGTCGTTACCAAAGAGAGAAGTAATCTCTTAGTTGTTCGCTCTTAAGCTTTATAGAGCAATCGGAGGATTCTCTTTCCTGGCTGGCCTAGATATTCGATAAGATATACAGTTTACTGTCGCGCATGGTGCAGTGGTAAGAGGCGCTACTGACACACGCACCGTCGATCGATCCTACCCCGGGCCAACCAGGCCTTTCATCCCTCCGGGGTCTGTAAATTGGCACCAGATTTGTCCGGGTAGGTGAAGAGATACATTGGCTCGGTAGAGTGGTTGGCCCCGCAAGACACTTGTACACCTTTACCTTTACCTTCATACAGGTTACAGAACTAGCAATATTTCTACTTTTCCTTCAGCATCTTCTCTAATTTCTCTTTGCCATCACTTCGCTGAATTCCAAAAGCATGAAGCAGAAACTAATTTCGCCGCCAGAGTTGCAAACACTATGAGCAACGCACCGATTTGTCAGCATAAAGATTTCAATTTCGACGCTGCTCTCAAGGAAAAATTTCATAATACATGATATAACTCACAGCTAATAACGACTTTTGTTTTGCTCAGGAAATGAGGCATTGTGGTATAAAAACGACACCGGAAGGACGTTCAACAGCTCGTACGATCGAAACCGATCACAATGGCTGCTGCTCACCTACTTCTTCTATCCGTTCTCTTCCTCGGGGTCTACGGACAGCAGGTGGAGATGCCAACCGGTATGTCAATCAATCTGGTTTCGTAAAAAAATACATGAGGCTATTTTTGAGGCGCAAATTAATTGGACTAACTCCTCCAGCAATGCTGTTTGGTTCACTGAAACTCTTTTTTTGGCCTGTCGATTGAACTGAGAAAGGCCGCCTTAATGAAGGTAAAGGTGAAGGACCAGCGTTGATCAGTCCTCTAAGAACGCGCCATGAATTTGTGTTCCATTCAGAATCGCAGTATCCTGGGAAATGCGTATTAGGCCTATACACTGAGCTCCGGAGCCAATCGCTATGCGTAGTACGTAGTATAGCGATTGGCTCCGTGCCTTCGCCCCCTCCCCCCAGACAACTTTGGTACCAATTTACCCTACTTCGGAGGGATGGAAGGCTTGGTTAGCCCGGGCCGGGATCGATCGCTCGACCGTGCGGGTGGCAGTAGCACCTTTTACCATTGCAGCGGGCCCAGATAGGCAAAGATTTAAGATGATAAAAAACCTCCTCAAGAATGGTGGAATAATTCCATCTGATCAACTTGCACTAGATCTCCGTTAATGAAGAAAGCCCTGACTTTAAAGACAGCTGCTGACACCTTTTATCGCCCGAATTCATCCCGAAAAAATCGTCGTAACGCGAATACTAGTCAATAATTCGGTCAACTAAAACTAATAACAAAGCATTGTACTACGCAGCCTGCAAACTCTCTGGAATATCATGGATTTACAGACATTCTCGATGTGCTGGAAAGAATTTCGGACATAGGACGACGGAACTGGGAGAACATTGTGAGTCCTGAATATCAAGGCATGAAGGCGAGTATTTTTCTTCTCTCACAATTTTAAGAATTAGAAATCTAAGGGTAATTTTAACGTCGAAACTGCGGTTAGGCCGTGCACTCAAAACGTGAGATTTTTCATCGTTTGCTAACCACTTCTACGTAGGAACAACTATATGAATGTTCGAGTTAAGAAAATTCGGCTCCTATTAAAAATTCCGATTCCACGGACCGGACTTGGGTCAAAAAAAATTCCTCAGAACTTCGCGTGTGAGGATAATTTGGGATCATGAATCTTACGCCCTCTACTCAGATATCAATCGACTTCGGTAGATTCATGTACTCCTCCACCCTAGCCTCGTCCACATGCCATCACTACTCACCCAGGTTTATTCCTAAATTTAAAAGGGCAACATCATAATCGTAATCAGCGTGCAAAATAATCAACATGGACCAAATTTTGAGTGAAAACTGAAATTTTGATCTAACCACCTAAATAGACAATATGGGTGATCCTCAAATTCGAAAAACTATAACTTAACTTGTAAGTCGAAATCACGATTGTTCATTCCAGGTTTGTGGTAAGGCTTCACTCAGATTCTTCCCTATTCTTCGAAACTTCTGCCACGTCCGCTACAGAACATTTTCTAGCCAGGAAAAACGCGCTTTTGATGAAGTGAGCAGATGACATGCGACTCGCTAGATACTTGACGAGTAAACCCATTAAATACTAATTTAGCTGATCGAAATTGCAACGAAGACGGTTTACCAGGATATGGACGAAAACGAAATGGAGGAAAAGTGAGGGCTCGTCTTCCCAGAAAGCAATCTACCTTTTTCATTAATAAAATTCTTTTCAGAATAAAGCAAGTGCTTCGTGGCGAAGGACACACGTTCTGTGAGCGCTATTACGGATTTGGTTAGTTCATTCAATCTATGACTTGCATGTGACAATTCATTACATATAAAATTGGCAAAAAACATTGGCATGTAATATTTACAGAAGAGTTTTGCCCGATTGAGCCAATTACGTCAGCTCCGGCCGTCACAACGCCTAATAAAGAACTGTTCGATAGAGTTATGAGATATTGTCAACTTCTGGAGCAACAATATGGCCTTCTACAGCACGCATATCGTCGCCACTCTAAGAAGCTTTTCGAAAAAGTGAAGGAAGTGTGCAAACTCGTGGAAAACCTGAACCCGAATGCCCTTCCATAATTCCCTAAACTACGATTTCAACCATTCTCGTTTTCCAAATAAAGCAATTTTCATGCAGAATTTTACTACACTGCGAGACAATATGTATATCAACAGAAGGTGGTACATCAAGTACTTGGTCTACAATACTCATTAAATAAGTTAAGTAAAAGCCTTCGGGCTTAAGGAAGGTAAATGACTGTCGCAGTTGGGGAGGAGAGCCATCTCTCTGAAGCGTAGTGATTCCATGATTAGTCGTTCCAGGAGAGTCATCTCTTAGTAGCGTAGTGGTTAACGCACAACCCCGGTTAGTCGTGAGACGTTCAAATCCCGCCTGAAATGCGTTTTTCGCGATGAACCTAGCACCACCATTACAACGTCATATTCTAATATACCTAATAGTAAAACGCAAAAAGCGGTAATAAAACTAGAATTACAATATCCATTGTCAAATTTCGTCGGCCTTGGCGAGGACCGATCGTTCAAGCATGTGGGTGGAAGCCGCGAACCTAACCACTCCACCACGCGCGCACAAGGACCAAGAATGCTACGTAGAAGTCCATGTTATGAAGATTATTCAGTGAGCAGCGATAAGGAACATAAAAAAGGATATCTTCAACAAGCACCCATTTCGCTGAAAATTGTCCTACAAAAACGAGCTAATTTACCATTAACCTAAGCTCCATTCCCCGTAAAGGTAAAGGTGTCGGCGTTGATAAGTCCTCTAAGGACGTACCAATGTATTCGTATTCACTTCAGCAACGTAGAGGCATGGGGAATGTCTATTTCTCGTATTTCTATACAATGGGAATCTACAGTAGCGGTCAAAAAGATATGTCACTTTTCATTTTTGCACACAAATAGCTCAAATCGAGAAGAATCTAATACCATTCGATATTGCTAACGATTCTATCCTGAAATATCTCGAAACACACCGTAGTTGAAAATTCTGTGTTTTTTAAAAATATTTTATAGTGCTTTTCATATGCTATTTCCAACGAGAATATCTCAAAAATCGCTGAATGAAGGATCAATCTAAGATGATCTTCTGATAGAGCATGGTCTAGTTATTATAATGTGATAGCAACATTTGATTCACGTCGCCGATAAATTATAGATTTTTTAGAGCAAACGTTTTGGTGGTCAAAAACTGGTCAAATTTCAGGACCATTTTTCAAACAAAATTCTATATCTTTCTAACTGCGTAACGTAATCACACAAAATTCTAGTATGTGATAGAGAATAATTTTCTCTTCGAAGTTGTTATTTTTGTTTTCGAGCTCTCCTCCTAGTTTGTGCAAAAATTCCTTTTAAAGATGAAATTGCGTAAACTATTATATTCAAAAAAGGTCGAAAGGCATCGACTTCAATTTTGCTCAGTTGATAGTACATTTATGGAACACTTGATGCTATACGTATGCTGAAATAAATCAAAGTTCTTCATAAAAATATAACGCTTTGACTAACACACGCTGTGCGCGCTATTGCCCGCCCCCGTACAATGTACTAGTAGTGACGGTGCCCACAGCGTGTGTTAGTCAAAGCGATATATTTTCATGAAGAACTTTGATTTATTTCAGCATACATACAGTACCAAGAGTACCGTAAATGTACTATCACCTGAGCAAAAATGAAGTCGATTCCTCCTAAACTTTCTTGAATATAGCAGTTTACGCAATTTCAACTTCAGAAGGAATTTTCTCACAAACTAAGACAAGAGCTCGGGAACAAAAATAAGTTCTTCAAAGAGAAAATTATTCTCTATCAAGTACTCAAATTTGGTGTGATTCCATTGCGCAGTTAGAAAGATATAGAATTTTGTTTGAAAAATGGTCCTGAAATTTGACCAGTTTTTGACCACCAAAACGTTTGCTCTGAAAAATCTATAATTTATCGGCGCCGTGAATCAAATGTTCGTATCACATTATAATAACTATACTATGTTCTATCAGGAGATCATCTTAGATTGATCCTTCATTCAGCCATTTTTCAGATATTTTCGTTGGAAATAGCATATGAAAATCACTATAAAATATTTTTAAAAAACACACAATTTTCAACAACGGTATGACGACTTGGGAGTGAAGATCGACGGCCGGCAGTTACACCATCGGATGATATCGTACTCATAACACCATCTATCACCCAGGCAGAACGCATGCTGGCCGACTTCAATCATGCGTGTGGGAAGATCGGCAAGCAGCTGAACTTGACGAAGCCGATGTTTATGAGGAATGGATACGTTTCTGATGCCCCATTTTCGCTCAACATCTCTGAGTGCTCCAGCTATGTGTACTTGGGTCGAGAAGTCAACATGACCAACGACTTGAGTCCAGAGCTGAGCAGGAGGAAACGAGCGGCTTGGGGCGCATTCAAGAGTGTTAAAGAAGTAGTGAGGAGGACGAAGAACGCCCGACTCCGCGCCCATCTCTTCGACTCTACGGTCCATCCTGTGTTGACGTATGCTTCAGGATCCTGGGCGTTACACAAGCAGGATGCGATTTGCACAACGAAGTATAGAGAGAAGGATGGTCGGGGTGACTCGCTTCATCCAGGCGAGAGACGGCATACGGAGCTCCGATCTACGTCGATAGTCGAAGATCAGAGACGCAGTCGCATGGGCCAAGTTGTCGAAGATCAGGTGGGCCGGACATGTAATGCGATTTCGTGACGACCGTTGGACGACAGCCGTTAGTGACTGGATTCCACGGGACGTCAGAAGCACACCAGGTCGCCCACCTTTGCGCTGGTCGAACTTCTTCGTCAAATCCCTGAACGATTCGATGCTCTCCGTGTTCCTCGATCGAGCAGGACCCACTGGTCTACCATGGCACGCGACAGGGACGAATGGAGACGTTACTGGCGCCCGCTCGAGCAAATCGATGATCAACGGGACGACAGGTGATACAGGTGATACAGGTGAGTTAGCAGGATTGATGGCTGAGCGTGCAGGTGTCAGTTGCACCTCCTACCACTGCACCATTCTGGCCATATGATCGTAGAGCAGGCAGAAATAATGGGAACAACACAAAATTCAGTCAAAAAAGCGGCAGTTTCACACATTCGTGGCGGCGTCCTTTCGAAGCTGATCATCGCCGGTACCTTTACCTTCAAGTTCTATAGAGCAATCGGAAGATTCTCTTCACACTATGCCATAGAAATTCAATAAGATTTACAGAACTAACAACAGCTTTCTCTTTTTCCTCAGCATCGTCTCTAATTTCTCTTTGCCATCATTTCGCTGAATTCCAAAAGCATGAAGCAGAAACTAATTTCGCCGACAGAGTTTCAAACACTATGAGCAACTCATCGGTTCGTCAATATGAAGATTTTAATATCGGCGGTGCTCCCAAGGAAAAATTTCATAATACATGATATAACTCACAGCTAATAACGACTTTTGTTTTGCCCAGCAATGAGACATTGTGGAAAAAAACGACACCGGAAGGACGTTCAACAACCCGTACGGTCGGAAACGATCCCGATGGCTGCTGCTCACCTACTTCTTCTATCCATTCTCTTCCTTGGTGTCCACGGGAAAAACATATCACCCGATCCAACCAGGAAGCCAATCACCCCCGCAGGACCAACCGGTACGTCAATCAATCTGATTTTGTTAAAAAACCTGTGTCTATTGTTGAGGCGCAAAATAATTGAACTAACTCCTCCGGGCGTGCTTTTTGGGTCACTGACACTGTGTTTAATAACCTGTCGAATGAGCTGAGAGAGGCTGCCTTGATAAAGGTAAAAGTGAAGGGTTCGATGTTGATCAGTTCTATAAGGACGTGCCATGAATTCTTGTTCCATTCGGAATCGTAGAGTTATGGGAAATGCGTATTTCGCCTACAAAAAGACTTCCGGAGCCAGTCGCTATACGAGGTCAGTGTCTTCACTTCCCCAGACAAGTCTAGTACCAAGTTACCTGACCCCGTATGGACGGAAGGCCTGGTTAGCCCAGGACGGTGTCGACCGCTCGACCGCGCGGATCTCAGTAGCGCCTCTTACCATTGCAGCGGGCCCAGGTAAGGATGTAACATGAAAAAAGCTACCTCAAAAATGGTGGAACGATTTGATCTCGACAACAAATTGCATTAGATTTTTGTCAATGAAAAAAGCTGCGACTTCTTCCAACGGCCTTTCTGACAGCAGGGCCCACATTCATCATTGGTAAACCACGATAAACCCCGAGATATGGCCTGTGAACGGCGTGCACCTTTCTCTACGTATCCGAAACTTCCTGAGTAAAACGCAATCTCTCATCGACTCTGCCGTCTGGCTCTGGCTGCGCCGCGGTTTCGGAGACCGCTGGTCCGTTCGTGAATTTGGGCCCAGGATTCATACCCAGAGAAACGTCGTAAAGCGAATACTATTCAATCCTTCGGTCGACCAAAACTGTTCACAAAACATTGTACTACGCAGACTGCAAAACTCTGAAACATCACGCATTTGCAGACATTCTCGATGTGCTGGAAAGGATTTCGGATATAAAACGAGAGAGCTGGAATAAAATTGTGAGAGCTGGAGATCCAGGCGTGAGGGTAGGTGTTTTTCTTTCCATAATTTTAAGAACTACATAGACATCTAAGGACAACCTTGACGTTGAAATCACGGTTAGACTGTGCAGTCAGTGCTTAACTCGAGATTGTTCCTCACTTGCTAACGACTTCTACGTAAGAACCCCTCTACAAAAGGTTCAAGTTTACAAGAAAATTCGGCTCATGTTCAAAATTCCGATTCCACGGACCGGACTAAGAAAACGTTCTCCTCGAAACTTCGTGTGTGAAGGCTATTTGGGACGCTGATCACAAATCTTACGTCCTCTTCGCAGATTTCGATGGATTTCGGCAGATTCAGGTAGATACTCCTTCACCCTAGCCCCGTCCACATGCCATCATTACACACCTAAGTTCATCCGTAAATTAAAAAAAAAGAACATCACAATCGTAATCAGCGTGCAAAATGACCTACATAGACGAAATTTGAGACGAAATCGAAATTTTGCCCTGAAATTGAAATTGAAATTTTCAAATCAACAATTTGGGTGGTCCTCAGCCGAAATTCGACAGATGACATCAGATTCATGCACAGCGGCCCAAGTATCCCCCATAGGTGAAGTTTCAGCGAAAATTGATTTCTTTACCCAAACCCGGTGGTAGAGTCGTAGCTTTTGAAGGTGCCGCAAATTCAATGAACTTAGTCGAAATAGTGGTTGTTCATTTCAGGTTTGTGACGAGGATTCAATCAATTTCTTCTCTGTTCTTCCGGCCTTCTGCTACAACTGCTACAAAGCATTTTCTAGCCAGGAACGACACGCTTTTGATAAAGTGAGCAGATAAAATGCGATTACAGTATCGAACGTGCATAGAACAACGGCGCCGGTGGCGCTTTCTTGCGCAGAAACCGCCGTTATTCTATTTTTTTTTAAATTAATTATTCGTGAAAATAATTATGTCGTTGAACTTAGCAGCTCGAGCTCTGGGTTTTTATATACAAATTTTCCACGTTCGTGAAACTCGTCAGCAAGCGATTTTTTCGACCCCTCGATTTTTGGTCCCTTGACCCTTGGATTACTCGTCTGGTGACTCATCGCTCGACGAGGCTATGCTTTCGGCCGAGCTACCACGCGGGGACCCCTTCTGCGCATGCGACATAAATGAATTGAGATGTACTATGTCCGGGCCACCACTTGTGGACCCCAATAACGGCACCTTTCGGTAAAGCGCCGCTGCCGCCGTTTTATCGTTGCACCACGTACGGTAGTGCTGCTGTAGATACTAGTCAGCTAAATCCGTTAGATTCTAATTTAGCTGGTCGAAATTGCAACACATGCGATATCTCCGGATGCGGACGAAGAGGAAGTGGAGAAAGAGTGAGGGCTTGCCTTCCCTAGAAGCAATTTACCTTTTTCATTAATAAAATTCTTTTCAGAATAAAGCAAGTGTTTCGAGGCGAAGGACATACGTTCTGTGAACGCGTTGACGGACTTGGTGAGTTTATTCATTCTATGACTTGCATGTGACAATTGAATACATATAAAATTGGCAAAAAAAACATTGGTATATAATATTTCCAGAAGAGTTTTGCTCGATTGAGCCAGCTACGCCACCTCCAGCCATCACAATGCCTAAAGAACTGATCGATCAACTGACGAGAACTTGCCAGCTTCTGAAGCCAAGATATCATCCTCGACCCTACACATATAATCGCCACACAAATCAGCTGTCCGAAAATGTGATGGAATTGTGCAAACTCGCGCAATATTCGATGCCAAATACGCTTCCATTCTATCCCTGAACGACAATTTTAACCATTCTCATTTTCAAAATAAAGCAAATTTTATGCAGAAATTTCTTGCATTACGAGACAAGATATTAGCAGTACGTGGGCCATCAAGTACTTGTTCTACAATGTTCATTGTCAAGCTTCGTTAGCCTTGGCAAGGATGGAACGCTCAAGCATGCGGGTAGAAGCGGCGAACTTAACTATCGCAATAAACTCTCCTGTTCCCACATAAGTCATAGAAAAGCAGCTATTGAAAGAATGGAAAGGACTTTAAAAAGGCGTAGCAAATTGAGGTGGGTGCGAGAATGGAAGGATGAATAGGTTAAACAACGATTACGAAAGCCACGGAGAAGTCCATGCTAAGGAGATCATTCGGTCATCAGCGACAAGGAACACAAAAAAGAAAATCTTCAACAAGTACACAGTTGGCTGAAAATTCTCATTCGAGAAAAAACTCATTTCCCCATAACCTAAGCTCCATCCATCTCTTCCTACTTCGATGGACGGACGAACGCGAAATTTTTCAGCAAAGACCGAGGTCATAACGGGCAGAACCAACGTCAAGTTATGGACCCAAGGCAGAGTAACAGCAAAGCACGGAAAATTAGAGCAAGATCTAATTTTCTTCGTGGTGTCATGGTTTGGGGACGAGTTACTGCAACCGACAAAACTCCTCTCATTTTTATTGCAAAAACCGTCAAAATTAATGCCGCCTTATAGCAGAAATAGGTCCTAGAAAGTCCTGCTGCCCTGGAAAAGAAATCATAAAAATATGATTTTGCAGCAGGACTGGGCACCTGCTCACGGAGCTAAATCAACGATGTCCTTCTTCGACGCGAGTTTCAGCGGATATCTCACGAAGAATCAGTGGCCGTCTAACAGCCCAGATTTGAATCCCCTTGATTTCTCTGTGTGGCCACTCAGAGGACAAGATACAGAAGCAAAAAATTCGTACAATTGCCGGATTGAAGAAAGCTGCCCAGCGTGCGTGGGACGACATGGATGAGGACCAACTCCGGCGCACCGTATGTTCCGCCAAGAAAAGACTGCAGGCCTGGATGGATTCAGAAGGCGGTCACTCTGAACATCTTTTGTAGGTCGATTGTACGTATTGTTAGCAGATGAGAGTAGACTTCCTAGCCAGGAAAAACGCGCTTTCGATAAAGTGAGCAGATGAAATGCGACTAGGTAGATATTAGGTTGGCAACTAAGTTCGTGGACTGTTTTGCAGTCATTACTTCTAGCAAGCACAACTTGCTTGTATGTTGAGCAATTTAATTTCTCTTTTTACCGTGTGATAGCGCATATGAAGCAGTTTTCAAAACCACTCATAAACCCTGTTACTTTTCTTTGCTGGGAAACTTTTTCCGCTTGAAATGAAAACATTCAAAATCAGCTTTTCCAAGTCCTTCTTCAAGAGTACCTGCTTAGCGACTAGGTTGCTGAAGCGTTATAATTTGTGTGTGCAGAATCTGGGGATGATGTTTTAAAACGATTGATGGTACTCAAAAATATCAGGAGATATTGAGCAAGCAGTTGAGAACGAAAGAAAAAGTGCACTTCGGATGACCTATGGAGCTCGTTCGGAAGGCCGTAATTAGTTCCTCCGAAAGAAGTCAGAGCTCGGCAAAATCAATGTTGACATTCGAAGTCAGATGCTCAAATAGCTCAACTAAAAAGGTTCTGCACTATTCTAGTTTTTCTGTAAAATTGGCCAATAATTTCCCGTACGATTTTACCCATCGCGGAGATGGGTGGGTCGGATGCCACAATTGAACGTCGAGCTTGCTCTGAAAACGAATCACTTGTTCACAAAGTGGTAACGTGCGATGGGATGTGGACATTACTTGATAATTGCTGGCTTGCTAGCCGAACACCTAAAGCGAAATGAGAGCCGCTGCAGATCCTCAAATTCACCTCCTCAGAAGAAGCTGATGATGTCAGTTTTTAGGTTCTACGAAGGTGCCACTTTTCGAGAATTCATCGATGGTAGTCTCAGTATTCATCTTGCCCCTACTCTACTTAGCCTGACTGTGTACAGGTTGAACTACGCAGTAGTCGGTTGAAGCAGCTCTCAGAAAGTTGTGTCACCACTCATCAAGGCACCGCCAAACATCACGCTTCGTTTCGATCTTTCCAAAAATCCGAAGATGAAAGCTGGAGGGCTCTTGTTTATGCCTGTTACAGTACAGATATAGCACTTTATGAATAATACTTATTTTGGTTTTTTCCTGCATTCTCTGGGCGAAGACGATTCAGTAATGAGATGTAGGTCAAAATGCACCTATGAAAATAATTTTCCTCAAAAACTCAGCATTTCTGAGGAAGTGGAATGGGGCATCTACCTGATAGTGAGGAATTACCTGTTCGTTTTGATAGTTCATATGTCGTTTGGGTAACCTTTCTCTTTATTTGGTAACTAACGCTTTTGTTGAAGGCGTTTGAGAGTCCACGAACTTAGTTGCCAACCTGATACTTGAAGACTGAACCCGTTAGATTCTAATTTAGCTGATCGAAATTGCAACGAATGCGATGTCTCTGGATGCGGACGAAGTGGAATTGGAGAAAGAGTGAACACTTGTCTTCCCAGAAAACAATCTACCTTTTTCAATAATAAAATTCTTTGCAGAATAAAGCAAGTGCTTCGTGGCGAAGAACACACGTTCTGTGAGCGCTTTTACGGATTTGGTGAGTTTATTCAATCTATGACTTGCATGTAACAATTTAATACATATAAATTTGGCAAAAACGTTGGTGTATAATATTTACAGAAGACTTTTGCCCGATTGAGCCAATTACGTCAGCTCCGGCCGTCACAGTGCCTAATAAAGAACTGGTCGATGAACTGATGACAATTTGTCATTATCTGGAGCCAAGTTTTCGACGCTACCCTTATTACCATCTCAAGCAAACGCAAACGTTGGTGAAAGTGTGCGACGCCGCGAAAAACTGAACCTGAATGCCCTTCCATACTACTCCTGAACCACAATTTCAACCGTCCTTACTTTCCAAATAAAGCAAGTTTCATGCAGAAGTTTATCACACTTCGTGGCAAACTATATTCAGTACGTAAGATATCAAGCACTTGTTCTACCATGCTCACTGTCAAGGTTCGTTAGCCTTAGCAAGGAACGATCGCTCAAGCACACGGGTGGAAGCGGCGAACTTAACTATCGCAACAAACGCGCCTGTTCTCACATTAAAAGGTAAAAGGTAAAGGTAAAGGTGCCTGCGTTGATCAGTCCCCGAAAGACGTACCGCCGCATTCGTGTTCCATTCGAGTCGTAGAGGCATAGTGAATGCGTATTTGGCCTATACAATGACCTGCGGGGGCCAGCCGCTATACCAGGTCAGTGTCTTTACCTTCCCAGACAAGTCTGGTACCAAGTTACCCGACCCCGGAGGGATGGAGGGCTTGGTTAGCCCGGGCCAGGATCGATCGCTCGATCGTGCGGGTGACAGCAGCGCCTCTTACCACTGTACCACGCTGGCCCTCTGTTCTCACATTAGTCACAGAAAAGCAGCTATTAAAAAAATAGAATACACTTTAGAAAGGCAATAGACAACAAATTTGAGCGGATGCGAGAATGGATGGATGAATAGGTAAAACAAAGATTACGAAAGCCACGATGAAGACCGTACTAAAAAGACCATTCATTCTGCAGCAACGTGGAACATAAAAAGGATATCTTCAACAAGTACACAGTTGGTTGAAAATTCGGCACCACTGTACTTAACGAACCGCACTAAATCTCGTTCAAACATAACTGTTAGGGGTATTCGGTAATGGGAAGAACGAATCTGATATTCGTTTAGTGCGGAAATGCTTAGTAAGCCCGCTACGTTGAACTGCATTAGCCAGAAGCCCCGCGAATAGTACGCGGCGGGAGGAGAAGCAGGTTCTGACTCAACTCAAAACACACACTGTTTCTCCTCTCTCTGGACCCGTTGCTGATTTGGCCGTCCGCTAGTCCGCGTTTAGCTCGCTCCGACTGATCGGAATTTCCAGTGGCAACCACTATTTTACTTCTTTGTTTATTCAGAGCACTTGCAAACGGTGGGGCCCGCGTGGTACAGTGGTAAGAGGCACTGCTGACACCCGCACGGTCGAGCGATCGATCCCAGCCCGGGCTAACCAAGCCTTCCATCCCTCCGGGGTCGGCAGAATTGGTACCAGACTTGTCTGGGAAGGTAAAGACACTGACCTGGTATAGCGGCTGGCCCCCGCAGGTCATTGTACAGGCCAAATACGCATTCACTATGCCTCTACGAATTGAATGGAACACGAATGCGGCGGCGCGTCCTCAGGGGACTGATCAACGCCGGCACCTTTACCTTTACCTTTACCTTTACTTGCAAACGGTGAAGAGAACAACAACAGTGATATAAAACTAAACGGTACATGTGCGGTTGAACTCCAAGGCGGGGCTTAGGTCCTTCCCTAACCCTAAGGCTTAGGTCCCTCCCTAAGCCTAAGGGTTAGGTCCCTCCCTAGGCCTAAGGCTTAGGTTCCTCCCTAAGCCTAAGGCTTAGGCTCCCGCCGCGTACTATTACGCAGGACTTTTGGCGATCTCAGCTCAACATAGCGGGTTTATTAGGCGTTTCCGCACTAAACGAGTATCAGATTCGTTCTTCTCATAGCCGAATACCCCTAGAAAATGTGATTTGAACGAGAATTAGTGCGGTACATTAAGTACAATAGTGCCAAAATTCTCCGAAAAAGGACTCATTTTACACAAATTTAACACTAAGTTCCACCCATCTCTCCCTACTTCGGTAGAGGTGTTGGCGTTGATGAGTCCCCTAAGGACACACCGCCGCATTCGTATTCAATTCACAATCGTAGAGGCATGGTGAATGCGTACTTGGCCTATTCAATGATTTGCGGTACAGAAGCGATACCGAGTCAGTGTCTTTACCTTCCCAGACATGTCGGGTACCAATTTACCCGGTCCGGGAAGGATAGAAGAGTGGGTTGACCCGGGTGAGAGCCTCTTGCCTACTGTGCCCGTTCAAAGAACTGCTCTAGGCTTGCGTCCAGCATCGGGACACGATAGTGGATGTGGAGCGCTTTTTCCAAGATCAATGAGCCACTCACCGCAGCGCCTCACTAGGGAGGTTACCGAGCGTGACCCGAAGATTCCGAACGAGACCTACATAGTTTTGTAGAACGTCGAGCGGGGATTATAGAATGTAGTTCATTTTCGCTGGGCCACTGGGTGGTCCAAAAAAGGCAAAAAAAACAATCTCCGTTGTTGCATAGGGGCTCAGCTGTTGCGAAGGGGCTACCGGGTGCCACCCTTCCTGGCCAGTGGTGCGGTGGCGCAGCGGGTAAGGCAGCGGGTTTGCATGTGACGCTCCGGGGTTCTGGTCACCAATGATGCAGTTGCTGTAGGCAGTTTTGCCTCGACCTCCTTTAACTGGAACTGTGCAAAGTTTTGCGATTTGAGCAAAATTTCGCGTTGTAACCATCCCAACAAAGTAGGCGAAGGGTTCTCTTATATTCACTCCTTGCAGTTCATCAATAGTTATATTGCCTACCGATTGCCAATTTTTGAGTATTTAACAATATTAACAAACAAAAATGAGGAACTCAAGAAGTTTACCTTGCTAGCAATTGTGATATTGCACAACGAAGCAATCAAAACATTTGGATTTGGCACACCATATAGTGCGCTGTGCCAAATACCCATGTTTTACTTCGTTGTTGGGATGGCTATAGCGCAATATTTTGCTCAAATCGCAAAACTTTGCTCAGTTCCAGTTAGAAGAACTCGAGGCAAAACTGTTTACAGCAAATGCATCAATGGGGTTCCGAACCCCAGACCGTCACCTGCAATTCCACCGTGTTAGCCACTGCGCCACCGCACCTCTGGTGACGGAGGGTGGCACCCGGTAGCCCCTTCGCAACAGCTGGGCCCCAACGCAATAACGGAGATTGTTTTTTGCCTTTTTTGGACCACCCAGTGGCGCACAGCAAAAATGAACTACATTGCTATAATCCCCGCTCGACGCTCTACAAAACTATATAGGTCTCGTTCGGAATCTTCGGGTCGCGCTCGGTAACCTCCCTAGTCAGATTTACAACATAATGAAGCACAGATGTACTTGAGCTCGAACATACTCCCTGGGGAGCATCTATAGCTTCCATGACCACTGTGTTATTACCGGTTCCCTATAGATATAGGATAGAAGGATCGGTTAGCACGGGCCGGGACCGATCGCTATAGCGTGCGGGGCCAGTTGCGGCTCTTATCACTACACCATGCGGGCCCGATGATTGTAGAGAAAAATAATGGGAACAACACAAAGTTCAGTCCACAAAAGGCCATTTCACACATTCGCGGCACAGACGTGTATGAGGAATGCATGGGAATGCATGAGACCGCGCGAGTCGGATGTCGTTGTGTGATTAGCACAATTCTGTGCAGCAAAACAATGGTCGTTGCTGACGACCCCCTCCACAACGACGGCGAAGATGAGGATGCCGTGCAACCACTAGCCGCCGACGCCACAAAAAACGACCATTCGAGGGCCTTACAAGGCAAGGAAGAGGACAAGGCAGAAATGCCGACCGAATAATGACTACAACAGACGTTCTATGGCGATGAGAACCGCCGCTTGCCTGATGGATGGAGGATTTTCAGCGTCAAGCCGAACCCATAAAGATCGTGGAGCGATAACGGCAGCAATCGGAACGCGACGCCGATGCGATGACGACGGCGTGGCCAGCTTGAAGCTCTTTGTTCCAGGATGATGACTTTATGAAAGTATTAAAGCTTAGGACTGAAGTCAGGTAGTCCCCAGGTACGAACCACGCATTTATCCTTCATTCAGAATTGTAGAGCTGTGGTAAACGCGTATTTGGCCTATACATACAACGACTTGCAGGGCCAGCCGCTATACGAAGTCAGTGCTTTCACCTTCCCAGTCAAGAATGGTACCAATTTACCAACTCGGTAGGCTCGGTTGGCCCGGAGGAGGATCGATCGCTCGACCGAGGGGGTGTCAGTAGCCTCCAACCACCCTAAGATTAATACATGCATCTTTGTGCCAGCTTACGTTTCGGCGTAGGCGCCTTCGTTAGATCTTCGATCTTCAAGCTGTAATTGATGCTCTGGAGGCTCTCGAATCTAGAATTCACAAATTGTTGTACATTTACATCGTTGTTGTGGATACACAACCAATTGTAGGGAAAGTAGTAGCTAGTCATAGGGAGCCCTTAGGTTAGAGTGAGTACAATATAAGGTAAGTATCTCTTGAGACGACTTCCTAGGCGCGACCCAGCGGCACACCGCGAGTGAGCACTTAAAGGGCATTGCACACTCTGCGATGCCTTGCGCGGCGTCGTCGGCGGCGGCGGGTGGAGGTAGGACCGGCGCTCCTCCCACCATCCGCCGCTGGCGTCGGCGCCGCTCGAAAAATGCCCGGCGCCGTCGCCGTCGCCGCCACGGCCGCCGAGTGTGCAAAGGCCCCTTCGGCTGCTGCCCCCGCGACGTCGTCGGCGGCGTCGTCGCGCCAGCGCGGCCCTATATTTCATCATAGCCGCCGCCGGCGCCGCGCAAGGCATCGCAGAGTGTGCAATGCCCTTAAGGCCTTTGCACACCCACCGAAGCCTTGTGCGGCGTCATCGTCTGCGGGTGGAAGTAGGACCGGCGCTCCTCCCACCACTCGCCGCTGGCGCCGGCGCAGCTGCAAAAATGCCCGGCGCCATTCCCTTGCGCGGCGACGTCGCCGGCGCCGTCGCCGTCCCCGCCGCCGAGTGTGCAAAGGCCCCTCTCCCAAGAGTCGTTGTCTAAGCCAAATACACATTCACCAAGCCCCTACGATTCTGAGTAGAGGACGAGTGCGTGGCGCATCCCTAGGGGACTGATCAAGGCCGTTTACTTTTCATTACATCATCAAAAATACACGAAAATTAGAAGATCATCCCATTGATTACCATTATGGTGAGTATAGTAACCGAAGAACAACCATTTTTGGTGGAATTCTGCACTGAATATAAGACAGAGCTAGGATGCCAGTTCGAATGATACTGGATCCTCTATTTTTGCCGAAAGTTCTAGAATAAACGAAAGCATCAACGCTGAGACTTTCTGTCATTTTTTGTGTCTTTAGAAACTGCCATCTTGAAAAATGTCAAGCCTCAAATGAATATTCCACCTCACAACCATGAGAGGCTTAAGAGCCACCTTCAAATTTATACATCAAGAAAGAGTGAGATTCAGAGAACGGAAAACGTGGAAGAAGTGGCAATATTTCTGCTTATTATTTAGTGGAACTTGTCGGACTTTGCGCTGATCTCTAGGCAGTTAGGAATAGGCTGCGGTCACCAAAAAACACTAAAAGGACAGCTGCAACGTCAACGTGTACGGCTTCTTTCGGCACGATCTTTAGGCGATGCTAATTAGCAGAAAGAAGTCGACATTTTGCGATCTTTGAAGCGTAGAACAAACTCATCACGTGGTCGCCATAGTGATGCGATTAACGACACAGATGGACAGCTGAAATTGAAGCGCAAAAGAGCCGCCCGAGGGTGCTGAACTGAGCTAAATTCGTCACGAAACGACGCCACCCGACACATGAGGGACGAGAACTGGCAACTGGCGCTGCCAGCCGAAAACGAAAGTGCCCGAGGCAGAGCAAATCATGGGAATTGAACTCTCAAAAGTTACACCTTGAGTGGCACTACTATCGCTGTTGTAGCGGTAAGGTTAAATGTAAAGATGCCGGGCGTCAGTACCCTGAGGATGCGCCACACATTCTTCTTCTATTCGGAGTCGTAGAGACATGATGAGTGCATATTGGGAATATACAATGGCTTGTGGTGATCAGCCGCTATGCCACGTTAGTGTCTTTACCCTCTCACGATCAGTTGAGTCTGTTACCAATTCATCCGACCCCGGAAGGATGGAAGGCTTGGTGATTCTGGGCGAGGATCAATCACTCGACCGTGCTGGCATCAGTAGCGCCTCTAACCACTATTCCACGCGCGCCCATTTTAACGTAGTAGACAAAGAAAAGGACTTAGGACTCTAGTACAATATAGAACTAGACTTTTTTAGATCACTATAGAATGAGAAGTACCAAGTATTTAAGGAACTTTTCACCAGGCGCAAAACTGTTCTGACACGCGCACTTCCCCATACGAATTTGTTACCAGTTTACGCCATTCATGAAACCTTGTTTGGATTTCACGGGCTACGATCGATCGCTCGACCGTACGGGTGGTAGTGGCGCCTCTTACCGCTCTACCACGCACGCCAGACAATGTGCAGAAGAGAAATCGGGTACAAATTCATACAGCTGAAAATGTTTACCGCTAGAATCTGCCTCGAATAATATAATGACCCTCAAAATCGAACGACACTCACGTGAGAATTATAGAGCAACGCCTCCTTTGCAAATATCCCATTTGGTAGCGGGCAAAAATGTCTCTGATAAAAAAAACTGCCACTATTTCGATATTCATGAAAGCTGCTGCCGTGCATCGACGACGACAGCGTTCGTGTCGAACGGCCGGCTTTTATGGCATTCGTTTGCGTGAAGAGAAACAAGCACAACGAGCTCGTTCCGTCGGGGACCATGAAATTAGATCCCTTGGTTTCAGTACCCCTCGGGTCACTATTACAATTTAGAGCCTCGTTAGGGAGCAGTGGTAGTCAGCGGACCCGTGATAAGAGTTAGGAGCAGGGGTGGGCGTAAAATTTCTGTTGTAAAAGTTTTTTACGAAATTTTTCACGGCAAAATTTGTCGTAAAAATCGTAAAAAGCGTAAAATTATATTTTCTGTTGAAACAGACAGCTTTATGCGTTAACACGGCTAAAATAAAAGTTACTGAAATCAAAACGTTTATTCAAACTCAGTGTTGAATCAAATATTACGTTGGTAAGAAAGTCCGCAAAATTCCCAATTTTTTTGTCGTAAAATGGTAGAACGATTTTTTACGAAAAATGTCGCAAAAATCGTACAATCGTAAAATCGCGAATCGTCAAATGCACACCCCTGGTTGGGAGTCTAAAACTTCACAACTTAGGGTCTCGAAGGGGTCCATTAATTGTCAACAGATCTATTTTCCTCCTTCCATAAAATAAACTTGAAAATAAAATAAACTTGAAAATTTTCATTTCAATCAGCAAGGTCAAAAGGTCAATGTAAGTAAGTAGGTATATAAACAAGGTTAAAATAAGCATGAGATTAGATGAAATATTTCGACAAATTTTACGGTATCATGATAGGCTCCGCAGATCATATGTTTTTCCTTTAAAGGGCAGTAGACGGAAAAACATCGATTCTGAGCTTCCCAAACCCTTATTATCATTATTTGTCCTTGTCCTTCAGTTATTATTATTTAAGCGACCTCAATAGCTGTAATTTGCAAAGGTCGTTCAGCGCGCGAAAACCACTAAATATATCGTTCATATCTTTTAACGCCACCTATGTCGTGACAGCTGGTGGAACCACTCGATATTTTTCTTATGTCCATCCTCTTCTCCTCTTTTAGTTTCTTTCACTCTTTTGCCAGTCAGTTAATGAGCGTGACCCTTTCGGCGTTGGTTCGAACGATTTTCCGCCGTCTGTAGCCGCATTTCCATATTCGCCCGGGTCTATCACCTATGCTGTTTAACATCGCGTTGGACTTCGTAATGAGAAGAACAACCACTGCAGTGCAAGGAGGCATCCAATGGTTCGGTGGACGCCTTGCAGACCTGGACTTTGCCGACGACGTTGCAGTTCTGGCCGAGGATAGCGTTGCGCTCCAGAGAACAACTGAATGTCTTGGTGATGAAGCAAGCAAGATTGGACTGTGTTTAAGTTCCGAGAAGTCAAAAGTCATGCACGTAGGACACGGGACCCTCGGAGGAGATGTATACGTAGGAACAAGTCGATTGGACCTTAGTCAATACTTTCGCCTACTTGGGAAGTACGATTACCACCGATAGTGATGTTACCGTCGACGTTCGCTCTCGAATTGCGAAGGCAACGGCGGTGTTTCAAAGACTAAAGCCACTGTGGACATCGTCTTCAATCTCAATCGACGTAAAATTGCGGTTATACTCATCAATAGTTGTCCCTACTGCGATATATGCTAGCGAAACATGGAAGATGTCAACGAGTAACGTCAGACGGCTGAACGCTTTTCACTGCAAGTGCCTGAGGCAAATAATGAAAATACGCTACGCTGATCGCATAACGAACGTGGAACTACTACGTCGCTGCCGTTCAAAAGACCTAGCCGAAATTCTCGCTGAACGAAGACTACGATTTGCCGGCCACATCTTGCGAATGTCAATGTGTCGCCTGCCAAGATTAGCCATGCAGTGGACCCCGCCGAACGGAAAGCGACCCAGAGGCCGCCCGAGAAATACATGGAGAAGAACATTTTTGAACGATTCGAAGGTGATGAATATTTCCAGACAGGAGTGCGAAGAAGTCGCCCAAGACAGACAACGGTGGAGAGAGTTCGTCGCCCTATGTGCTCAACGACACGGGAGGAACTAAGTCTAAGTAAGTCTACGACTCAGTAACCCATTCGATGGACTAGATACCATCGCATAAGCGAATTGAATAGCTCTAATCAGCAAACTTCATCAGCCATTCAAAAACTAAAAAAATCTTTAGAAAATCTCATCTAAAAATCCAATCTAAAAAATTCAAAAAATTTAAGAAAAAATTGCAAGAAAATTCAACCAACAACATCAATATCAATATCAACCAATTGAAGGAAGAAGGCGACGTCTTCGCGGAATACCAAGTCCCTGAATAGGGTCATAAATTTATGTATTTATTGTGAATGTTTTATTTAATTTGTTTATTTATTCATTTATAAATGAGCACTAAAAGTTGGTTTATTCAATTATCATCTTTCTAGGGACTTCGTAGATTTTTCAGCACTTCTGCAAACAGTTGCAATAAAAGGAATGACTAAGAACCTATTCTCGTGGTGGAAAGGTTCTGCGAATTACACAGAGCGGATCACTCTTCATATTTCTTACTTTCATTTTTAAAACTTTTCCCGAGCTCATCAATGTTTCCAGTTCATCTACTTCCATACCTAAGTCAGCGATTTATTTAGTACGAAACTGATGAGTCCATGATAAATCAACGCTCTAGAACGTGGCTAACCTTTGATCTCAAAATCGCAGTTATTGTCAGAGTAGGGGTCGTTCTTTTTGCTAGAACTAAAATAAAAATAAAACTCCCCATCTTCCAATCTGTTAACGCATGATAATATAATAGCAGAACATTTAAACGTCATTTAAACGTCGTGAAGAAGAGAGAATTTGGAAGTTTTTTTGGCTATAATTCTGACAACTAATCATGTCTTGATGTTTGCTTACCGACTTTTGTGTGATTTTTGGCGCCGTTTATTTGGGGTAGGAAGTGAATGAACAAACTATCGTGTACTTCTAGCTTTATTGCCGCGTTTATGTGGGTTACTACTGAGTACCCTAGAAGCGTGTATTATAAAGATGGCGCTAGGTTCGTCGCAAAAATCGCGGCTCAGGCGGGATTTGAACCCTCGTCTCGGGCCTATCCGGAGCACTGTAAGACCAGTACACCACCGACCAGACAACAATAAAAAACAGATTCTGGGCCCCAATCAATTCATGAATTTTTCACGCTTGATCTCTAGGTCTCCGACTGAATTTAAAGCCGAAGAATACTAGTGACGAGAGTTTGATGGACATCGAAGATGACTCAGCACTCAAGGACCGTCGGGGAGCTTTTTGCGGGGCAAATGCAATTCGTTGGCCAGGCCAGAACACCCGCTATCGCCTCAGGGGACGACATCAAATTGCGTCCGGGGTGAGCTGCAACCCGTGACAGATGTGACGGTCAGAAAACACATCTGTGCTACTCTCCATGACACCGCTGGGAACTCATCAGTGTTCCGCTCGACCCTTGCAGAGGGATTCTGTTTTCGATTACTTACTTATTTACTTACATTCGAAGGATTTATGAGTGAGAGTGGAAGAGTGGTAAGGGGCACTACTGATATCCACGGGATCGAGCGATCGATCTCGGGCCGAGCTAGCCAACCCTTCCATCGCTCCGGGGTAGGGTAAATTGGTACCGGACTTGTCTGGTAAGGTAAAGTCACTGAATTGGTATAGCTGCTGGCCACCCGTCATTGTACAGACCAAATACGTATTCACCATGCCTCTACGATTCTGAATGGAACACGAATGCGGCGTCGCGTTCTCCGGAGACTGATCAACGCCCACACTTTAACCCTTACATTTACCTTTCACCTTTACCTATGATGACTCACGCCCCGAATCGACTACAAAAGCGGGAATTCAATTCGAAATTTCTGAGGACAATACATTTATTTATTCATTTATTTGTTTAATACGCTCTATTTATTCATTTATTTGTTTAATACGCTCCACACCGAAAAGGGAAAACAAAACTAAGCCTAACAAAAGGAAAAGAACCACAAAATTCAATGCTATGAAAACATAAACTAAGACTGAAACTAAAACTCTTGAGAATCGGAAGAGGCAAACACAAAGGATTCAGCGAATCAGCTGAAAGAGCCAGGGTAGCAAAGCCCTACATGTCCAATAAAGGCTGCTCTAAAGAAGGATCCACTAATACGGGAAAAACGACGAGAAAGAAGTGAACGAAAAGCCTGCGAGAAGGCAAAGATACGTGGTTTCGGGAGAAAAGCCTTGCCATTGCAGTGGAATAACAGCATAAAAAGCGTCTCGCATTGAAAAGTCTGGCATTGAATTGAAATCGCCTTTTTTCAGGCGATGACGTGCATTTTTTGCTGCTAGAAATGCGATCCACGAAACGCTGCTGCGTCATCCACACGACCAGATTGGTTTGTCTGAGAATTTTGGCTACGAGGAGCTCAATGTAAAGGGTTCTACATGGATAAGTGAATAATCATCACAAAAAGGACAATAGGTTTAAAGGTGGAGGCAGAAAATATGACAACAAGATCAAAAACTGCAATCAAAATGTGCTTTTTGAAATCGGATCGATGTTTGATCGTTATCGACGAAAATGTTCTTTGTGATCCTTATGATTTTACATCGGATGTTGAGCACTTTCGCCTATAAGGATCAAACCTCGTATGATTTGAAAAATACGTACTGATTGCGATTTTCGGCTGTTTTTCACAGATTATTTTGCAACATAGGGGTTATCACCACGAAAATATCAGGTCTCGGACATGTGGGATACAAAGCAGTTCATTTTATAATATCTGAACAACAGCAAGGAGTCATTTGAAGTAGGCATCGTTAATATCAATGGTCTTCTCCTCTCTATAACACTTTTAGACTGGAGCCGAAAATACCGCGGAAATCCTCTTCAAATTTTAGAAGTCGCAAATGTCCGAGAACTTTTGCACCAACCTAACAGGACAACAAGGGTTGACGCAAGCTTCTTCCAACGAACATCTCGCTTGGTACTGCGTAACTTTTGGCGCCATCTTTTGGTGCACGCCCCGCCCACTTTTGGTCCCAGTGTTCATTCATTTTTCCTCAGCGAGCTCTATTGCCTACCATTTTCTCAGGCCAATCTGAAGACCTGTCAGCAGAGCCAGGAACTGAACAATATATTGGCATTATTCTTAGCCTCCTAACAAATATCCACTTCTTTCCCGTTCAATCCTGATGGTGGTCTATCGAAAGCTGCCGGTGAAGAAGACTGATGCTGTTAATCTCTGAGCCCGTCTATAAATTTCGACAAAAAATCGAGAGGAACGCGCTCTCATCATTCTGCTTAAGAAGCAAACATCATCGATCGCTACAAGGAGACGTTCGGCGTCAAGCAGTCTAGGCGTTTCACTAAAACATGGAAAACATTGGAGAAATAGAGCGAGAGCGGGCAGAACGACCTTCCTGGGCAAACTGTCCTGAGTGCGTGTCGACATTGGCATCGTGCGGGTGAAGTATGAATAACCTCAAGTAACTTTCAACTTTGAAAAACTGAACGTGGTAGAATACAGTAGTACAGCACCGGACATATCCTTTGATCACTTCCCGGAAAAGGCACTTAGGAGCATTCCAAAGCGTCTTTTTTGAATAACTCTGTTGAAACCCAATTATTTGTAAAAATATACACATATTTGAGCTCAGCAGCTCGAGCTCTACTGTTTAGTGTATCAATATTCCACCCTTGAAAATTTTTCAAAGTATCGACTTTTTGCATATCCTCGTATCCGTCGATTGCCTCGTCGTTTACGGGGGCCAAGCGAGGGACCGGAGCGGCAGCGGGATCCGAAAATCGAGGGGACAAAAAAATCGACCGAAAACAAGTTTCACGAATTTGGGAAAAGCGTATATGGAGAGATAGAGCTCGAGCGCACTGAGTTTCAACGAAATTATTCAAAAAAGCCGTTTTGGAACACTCCTAACCGGATTTTCCGGAAAGTGATCAAAGGATATATCCGGTGCTGTAGAAGGTGATAATGGCACTCGCATATACGAGGAATCGATCTCTGCCCTTCCATCTCCTCGGGATCGGGTAAATTGATACCAGACTTGTCTGGAGAGGTAAGCACACTGAATTGGTAGTGCGGCTTGCCTCCACAAGTCATTGTATAGGCTAAATACGTGTCTCTACGATACATGTATGAGTGGAAAACGATTGCAGGGGATGTGTCCTCAGGGCGCTGAACAACGCAGGTATTTTTACCTTTACCTTTATCTTTTACCTTGAAAGAAGGTGACCTTCTCAACCAGGGTCTAGAGGACCCAGCTGTGTGAAGTGGCTGTATTTACATAGATTTACCTAGCAATGAGTGATAGCCATAAAAATGTCTACTATCAGACCTACCCAGTTCACGCTAACTCATCTGTTCTAATCGCCAATTCCAACTATTTAAAAAATTTTAAGCAGGCACCTCCAAAACATCAAATACATTCGTTGTTCTATGACGTTTTATAATATTTGTTAGTTGGCCTTATTTATGGCGCCGCTTGTACACCCAAAATTCCTATGTATTACTACTATATGTCATATTATGATTTAAATGAAACATATGCCATGTTGTATCAATCAAAATCTCCAGAAAATTACACCCCAAAATTCATAATTTAATAATCGGCTCGAGAGCATGATATGGCCACAGGTTTAATGAATCCAATTGATGCAAATCCAATTGTAAATGAGGGCAACAAGCAAGCCAGGAACCATGGAACTCAAAAAAATCAAATGTAATTATATTTTTCAATACATGAATCAGAAACCTAGCAATGGAAACGAGTATTAATTATACAAGTAGATATAGTTATATTTTCAATACTCAAATAAGAAAGCTAGAAATGGAAGCGAGTATCAATTGTATCGGTATTAGGAAAAATGAGTATTAGTTTCACTTTATTTGGAACCATCAGCTTCACGTCAGGCTGCCATCCGCAAAAAATAAAGATGAGGAAGGCGTAGGGGAGACCATATGTATACAAAACTAGATGAATGAAAAATATGAAAAAAAACTTGATCTGAAACTTTATACAAGAGGGTTAGATCACCGTTCTTATTTCTTGTAGAAATCATCAAAATGAGGATGTTCATAATCGAACATGGACTGATACAGTATATGCATATCTGCTAACAGAAACCGTCAGAATAGAAGGGTAGACTAGAAGCACCGTTCCGGCTGAAACTTCGCCTGAGGGGGTCATTAAGACAACAAGGATCGTCTACCTGCCCATATCTGCTACAAACGTGCATAATCTCGAAGATGTGCCTAAGATTCGGGATCACCATCCCAAACAAATCAGCGTAACGAACTT
This sequence comes from Nippostrongylus brasiliensis, assembly GCA_030553155.1. Classification (NCBI taxonomy): domain Eukaryota; kingdom Metazoa; phylum Nematoda; class Chromadorea; order Rhabditida; family Heligmosomidae; genus Nippostrongylus; species Nippostrongylus brasiliensis. Next base: position 32,122,662 of record CP130734.1, read on the forward strand.
GGTCTCAAAGATATAACACTTTTGTCATTAAAATGCGAGAGAAATTTATAAAAAAAGGGAAATAGAGAGAATGCAGTGCCCAAGAAATGGAATGCCTTAGAATGGAAGAAGTTTGAACGGGTAACGATCTGGCGGGAAGTCGTCGAATGGCGGGCCGTGTGGGTGGTTGATGGCCGTGAACCGCCGACACCGACGGACGGTGTGGCCGGACTGGGACGACGAAATCGATGCCAAATGAAAGGCGAAAAGACGAAAAGAACAGCGCTGGCCTTCGATCAGTGGCAACCAGCCAACCTTGACACGCGACAAACCCGGGTAAAAAAGCACTGGGGAGCTCTAGGGTCGTCAACGTTCGGGTTGAGGTTGAAGCGGTCAGAACGATCCATCTTCTGGGATATCTTGGAGGTCCTTCTATGTGGGTTGGTGTTGTGGGGCTGGAGAAGCAGCCAGAGAAAACAATTAAGCGGGTCCGTATTTATTCACTGACAGCAACTCTAATTTGTGTTCAATGTGGATAACATGAAAGTACACACTTGAAAATAATTTAACCTCATTTCTGTTTCTCCTTTCTGTTTAACTAACATATTTTTCTTATTCAGTAGCACATCCATGTTTAAGGATGTAACAATGCACGAATAAATAAATAAATAAATAAATAAATAAATAAATAAATAAATAAATAAATTTGAAGATATCGTTGAGAAGGAGCGCAACAGTGGTATCCTTCCAGTTACCTTCACAAGAATCCAGTCCACAAGTGCAAAATTCACAACAATCCAGTTCATGAGAGCAAAATGTAAAGAACAAAATGATGTGCAATATGAAGCGATTGGAGATGGACAGTGCCTAGGGAGAGAAAGACTACCATGATAAATAGAATGAACCATGAGGGAGAAGGAAGAATGCGAAGGAGATACCGAAGGATGGTAAGGAACAGAAGCGAGACCAGCAACTCTTGATGGAGATGTCAACCCAGTTGGTCACCATTACTTTGACTATTCCTTATGTGATTTACTTTCTCCAAAATCCTTTTGGAATTTTCACACAACAATAGAATATTTCATGAAGCTCTCCTAGTGGGAGTAGCGCAATCTCAAGGCATCAATGTATACTAGCAATCTGAAGAGCATCAAAACGTTGTTCAAAAATATCGCGAAGAATTCCGACCTCGACACAGCAGAGCCGAGAAGAGTAGGAGGACAATCCGACGCGTTCAATTCAAATAACAAGAGGATATGTAGAGAACAATAAAAGAAGTAAGTTGTAGGTACACAGAGGAAAATCAGAGACGTCGGTTGCGTGCAGCAGGCAATCGAAGATCACGCATGACGGTCATATTGGATTTTGTGACGACTCAACTGATTTCAAAGTTGTTGAACCTGGAATTTCTATTGTATTTGTAATTCAAACGGAGATGTATTAGAGGAACATTTGTTCAATGAGCGCCCATACTTGTGCTCTACCTTAATCAATTGAAGATGAATGATTTATAAAAAGGAATACCACTAGAAACGGAAGAAAATTGAAAAGATCCTCGAGACTATTCAGAAAATATTCTGAATCTTGTGTGATGATACCATCATTTTGAAGCCCAATTACCCAATTGTGATGGTGTTTTCCAAACAAACTCAAAGATCTTCTCATTCTTTTGCGTATTTTGTAAACTACCTTTTTGTAGTTCCTATTCTGAATTCATCTTCGATTGGTTTCAGCAAAGAACAGTTCTAGATGCTAAAAATAATGAACTAACTCAGAAACCATTGGTTCACTGCCGATCTTATTCGAAGATGCCACTCCAATTTGATGAAATGAAATCCCCCTGTCGAAGGATATGATAAACGTAAAGGAAAAGGTGCCGGCGTTGATCAGTCCCCTGAGGACGCGTCGCCGCTTTCGTGTTCCATTCAAGTCGTAGAGGCATAGTAATTGCCTATTTGGCCTATACAATAACTTGCGGGTGCCAGCCGCTATACAAGGTCTGTGTCATTACCCTCCCAGACAAGTCTGATACAAATTTACCCGGCCCGGGAAGGATGGAAGGTTTGGTTAGCCCGAGCCGGGATCGATCGTTCGACCGTACGGGTGACAGCAACGTCTCTTACCACTGTACCACGCGAGCCCTTGTCGAAGGATAATAAACTATAACATGAGTTCTTTCCATGGAGAAGCACAATCACTTGGACCTTCCCCTTAGTCACTAAGCAGCAGCTTCCATTATAGTACAACAGCGGAGCTTGGAATTAAATTAGAAATTGGTTCACTCTTTAGGCTCTCTAGCGCTTCCCCTAGCCTCTAGAATCCTATCATTATTCAGGTCTCGTTGCTCGACACATGTGTGTTGGAGCTCTTTTTTTCGATTTCTCCCAACAGCTGATCCCACAACTTTCTATATTCACAGTATCGCCCACAAAATAACATACGGAGCGTTTAGGTAACCATCACGAAATACCAGTTTTACTGCAGTTTTTTTTTTGCGTGGACGGGCTGGAGGTGTAGTAGTCTACCATAACGGTGTCCGGATTGGTCTAACAAGTGGAAAAGTGAGGCGCCTAGGTCAAAATAACCGATTTCAACCAAACTTCGTCTGTGAGAGTTATTTGAGGCGCTGATCGCGAATCTGCCATTAGTTTCTGAATTTGCGTACGTTTAGGGTAAGTTACGGTGCGTATTAGCGACCCACATTAATGCTGCGATTTACTGACATTTGGGTGTTTTGGGCTACTCCAAACAAAATCGCAAAATGAGCACCATTTGGTATCGATGTCATTGAAGCATAACGAAACCACATCAGCAGGATTCAAAACCCCTGACCTTCGAAACGAGAGACCACTGCGATACCGCTGAGCTACCAAAGCACATCATGACTATCCTATCACCTCACAGACTATTCAACGCCTCTCAAGAGCGGTGGTTTTTTGCGATTTTCGAACCACTCGCTGTCATTCAGTAAAAATTGATTACATATCTGTGACCTACGCTTCAAGCTCTATAAAACCATGTAGGTCTTGTTAAGAATCGTCGGGGGAAGTTCACTGACCTCCATAGTAAGAGGCGGGTTCAAATCTCGCCTGAGCCGCGACTTTTGAGAGGATTCTTGCCCCACATTTCCAACCACACACTTTCTAGAACATGCTGCTTAAATGGAAAGATAATGACGCATATCCACGCTGAGTGCGCAGTCTCTAATCAAAAATCTAACGTTCCTGCCGTAAAATTGCCCATCGTCCACAAACAAAGTTTGCTGCTCAACAGTGCAAATATAAAAGTACTGGTTCCGATTGAGACTAAGTAATTTTTTCTGCCTTTCTTCATTGTCGGTTGGTACAGGACATGATATTTGCTGTGAATTAGCCGAATTGCAGAAATTCATTCCACAATGCAGTTAGATTTCTGGTCAGTTCGAGTTTTTGCTGCAACCAGACGGAATTGACCATAGTACTGAACTCTCAAGTGCCGAACATCAGCTGTTCAATAAGAATGAGAAAAAGCGTGGCGGCTCTGGTGGAAGTGGAACTACTCCGTACATGGGCAGGTTTGTCGACGTTGAACACAATACGATTTCGCTACCACGTTCAATCGAATTTCTCTTTCTGCCCTCGTTCGCTACCAGCATTTCTTCTTCCAATAGACGTTTGAGATCTTTGTGCGAATCTGAATGGAAGACAGATGCACTGACACAAACTCAGCCTTTCACATGACTCTTTTTCTTTCTCTAACTTAGCCATCGCTTTATTCCGCGTCAACCGGGCCCCTTTAGATTGCAAAAATATCTCATGCAAAGGCTATAAGTGTTCAATTCAAGCTCCCAATAAAAAAAAACAAACACATCAGAACACTGATATTAGGCTAGTCGCAAAAACGGCGTTGCAGGCAGAATAGAACCAGCTCCCGATATCTTCCGAGACACTGTGATGCCTCACCGCTGTCCCATCGAGCCGATCAATCTTTGTTCTGGTTACCGAAATAAGCCGTTAACCGCGACTCGATATTCAAGCGATCAAGCTGATAGAATAGCGAAAGTTTCCGCGGTTTCTGAAATGAATATCCATTGATCCTAGGAGAAATCAACGAAGAAAAAGAAATAAAGATTGCGAGATAAAATGTCCACCGATCCAATCCATGACTCTTCTTTTTTGTTCATCACGGACATCTCATTGAGCCCGTCGATGACACTGAAACCGCAAAATGATACTCTTTCTCCCTGGTGAGACTAGTACAATGGAGAATATTCGCTTGCTGTGAACATAAAACCATTAATAGAGCTCAATTTTTGTGAAAAGCGAATTAAAGATGAAGTAGCAGAAATTATAGATAATCTCGGGACAGGCAGTATCGGAAGCGGCGACAGCGGCGCTTTTTTGCGCTAAAACCGCCGCTGTCTAATACTTTCATTGAAATTGACTAATTTGTAAAAAGCATATACAGTAGTTCGCGAAATGATATGTCACCTTGCATTTTTGGGTGCAGATAGCTGAAACAGAAAGGAATTTGATTCCAGTTGACAGTTTTTATAACTCTTATTGAAAATACACTATTAAATATGTGCCCTTGTTGGGAGTTCTGGATTTTTTTAGAAATTTTTAAACCGATTTTCATATGCATCTTCAAACCAATGTATCTTAGGAACCACTGAGCTTCTGCATGTCTAGTGGTGATATTCTGATAGAGCATGATTAGCTTATTCTTATAGGCTATGAATTGTAGTTCCACGTCATCAAAAAACCATAGATTTTTTTGCGTGAATTTTTTTATAGTCAAAAAATGGTGAAATCTTGAGAAAGTCTTTCATTTAAAATTCTATATATTAGTGACTAGTGCATGAAATTGCATCAAATTTAGAAATATGGTAGCATAGGAGTTTTTCTTTCTAACACATTATGAAGTTTTGAAAACCGCCCTCAATTTGCAGAGGAAATGGCTCTTAAAATTGCATTTACATAAACGGTCGTTCTAAGAACACGCTCCAGATTCCTGTAGTGCATAGTAGACTTGTTGCTTATTAGGTCCTTAACAGGTAGTGAAATGATTCCCACTCCTCTGCAGAAAATCGTCTTCTAGTTAGACAGATTGAAACTACCGAGTAACCCGCATAGTGTATGGGGGCGGGAATAGTGGTGCATACGACATTTCTAACTAGAAGACGATTTTCTGCAGAAGAGTGGGAATTATTTTGCTACCTGTTGAGGACCTAACAAGCAACAAGTCTGCTATGCGCCAGAGTAACCTGGGGCCTAATGCCCTCCGGGTACTTTTAAAACGGCCGTGTATGTAAATGCAATTTTAAGAGCTATTTTCTCTGTAAATGGAGGGAAGTTTTCAAAACTTCAATATGTGTTAGAAAGAAAGAATTTCATTCTATCACGTACTAAAGTTTTATGCAATTTCACTCACTAGTTACTAAGATATAGAATTTTGTACAAAAGACTGTCTCATGATTTCACCATTTTTTGACCATAAAAAAATTCAAGCAAAAAATCTATTGTGTCTTAATGACTTGAAACTGAAATTCAAAGCCTATAAAAATAAGCTAATCATGCGCTACCAGAGTATCACCACTAGACTTGCAGAAGCTCAGTGGTTCCTATGATATATTTGTTTAAAAATGCATATGAAAATGAGTTTGAAAATTTCTAAAAAATCTAGAATTGCCAACAAGAGCACACAATAGTGTATTTTCAATAAGAGTTACGAGAACTGTCAACCGGAAACAAATTCGTTCCGACTTCAGCGATCCGCACCCAAAAATGCAAGGTGACATATCTTTTCGCGAACTACTGTATTTTGATACAATGGATAGTTTCAACGAGAATTCATCGATCTTGAACCCAAGCTTGAGGAAATACAATGGTAGAGCGCTGCCGTTTATTATGATAAGCCTCGAATGAACTACGCATTTAGAGCGCTGCTAAGCTCAATAATGCTAAGTTCAATATTTTTAGAAGAAAGTTTGCGATGCCTCAAACGCAAGCATTTCGTGTTTTTGCCGAAACGTGAAAATGTTTCCGAGTTGATGTGTATAACACATCATGTGTTCCACACTAATAGCAGTGGGATCCTGAAATCAGTGGGCCGTAAAATAAACACGGTGATTACAAAGTTATTAGCCCACACCTCGCTCATATCAATCCGGAGGTAAAAACAATGAAAATTTTGATCGCGTTTACGTACGAATCAACTGGTGTTTCGGCATTCCCAAATAACTTATTATAAAAGCAAAAAAAGGCAGCAAAACGTCATGAAGAGCACTGATTGCTTTGTGGACACATATGTCTCGATTTTTTTCCTTTAACCTTGAGTGACCCACACCGTCCTTAACTTGGAAAATCTGCTATATGGCCGGCGTTAGGCAAGCGGGTACCAAGAGTGTGAGTCCTTCAGTCTGCTAAAATCAGTTTCGATCTTTCGACCGAGCTTATGCCTCTTTCCCATACTTTAACATTACCCACGTACTTCAGATTCATGAAGATGCTGATACCCACCATATTATAATAGAAAAATTTCCAACGGCCTATCGTCTGCCGTCACTCGCAAGCTGTTACCCCAATGTTCACCAAACGGTGGAACACCTCTGTTGTCTACACCTGTCTTCGCTGAAACGCCACTTTGTAGTGCAAAAGTGCATCGTCTGGTTTCTCGTCATCACATCGACGTCTATTCGCCGTCGTTTGATAGACCGACCACGTTCCGCGATCGGGAAAATTGTCCAAAAAACAAGACGCCCTTCGCAGCGGTTCCGTTATCAAGCAGATCGGTCGAACAACGACGCTCATTCATCGAACCAGATCATCTACACATTGTTTTAATTTACTCGTGTAGTGCAATTGACGTGAAACTCGTTTCTTCAGCTCACATCTGTATTTAAGAGAGCTCCTTACTCCAAGTGGCCCGATATTTTCATTGAAATGTCGTGCACATTTTTGACCGTTTTCAGTAAAAAACATGCGGCTTAGTAAGTGAGATCTCTTAAATCCGGTTGCTGGTCTGTAGATGCACTCACGGTTAATTCGAGAAAATCGTAACGCCTAAAAGATCGCGCTCGATTCTCACGGAGCTTGGAAATTTCAGACAAGACTTTATAAATCACGCATCACCTATGAAAATCTGAAGCCGCACAGATGCCGAGCCTCAATTCATTTCAAGACCCTGAGGCTATACTAGCATCTTTAGGCCCTACCAACGCCATGTGTTCCTCTGCCGGAGCTGTTGTGATATGAGTTGCGTGAAAGCTTGATATCTTTCGATACCTTTCTCGAGCGATCTACCAGGCTAACCAATCCCTCTATCTCTCCGGTTCGAGTAAACTGGTACCAAACTTGTCCGGGAAGGTAAAGATACGGACGTGGTAAAGCGACCGGCTCCGTAAGTCGTTGTATGGGCCAAATTCACATTCACCATGAATCTGAATAAAACACGAAAGCACGGCGCCTTCTTAGGCTGGTCAACGCCAGAGGGAAGGTATGAGGGCGACACCCGCGAGCTGTTCTCCTGTCTCATAGGTTCCAACGAAGGCAAGTAGGCCGAAACGTCAGCCGAATAAAACCTATATCATCTTGGCCAGCTCTACAACTTGAACTGAAGCACCGAAGCCTCTTGACCTTACCCTTGACAGGGTCAAGAATAAGGAAAGCGGCCAGAGCGCAAGCTTGCGTTCTTCAATAATGCTATCCGAAAAGCATGCATGCCATCGCAGACGAACAAAGCATGATTGTAAATATCCTTCAATAGAGTAGGTTGAAAGCTCTATTGAAAAGCTTTACCAATAAACACGACACTTTCAGCCATGGTAACCTTGGCTGAAAGCCCCGGTCAGCCGCTTCCAAATCTTTAGCGAGGCCCGCTCTTCGGGTAGTCGAGCCACGCTTCAAAAAAGTCAGAATCTTCACTGACGTTACGACCCTTCTTCATCTTCCTTACCGTTTTTTCTTGCTCATGCTTGATGCAATTTTTTAAAACTTCATAGTGATTTTCTCATGTCACTGTATTAATTACCTCATCGGTCTACACATGGTCTCACTATGCCTTAAATGGTTTTCTGGTAATCCGCCTAGTCTTTGCCTTCTATTCAATCACAACTCTACTTCAATTACAACTCTACTGGAATGCTGGCGTAGAAATGAGCCTAACAATAATAAACTTAAAGATGTTCATTGTTCACTTGAGTTCTGAGTGAAGGAGGTCAAATCCTAAACTGCACACGAACTTTTGGTTCATCTAAACACTTGTCGGCCGTTTCTAACTGAATTTTTCTCATGATTTTTTATGAATTATGAATAACGATTTTAAATTATGACATGATCTTTTTTTGCGATATTTTATTATAAAATGCGTCATTACGCGGCGTAAAAAATAAATAAATAAATAAATGAGTACTGACGCCCACCCTTGACAGAGCCGACATCATGAACAAACCCAACCCTCCTTACCTCAAGTAGCTTGTTAGCCACGGATCATTACCGTAATTTCCCAGTAGCCTGCGGGCTGCTCGAGTTGAATAAAGGTGATGGTGTTGGCGCTGATCCATCCCCTAACGATGCGCCATGCATTCGTCTTACATTCAGAACCACGGAGGCATAATGAATGCATCTACGGCCTATACGATGACTAGCGGGGGCCAGACGCTATACCAAGGCAGTATATTCCTCTTTCCATACAAGTATGGTACCAATTTACCCAATCCCGGAGGGAGGGAAGCCTTGGTTAGCGAGGGCGGGGATCGGTCGTTCGACCGTGCGAGTGTCAGTACTGTACCACGCGCGCAATGTCTAGCAGAATATACCGTAACCGTTAATTTTATCTTCAAGCTTCATCTCACTCGCTCCGCCTGCTCATCGTACCTATAAATACGGCCGCACTGGACTCAGAGTCAATCTAAGCGTAATCATCTTCTTCTTCTCCTCCAATCCACGAATTTCTTTATTTGCCGAAGTTGACGCGCTTGGTGCAGGTATAAGAGGCGCTGCAAACACTCGCACCGCCGAGGGACCGATCTCCCGAGCTGAGACAGCGTTCCATCCCTCCAGGGTCGGTTGAAATGGTATCAGATTTGTTTGGGACAGTTATGACATTGACTTGGTTGGTATTGCTTCTGGCCCGTCAGGTCACTGTATAGTCGCATTCACCATACCTCTGCAGTTTTACACGGAAGACGAATGCGTGGCGCGTACTCAGTGGGCAAATCAGTGCCGACCTCTTACCTTTATGTAAATTCACGCCTCTCGCTAGGATTAACCGAACGAAGGATAGGCAGCAATAACTAAAATCATAAGTAGAACTTTTTACTTGATAAGTATCTCGAGTTCAGACATACATATCTTATCTTTAATTTTAACCAACCCAGAAAACGCAGGAGACACTCTAGCCGAACTTGACTTGTATCAGACTTACCATGATAATCATCACTCGATCTTGGTGATTGCAACAAAAACGGAAACGTTACCGAAGAAGCACATACCAACAAGGAATAGAAATCCGTGAAAAAAGTCATTGGGGTAGCTAGGAACCTCAATGACTTTTTTCACGGACCCATCTTGGGAGAGGATTTGTTTTATTTTATTTTTATTTACACTGTTAGGTGCGCCACATGAAATACAAGAATAATACTAAACAAGAACACTGTGCTTAATTTCAATTAAAAAATCTAAAATAAAGTGAAATGTTGGTAACTTAGTTAAATTAAGGTTCCATTCTACTTATAATTAGTTCTGGAAATCGATACCCTTACAGCAAAGCTTTTTTCTGGACTTCTAATGTCGTTCATATGTATCGGAACTCTTACTTATTCAAGTACGTCGTGCTCCTTACTTACTAAATTGTCCATTTTCAGAATGGCCTACGCATATTTGTTAGTGGTTTTGCTGCTCGTCCAAAGCATCTGTAGCGAGAACATCACAACGTCGTCAAACGAAACCGTTGACGAGCAACTTTTTGATGAAATGCACGAAGCGTTTGGCGATTTCTTTGGAGTACTGACCGAGGTAATCGTCTAAAAAGGATATTGGCACTATTCAACTCATGGCACATTAGTGGTCAACGAAAACTTTTCCCAATCCTGTTCAGACATGCCCTATGGGGGTAATTTGAGGTGCTGATCACGAATATGTCTGCCATTTTTGGAACTTCGTTGAATCTGTTACTGCCGAAATCAATCGATATCCGATATAAGACATCAGATTCGCAATCAATACCCAAGTCGTTTTAGCGAAATCGGTTATCCTTGCTGGATCACCCTCCCTGCCTCCACAGGTAAACTAATCCCGACCTGTGGATGCGTGCTAAGGGAGCTTGATTCTCCCTACATAGTATAGGGCTGGCATGTGCGTAGTGCACTGAAATTGGTTGGTTCCTCAGCCGTCTCGGGGTGCGTACCAGTTGTAAAGAGGTTTCTGAGATACGGAACCCGTCCCGCGCGTGCGTGCTCAGGCAGCCTGACTTCTAGTTAGCATGGATAAATCAGTACTAGACATATTTTCCTTTCCCTTCCATGATCCACCATCGACCCTTAATCATTTTTCTTCTTCGGTGGATATCAGTGGTACCCAGCTGCTATTCACTCCTAAAGAGAAAAAGTTACGATGCATTTCGATTTGAATATTAGGAATATTAGGAATGTCTCTTCCCCTCTGCTTGAGTTACTAACTCGTTGAGCTTTGTTTTGTTATTAATTTGATTTCATTTTTTTCGATCTTATTCTCCCTGTTCATTGTACCACTGACCATTTTTAGCACGTCTGTGAAGGCGTAAGATAAATAAAATAAATAAAACTGATACCAGAATTGTAACAAGCACTCCGGAAAACCCGTAAGACGAAATTTGAGTGCAAATGAAAGGAAAACGTTTCTTCGACCAAAATTCTTGTGTCGGCTCAGGTACGCGTCTGTGGGAAGATTGTGTGTACCTGAACTGTTTATTATTACGGTCGGTTGTTGGTGGAGTAGGGATACTAACTAAACTGTACTTTAAAAAGAATGAAACGTTTATCACGATGAAGATATCGTATCACTATGGTATCTTCTTCTAGATTTGTTGACTGGTATCTTCCTCTAGCCCGGTTGTTCATCGTGATTCACTAGACTGCCATAAATTGAATGGTGCCAAGATACTTTCAACACGATTCATTAATTTATTTATATTTATACTACACATATTTATTTATATATGAAATTTTCCGGACGCAATTACTTATCCATTTATGTTTAAACTATACATACATTTATACTTCATTCTTTTACAGTTTATGGAGAAGAACCACACCGACATCAACGACACGTCGACAACGACGGATTGAGACCGCCTCGACTACACTAGACTTTTATCCGACCACGCCACGTACTATTACAAATAAGCCTTTCTAACATTGATTTCTGTATCAATCGATAATTATTTATTTCGGAATACCTGGCTTATTTGTTCGAAACCATAAAAAATTCGTCATCCACCATGTTTATCGCAGAGGATACACCGAGAAGACACCGATTTTCTCCTACTTCATTGGCTACCCGTCAAATTTTCCAGAAAAGCTGGTGAACGTCACGAACATTTTGTTGTGCTCAAAGCAATGAAATTTTTTCGAATAATTTATAAAACGCATATTGGGTACATCAAAACATTGGTGGTGAGCTGTTGAAGTCGTAAACAATGATAAAGTGAAAATTTCGGTATTTTTGTTTTGTGATGTTGAGATTCCCTGAGGAGATCCGAATAGCAATAGTCGGAGAGTCGTAAACCAGTTAACGCTACTCAAGAGAAACTGGTCCGTAACTGGGTCACCTTCAACAAAAATGGGGAAATAATGTCAGTTTTGATCTCAGTGCAGACTGACAAATGAACTGATATGTTCAAATTCTTAAATGACCTACTAGGAAAGAAAAACACCGGAAACGCTCTAGAGCGTTCTGAACTTTTTGGAACAGAAGGTATAAGTGGTATAGTAGTAGAGATGGAGTCGATGAGCACTCTTTTTATTTTGCACTACGAATACTTACAGTTGGATTTGAAACAGAATCCAATTTCACTTCCAGCGCGACTAAGTGAATAGCCTAACAAATAAATAATGAAACAAATAATTGAGTCAAAAAGTAAATCCACTCGGAGTAGAATGCTGTTCTCCTCCTTCTACTTGTTTAGAGTTGAAACTCATTACTAAAAAATACACTCTACGAGCCCTTTTCAAAGATGTTGAAACCCTTTTTCACTAATGAAAATGGCCATTAAATAGCAAAATGCGTTTCAAAAAAAAACGAAACATCATCTGAACTGTACAGCGGATTTATTACATGTGGGAAGGAAATTTGAAAAAAAATCACCACAAAAGTGTTCGATTTCTATGAGAGTATCTAATACAGCGAATGTTGATAAAATATGAAGCGAACGTTGGTAAAACTAGACAATAAAAAGTAAAAAGTGCAAAGTAAAAATGTCGGCACGGTAGAAGACCCTACTGTTGTGCCCAGCTAAATGTTTTTTCTTGAACTGATCAAAGCAGTCGGAGAATCGCACGTTTTTAGCGAGCTTGGAGTATTCTGCCTCTCCACTGAAAGAGAAAAGTGTCACCTCATGTCATACCAAATTCTCCTTTTTTTGGTTACAGGGCTTACCAAAACACCAGTTGCAGAAAACACCTCACGCCACTGATCCTACAAAGAGCGTGGAATATTTTCGAATGTTTTCGATTTCAAAACTTCAAACCCTCTTTCCATGTGCTATGATCGACTACATTAATGATGTCAGGTGTCGGAGTGGGCATAAAGGCTCACCGCTCCGACATCTTTCCACTTTTTCTGCCCAGCGCGCTACTGCTGCCAAGGTATGGTTTTTTATGTTACCCCAAAAATAAATAGTAAAAATTTAAAAACGATACAATATAAATGCAACCCTAAAATACAGTGTTGCCTGGCTCACTGCGTCGTAGTAGGTGATATTGAAAGAAGTGCTATACCCAGTCATACCTCGGTGAAAAAACCCAATATACCGGCCGTGCGTTAACGGGTCACGGTTGGCGAGAAAATCAATCCATTTTTCATAGGGAGCTGATGAATCACTAATCATAGACCATGTATAGGCTCCTGAACACGATAGGGAATCAAAATGTTAGGTTCCAATAAGAAGTCAATATAATATGCTTTTTTTTGAACCCCTTCACTACCTCTTAAAGCTCGCGTGGTGCAGTGGTTAGAGCCGCCACTGGCATCACACACGGTCTAGCGATCGATCTCCGCCCGGACTAACCCCGCCTTCCACCCTTCCGGATTAGGGTAAATTGGTACCAGCCTTGGCTGAGAAGGTAAAAGCACTGACTTGGTTTAGCGATTGGCCCCGCAAACCATTGGCCAAAATACGCATTACCATGACTCCACGATTCTGAATGCACCACGAATGAACGGCGCTTTGTTAGGGGACTGATAAACGCCGACACCAGTACCTTCACCTTTTCCTTTTTACGTTTACAACAATTGTGGCTTAATACTACATACTGTAGACAGATGTAGTATTCCGATGATGATCGGTTATCCGCAAAAATCGCGACCTAAGGTGGATTTGAACCAAGGCATTAGGACGTTTGGGATGAAGAAAGTGAATGGCTTGAGAAGAAAGATGGGCAAACGACTTGTAGCCGTACGGGTTTTGAGAACGCACGGCTTTGAGACGATTGTTCGTATTCCTCCTGTGACTCTACGTTAGCGAATAGCCTATCATCAACAAAAACATAACTGTTTCCATTTAAAAAACCTCGTGTTTTGTGTATGAGTTATAAATATACCAGCCATTCAGCGGCCTGCCGTCCGACAAGCGGTGCTAAATACACACTAAAAACAAAAATACTTGAGCTGAAATAAAGATTTGAAATAAAAGGAGCAAATAGCATGTATTAAAAGACGGCGAGCTGAACTGATGAAATGCGTCCCTGGGAGTACGCTTACGGGCAATCGCGCCGGGACCCATATGAGCCACCCATGACAAACATCGCTTGGGTTTCGCTTATTATATAGTAGGACCCCCATCAACACATAATGATAATAACTCAAAACTAGGAAGACCGTCAGCGAAAAAAGGTAAAGGTGAAGTAATCGAGCACGTTTCAGGATGCTCCAGGTAGCCGTTCTGGTTCTGCTTGTCGCTCATGCCAATGCTGATTTCGACTTGGGCCAGATTGTGCAGCAGATCAAAGGCGGAGCTAAGGAAGTCGTCGATTTTCTATCGCTCGTGGTAACCTTACCCGGTCTTAACCTTACCAATATAGAAAATTTCTCCGCTTTTCAGCTTTCTCTCATAGATAGCGACATTGACGAGTTGGCCAACGAGACCGCTGACAACTCGACCACAGCCGAGGGCAGTGGTACTACCAGTCCGGCACCTGAGGACAGTGGCACCACTCCAGCTGAATCTGATACCGGTTCTGCTTAGACTTTCACTTTATCACTTTCGAATCTGTGCCTCAATCCTATTTTTGAATTCGTGGAAATAGGAATTGCCATCAACTCGCCCAAATCGGTTGTCTGTGAATGTCACTAGACCTTTCAGTGTAGCTGCCCTAGAAAACTTGTTGAAAAAAGCTACTGAAAGGCTGCAGAGCACGGTGGCATCTCGAGAACCTTGAACTTCGTTATTTTTCTTATATCTCGTTCTCCAAACACTTTAACTTCCACCTCAATAAGTTTCAATAAAAATATTCTGGTCCAATGTCAAACTGTCTTAAAACTGAAAACCTCAGGAAAATGAATCTAAGAAATGGACGATTGATAGCTGCGGCCGTATCAAAGCCATGCCAAGCAGAAACTACCGTAGCTGGGCAGCTTACCCAAATCAAAGATCCCAATCTAATCCACGGTGTTAAGGTCTTAAAGGAAGCCGCTTGTCGGATCGCAATCCAGTGGAGAATCGTTATATCATACTCATTCGTAATGTGTATGTAATAATATATGTGAGCATATATGTGAGCAAATATGTGTGAATATGTGAGCAGACATCACTAAGCCACCCAGGACTCGCGCTCAAGAATGCGGAACCACTTGATAGCAGCGGTGAGGGAACAGGGAAGAATAATCAACAATTTTAACAACTGTATCTTTAGCAAATCTACAGGAAACCAAAGTGTCGCGTTGGTCGCAAAAACCTGCGAATATTGAAAAGTTCCTATGAAAATTCCACATCGACTCATAAATTCATTATTCGTTATTTACCATTCGGATGGAAACGGCATTAAGGAAAAAACTGCATCTCTTTCGTTAAAGAGGGAACCAAACAGGGGTGGCGTATATTTGTGAAACGCGTTGTATACCTGATGAAGTTTAATTAGGTGGATCGGAAAGTCTTTTCAGGGTTTCCTTTCCAATAGCATAACTTCCAAGTTTTGACATGTACTCATGTTCAGACATGTGTAAGTCACAGACAATTCTCGATGCTCATCTGCAATAGGTATATAAGGTAGCTCGCGCTTCCCAGAATCAAATAGCAATGGCAATTTCGCAGGAGCAACTTCGTGCTAGTTTCTTCTATGAGTGGCGCCTTGGCAGTGGAGCTACTGCGACAGCGAACAATATCGACAATGAGCTGGCGGAAGGCACCACTATCTCCCGCACTGTTCATAATTGGTTTGCTCGCTTTGCACAAGGAGGGACAGAAGGAAGGTCAAAGGCAAGTTTCGTTCGGGACGCCCTAACACAGTAGAAGATTCCGCCGTTCTCTGTCAGAGAGTATTCAGAAGCTAACACTCGTGGTCTTGCACGAAGACTTGGGTGTACTCAATCAACAGTCGACACCTACCTCAGAGCCCCAGGGTACCGAAAAATCCCATCATCTGACAGATGGCATGCGGTACACTCGAGTATCCATATGTCAGTCTCTACTTCTTCGCCGGCATAGGAAGGAGTTTCTGGAAGATCTAGTCACCGGAGATGAGAGTTGAATCTTCTACGATTCTAATGCGCACCGTGCCGTGTGGGTCCCTCGAAGAGAAGACCCTCCAACATGAGCAAGATGGGGCCCACACCCCAAGAAGCTTCATCTGTGCTGCTTTTGGGACTGAAGGAATGCTCTATTTCGAGCTACTTCCGACAAGGAAGAGCATCAACGGCAACGTTTACACCGTCGAACTTTGAAAGCTAGCGGAAGCTATTCAAGGAAATCGGCCGAGACGAGCATCTGTTCACCTCCTACGCGGCAATGCAAGCCCACACGTAGCTCAAGATACCTGGAAGAAATTGGAAGAGCTGGGCTGGGACAAGGTTCCGCATTTTCCCTATTCTCCTAACATAGTTGCCTCTGAACACAACCTATTTCGCCCTTTAAGGCTTTCTTAGCTAAGCAAAAAAAGTTGAAGTAGATGATGTTGCAAGTACAGTCAGCGACTTCTTCGAATCCCAGTTTTCTTATTTCTGGGAAAAGAGGATCAATGACCTGCCTATCAGATGGAGGACAAATGTGACTAACAGCGGTAATCATACAGTTAGTTGATTGTTATTGTGTGCTGAATAAAATAACAAACAAAAGACAAGTCAAAACCCTGAAAGGACTTTTCAATCAACCTAATATAGGAGCTCCTCTTTCGCCCTTTTAGAATTTCCTTACGAAGTAGACGACTGTAGCGTAATTATGCAGTTACAAAACGACCGTGATAGATCTAATGAGTGAAGTCTTGAATGGAAACAAAAAGAATCCTGATTAAGTGAGTTTACTCAAATCGGTAAGGACAAAAGTTATGTACGTTGTTACATAATTTCAGAGTCACAAAACGAAATATTCGTGTCTGAAACACAGAGAACCTATTTTTGAGCGGCACCGGAAGGGTGACTTCTCTTTCTGCACACAGTTAACGAAGTACTATAACCGTTTTGTACGTGATTTCACTCAGCTTGTCGCTACTGCCTCTTAATTGGAGACATCATCTTCAGATCAGCTTCACGATGGTATTGATTCACTGTCGCCGACATACCCATAGTAGACTGAGATTGTCTGGAAGAGAAAATTGTTTTCGTGGATAACTAAAGCGCAGATCCGTTTTCAACCATTTTTAAAATTTTATCATGGCTGTTTTCAGTTATCATCGTGACCATTTTATGACTATTTCTAGCGCCACCCTACCAAAGGAAATCATACCATACCTGTGTGCAATAGTGTCAACTGTGTAGACATTATTTAGATACAACAAGTGCTTGCACAAGACCAATATGTTCATACACCCCCATTTACAATTGACTCTTTTTATCAATTACGCCACTATTCTTTTATATAATAAGCGAAACCCAATCCTACTATATAAATCCAACCGATACTTGTTATGGATGGTTCATATGGGTCCCACCGCGATAGTCTTTTACCGTACACCAAATGCACCCACAGCGACAAGGGAGTTGATGAAATTGCTTCAATATTTTACGTTTCCTTTCGTTTTCATTCTTTGCCCCTCGTTTCCACCCTTTTACTTTTATATCGTGTTTCTATCATCATCACGGCCTCATTATCACTTTTCTAAACGTTTCCTCCGTTTCCCTCTATTCAGTTTCCATTTTTCAGTGGTTTTGAGCATTCGCTAAGGCCGAATTTTCTGGCGGTATTTGCGCTTTTTGGCTGTTCCCAACTTCCGCCAAAGTTAGTTCAGTTGTTTTCCTGACGAAGTTGGCGAACAGACGCTCGGCGGCCGATAGGCCCATGGAAAGCTGGTTTCATCATATAGTATACGTTGCACATGATCACCAGCATTGATTGATTTACACAAACAACTTCATTTTTAATCAATATTGTGTGGGAGAGAAGAAGTTCGCCTCCAAGGAAACAGAGGCGTCAGCTGTAGAGTGATCTGGGTGGTCGGCGGGCTGACCTACCGCGCTGATCGGTGGCGCGAATGTTGGCGCCAAGATTTGATTTTTGACTGAGGGGCCCGCGAAGAAGAACCCTATAAAAGGAGGGCCCCACATCAGAACCCTCGATCGTATCCTCCAGTCTACTTCGCCGCCAGCTGTCGACGCCTTCGGACCGCTTCTCGCCGATTGCCTTTTTTTTATTTTTTTTTTCATCATCAACTCTGTGAATAAACTACTTTATTCTCCTCCGTGTTACTAGCAGAAGTACCGGGTCTGACTCGATTAAAATCGTGAACTCGAGTGACGTTTCGGCCTTACATGGGGGCCGAACCATTTTGATCGAGAAGGACCGGTACCAAAAGCTAGTCTCTCTATCCTCAGTGGACCGCGGCTGAGTTGAACGCCGTGAATCTGAAGCTTGCAGCGGCTGAGTTGAACGCCGCCCATTGTGTTTTTTCCCAGGCTACCGTAAGGCGAGGGTACCCGGGATAACGAAGTCAGGGAGGAAGGAGCCTGACCAGAGGAGGAGTGTACCCGCGCCCTACGTGAGCCGGGGACAAACGAAAAAAAGCAGAGCTACTGTGTGTGCTCATTGCAGAATGAAAATGGTCGGCGACGAAAACGTTATGGATGCCGAGGAGAACGTCTCACTTCAGGTGAGTGGTGTAAACGTAGAGGTGACAGAGAGCTGTATCAAATGCATTAGAGAAACTCAGAATAAGATACTGGAAGTTTTGAGCGAAGGGCGGTTACAGAAGGATAAGAAAGCTGAAATTGAGCGGGAGTTAAAAGATGGTTTAGGGAAGATAATAACCTCTCTGAGAGCAGCAGAAAGCGAAATAGGCGCGCAACGAGAACTGTGGATTAGCATTAGGCGCACATTAGAGCAGAAAGGGATAGAATCTGCGGAGGACGGGACCGACTACGTAGATACCATGGAAAAAGATGGAGAAATAGTAGCAGATCTCTGTGAAATGCTGAAAACCAGTGCATTGCAGGTTAAACACGAAGTCGCCAAGCTCAAGAATGCAGTTGAAACAAGAGGAACCGACGAGCAAGGTGAACTACACACCGATTCAAATCACACTCGAACCAACCATGAGACCCAGCTGTTGCAGAGAGCGCCGCATTTGACTGGACGGCACTATGCAGAATTTTGGAGGCCACGTTCGCAGAGCCCAGCTCCGACGGAACCTGCACTGGAAAACGCAGGTATGTGGGTCTCTAGCCAACTAGCAACATATCTTAGGTCAATGGCTTGTGTTGACCCGGGAATTTTCAAAGGCCTAAGGAACGAAAACTTCGGAGAATTCGTTAGAAGATTTAACCGCAAATACAAGGAGGTAGTCAGATGCGAAGCCACGCTGATAGAAATTTTTGCAGACGATCATCTGGCCGGTCGCGCCAAGAACATTTTCATGGCCCTGCCTAGAACTATCAAAGAACAGGGTTTCGAAGCGGTAGTGAATGAGATGGGAAGGTTACTTGCCCAGGACTCAACAGCGGCTAGGGTGAGAGCTTTGACGGACCTCAAAAAGCTGAGGATGCGGTCGAGTCAAGATGTGGCCGAGTTTTGCGTAGCGCTGGAAAGATTGGGTAGACAGGCTCATCCAGACAGTACAACTGAGGACCGGTCGCTGGAATACGCACAAATATTACTCGATAACCTAGCCCACTGGCCCGAGCACTTCCAGTTGGTAGGAGCTTTACATAAAGTGGAACCGAGGAAAGCGTACGACGAAGTCAAGCAATTAGCGCTTAGCATCGAGCAATCGAGACTGACATTTAGGTCAGATAGGAAAGCAGATACCCCCAGCTGGAGAGCTAGAGCGGAGCAATACAACAGTGTACCTAATAGGGGAATAGATCAAACCAGAAGTCCGCGTAGAGAGGAGCAAATCAAGGATGTAAGTCGTCGAGATCAGGGAGTTAGTCAGCAAAATATCCTTCCTCTAGGGCCCCGATCTAGCGCAGGAGGCCAGAGGCAGGGTTCACATGAGAATAGGAAATGTTATAACTGCTCCAAATATGGTCACATTGGTAAAGAATGTCCCCAACGGCTAGCCAAGGTAAACCAGGTGGAACATAGAGAAAAACGAAGAGATAGGAAGGAGACGCTGGAAAGAGAGCAGCAAACAGTTTCCAGCATAATCAAAAAGGTCCGCAGTTTAGGTGTTGCGACTAAGAACGAAGTGGACAAAATGAATGAGTTAGTAGGTGACCGTATCGTGGGAGAACTCAAGCTCCTAGGCACTAGAAGCCCGGCGCTATTAGATACTGGATCAATGATCAGTATAATATCTGTGGAGGTGCTGGCCAAGGCGCAAGAAAGGGGATATGACGTAGATGCCCTTGAAGTGATCCAAAACTCAGAACTAAAGCCGGTGTTTGATGCATCGAATAATCGAATGTCATTTCTGGGAGCGGTATACATTGATGCGGAGCTAGAAGGTGGTAACAGCTATCGAGTACCTTTCCACATAAGCGCAGATAAGACAGAAAAGGTTATTCTGGGAACGAATGCGCTGAATAAGTTGGGCGTCAAAATCTCCATTAGTAAAAACGAAGAGAAGTCACTTGCTCAAGAGGCGGTCAGTGGACGAAATATAGTGGTTGTAGGGCGTGTGTACATACCACCCCTGGATTCCGCGTGGGTACAGGTGCGCTGTGAAGATGAGGAAGAGGAGACGGTGGACCGAGTCATTTGGCCAAACACGAGCAATATAATGCCAGGAGTGTACCGTATAAGAGGGCAAAGTACGACTCTATCCGTAGTAAATGATACCGACCAACCGCTTATTTTGAAAGAAGGAGAAAATGTAGGCAAGTGGGGCACGGAAAAGTGGCACCAGAGATGGGACGAGATTAATCCGCTGATGGTGGACAGCAAGGAAGCGTTTTCAAAAGATGAGCGATGGGATAAGTTGCAGAAATTGATATCGGCAAACGCAGAATCGAGGGAATTGCCGCATGATATTAGGATCCTGCTAGACGAACATCAGGAAGTGTTCGCAGTCTGCGATACAGAGCTTTCTCAGACCGACCTAGTGCAAATGGATATAGATACCGGGGATAGTAGACCGATAAAGTTGAAGGCACGACCGGTACCTCTGGGTATGCGAGCAAAGCTAAAGGAATTACTGTCTGACCTACTGGACCGGAAGATTATTGAAAAAAGCAAGTCAGAATGGGCCTTCCCCATTGTTCTGGTAGAAAAGAAAGACGGGTCCATCAGATTATGTGTAGACTATCGAGAACTTAACAAAAGGATAAAATTGGACGCGTACCCGCTCCCGAAGATTGAGGCAGTTTTACAGAGCCTTAGTGGCAAACAATTTTTCTCCACGTTAGACCTGTGCAGCGGGTATTGTCAGATACCGCTATCTGACGAGGCCAAAGAGAAATCGGCGTTCACGACCCCGGAGGGGCTCTTTCAGTTCCGAGTGACGCCTTTCGGATTAAGTACAAGCCCACCTGTTTTCCAGAGATTGATGGATACGGTTTTGGGAGATATCCTGGGTTCAGAAGTTTTCTGCTACATAGATGACATCATGGTGTGTACTCAAACCAGAAATAGACATCTGGAGCTCTTGAGGGAGGTTTTCACGAGGCTGGGTAAAGCAGGATTACGTCTGAAAGCGCAAAAATGTCATCTCCTGCGACAGAAGGTATCTTTCTTAGGTCACATTGTGGACGGTGACGGGGTGCATGTGGACCCTGAAAAGACCAAGGCCATCACGAACTACCCGGTGCCTAAGAATTGCAAGGAGCTCAGAACGTTCTTAGGTATGGCCTCATTTTACAGGAAGTTTTGCCTAGGATTCTCAAGGCGAGCGGGTTGCTTGTTTGCCCTAGCATCGCCAAAAGCCAGGTGGTCATGGGAGAAGGAGCACGTAAACGCGTTCGAAGAGGTCAAACAAATGATAAGTTCAGCCCCGGTCTTGAAGCAACCAGATATAAAGGCTGCGCGGAATGGTAGCCGACCATTTCTGATCTACACCGATGCTTCTACCTTTGGGTTGGGGGCCGTGCTCTCGCAGGAAGGAGAAGATGGGCAGGTGCACCCCATATTTTTCGCGTCCAAAAGCTTAAGTAAATCAGAGCGGAGATACCATGTCACCGATTTGGAAGCTTTAGCAGTCCTATTTGCTGTGCGTCGCTTCCACATGTTTATTTACGGGTTACCGACAGTTGTGAGGACAGACCATCAGCCTTTGACGGCGCTATTCAAAAGAAGTAATGTATCGGCACGCGTCTTAAGGTGGTCGTTAGAACTCCAAAGGTACCATCTAGAAATTCAGTATCTGAAAGGAAAGGCTAATGTGGTAGCTGACGCCCTCAGTAGGGGAATACCGACAACAAGTGTAGAGGCATCATCATTGGAAGGAATAGACGACGCAGTGGTGAACGCAGTAAGGGCGAACGAGGAGTCAACATGGTTATCGGAGCTGAGGATGGACCCTCACTTTGGCGACGTCATCCAAGGTATTGAAGGAAAGCAGTGGGACCTGACCGTGAGGATTCCAGGAGAGAGAAGGCTCTTAAGAGTGGCCGATTTTTCATTAGAAGAAGGAGAACTGAGGATGTATCTGGACACGGGTGATTCGGTATTTGTAGTACCAAAATCACATAGGTATGAGGTGTTCCATGAAGCGCATAGTGGTGTGTTCGCGGGACACTTTAGTGCTCACAAGATTCTAAATAGGCTGAGGAAAGAGGTCTACTGGCCAGGAATGGCCCAGGATATCTTTAAGTGGACGAAAGAGTGCCAAAAGTGCTTCGTGCACAATAAGCGGCCAGTAAACATCCCACCACTGAAGCCAATAGTTACGTCCAAACCATACGAAATAGTAGGAATAGATGTATTGGAGCTTGGACCGACGAAGAGAGGAAATAGATATGCTGTAACTGTTATAGACCATTTTTCGAAGTTCGGGGCAGCTTATCCAGTGCCTGACAAAACTGCGGAAACGGTGGCTAGCACGCTATTCTTTCGTTGGATTGCGGAAGGGTGTAGATGGCCGAAGTCGATTTTGTCAGATAGAGGGGCCGAGTTTGTCAATAAGGTACTAGAGGAGTTGGTGAAGATAACGAAAATAACGCATATCACCACTAAAGGCTACAATCCGCGTGAGAATGGGTTGACAGAAAGATTGAATGGCACGATTGTAGCAATGTTGCGACGTAGTACAGTGCTGCCCACGGAATGGGATACAAGATTGCCATTTTGCATGATGGCGTATAATATGACGCCACACCGGGCAACGGGAGAAAGCCCTTACTTTTTACTCCATGGGATGGATCCGATGTTCCCCTCGGAAATCATACCGAACGCCGGGATTAGCTGGTACTCGATGGACAAATCCTTAGATGAGTACAAAACGGAAATATTGCAAGCAGTAGCCGAAGCTCACGAACGGGTAAAGGAGCATAATGCGCGTGAAAGAGAAGTAATGAAACAGGAGTATGACGCGAGGAATAAGGTGGACGAGAAAGTTTTCCCAAAAGTAGGAGACAGGGTCTATGTCCTATCACCAAACGAGAAGTCGAGAAACACCCATCCCAAATTAACATTTGAGTGGGCTGGCCCCTTCAGAGTGTACGAGACTAGCCAAAATTCGGCGTTAGTGGGTCGTATTGGAGAAAACAGCGATCCCATAAGGGTACAATTCGATATGTTGAGAATAGTGCCTAAAGAAGTTAGTAATGACCCGATTGACACAAGCCATAGAAGAGGCAAGAGAGGAAGGAAACCGAAGATACGAGTGTGTAGCATTAAATATGACTGTTGCAGAGGCGCTGTCATCGCGAGTGCTTCGGACAAGGGACACGTCCAGTTCGAATGTGCGGACGGTTGTTTCAAAGACGTCAAGTTGGGTGACATCGCTGGAATGACGTTACCGGGTGCTTTTGCACGGAAACCGTTCACGGATGTATGGTCCGCTTGGAAATTGTGCTTAATTTTTGTCCGTGCAGATATAACCTTATCACAAAAAATCAAGCTGCACAAGGATGGAGCAGTATGCTTGCACGCGGAGGCTTTGCGGCATATATTGAGGCTCGCATATGATCGCTGCCTTGATTGGACAGAGTTCGTGTGCTCAAACACGATGATTGAGAAGCACGCCGCAGTAGAGGATAACTGCATAGTGGACTTCTATAGAAGCGCATTCAAGTCTTTGAAAGAGGACTTATCGGAAGAAGAAAAAGGAGAGAGAAGAAAAAAGGAAGGGCCTGTGGGATATGCGGCTCCGGAAGCTGCTGCACTACTAGAACGAGACGGGCCGCGGGGTAACCTGATAACGAAAGTGGCCCAATCATATGCAAGATTGCGAGAAGTCCTTGCGACGTGGGAAAAATTTGGAACCTGGATCATTGTCTACCCCATGGTAGATGTCGGAGAAGTGGAGATCCTCAAGGACGTCATAAACTTAGTGAAGAAACATATTGAGGAGGGTGGACAAGTTGTAACGGCTTGGACACCTATAACCGAGCAGAATCTGCCGCAGTGGCGCGCAATGATGGAGTTGTGGAAGACTCTGGACTCAACATTTCAGAAGTTCGCCGCAGCCGGTCAAATGAGCCCGACGGCCAGCAGCACAATAAAGGATGGAAAACTATTCCTGGAGGCAGGGTGCCCGGAAGGAAGCGCCCAATTTTACAGAACATACGGCGGAGTGGCGGCAGCAAAGCATCTGTATGATGCCATACGGAAGAAAGCTCCCAACGCTCGATTGCCGGAGATGGCGAGCTCGGAGAACGTGTCGATGGGGGCATCGACTCCCCGACGAGGGGGCATGTGGGAGAGAAGAAGTTCGCCTCCAAGGAAACAGAGGCGTCAGCTGTAGAGTGATCTGGGTGGTCGGCGGGCTGACCTACCGCGCTGATCGGTGGCGCGAATGTTGGCGCCAAGATTTGATTTTTGACTGAGGGGCCCGCGAAGAAGAACCCTATAAAAGGAGGGCCCCACATCAGAACCCTCGATCGTATCCTCCAGTCTACTTCGCCGCCAGCTGTCGACGCCTTCGGACCGCTTCTCGCCGATTGCCTTTTTTTTATATTTTTTTTCATCATCAACTCTGTGAATAAACTACTTTATTCTCCTCCGTGTTACTAGCAGAAGTACCGGGTCTGACTCGATTAAAATCGTGAACTCGAGTGACGTTTCGGCCTTACAATTGTACTACACATGCCTTGCGCATGTAATAAGTATAAATATGTATATAAAAACATCCAATAGATTTAAGTTTTCAGTTTTCGGAATTCGGGTTACCTCCATATGAAACACTACAGTTTTAGCGCTGAAATTCTCCCACCAAAAATGTTTACTGGAAGAAAAATTTCCTGCAAACAGGGAATGTTTGCCCGAGGTTGCGTTATAGATTTTATTTTTAGATTTTTGCATTACGAATTTCAAATTGAACTATGAAACTGTTATCGGGCTACACT
This sequence comes from Nippostrongylus brasiliensis, assembly GCA_030553155.1. Lineage (NCBI taxonomy): Eukaryota > Metazoa > Nematoda > Chromadorea > Rhabditida > Heligmosomidae > Nippostrongylus > Nippostrongylus brasiliensis. The sequence continues at coordinate 32,147,906 of CP130734.1, forward strand.
CGGCAACTTCAAACCAACTTCAAACCTGTCAAGAGACACTTTTGCGGGTTAACGATTTGGTATTACCTGATTATTGTTCTTCAGCGTTCACCTATCCTTACTTACTACTTACTTTCCCTGTCGTTCCCTACAACGATAATTCTTCTTAACAATTACTTCGCTACTTTATTCTGTTGTATCACTTGAAGACTAACACAAGCAGTAACTGATTTGCACTGTTATTTTTACTGATGTTGTTCTGCCCATGCCTCCTGCATGTTATAAATATGATATATAAAAATATCAGCTGTCGCTTACCCATGACCAGAACTCGCTGAGCACTTGTGTGACGTTGACACTGGTGGCAGTGTCTAGAAGTTGAAGGAGCCCCGTTTCGAGTGTGTGGCTTTCGACGAATACCGTGAGCAGCACGACAACGTTGCTGAGCATTCTGAAACGGTCGAATCAATCACCGCATTTCAAAGTGAAGTATTTGCATTTTTTTAGAAATATTGAATCACACTAGCAATGGAGTAGGAAGTGGCAGCAATCAGAGAGTGTTATAGAAATCTCCAACGGTTATAATGAAAACAGAAAGAGATCAGCGTCGAATCATCAATGACAGATCGAATAAGCAGCCTTCCGAACAACGCCAAAAAAGCATGATCAGCTGAGCATATTCAAATCGATACATGAAAAAATCAGTCACAACTCCACCTTAATAAATCTATCGAGCAACTGTCCCAGCTAGAACAAGAAGAATTTTGATCAACCGAGCATATTTCACTCGGTAACGACATTCTCCTAACCGGCACACGGTTTTCGAGAGACTTTCAAACACGCAACGACAATGTTAGGATCAAATTGGCGTCATATCTTTTGTTGTAATGATATTATAGTTCAAGAGGGATACAGTACACCAACAGTGGAAGAGTAGTTCTGTTTCCCATGTTTTCCCATGGATGAACAGGAAGGCAGGCAATTATGCAAATCACAACCGTCATTGTTCGGAAAGAATCTGCTGAAAATTTGCTTGTTCGGAGATCGGAAACGTTGATCGTTGACATAGCGCCCACTATTGCCGTCTGGCAGATTAGAATGTTTACCTTGGCCATCCTTTTTGTTCATCCTCTTTCCCACGAAGAATTTGTTTAGGTAATACGGAATATGACATCAGACCTCCGTATAAAACAGTGATCATCAGCCGCAGTGAACCAGAAGGGTTCCCAGTTTTTTTTGTTTCGAGCAGTTTTTTCGGATTAAAATCTCCTTTTTTAGAATGGTCCCACTGCTACTGCTCCTCTGCCTATTCGCCATTCATGAGACGTCTTCTATGGCTGTTCCGAACACAGTGGGAGATGGTCCTTCCACGGGTGCTACAATCGATTCCCCTACGAAAGCCATTATTGACCAAATTATGAGCGATTTTAAAGTCAGCATCCAGGACTTCATCCAGGCGCTTGTCGTGCGGGTGCGTTTTCACTCTATTACCCTAACTCGAGGGCGCGATTGGTGCAGTTGTAGGAGGCGCTACCGACACCCGCAAGGTCAAGTGATCAATCCTAGCCTGGGCAAGCCTTCCAACTCTCCGGGGTCGGGTAAAATGGTACCAGACTAGTGTGGAGAAATGGATACAGCGACTTGGTTTAGCGGCTGGCACCGTAAGTCATTGTGTAGGCCAAATTCGCATTACTATATCCCTTGGGTATAGTTTATTCAGTCATTTAGCATCCTGCAGGCCGCCAAATGAACAATGAATAGCAGGAAACATATATAATATAAAACATTTATAATAACAAATAAAACGAAGAGCATAAAGCATGCAGCAAAAGACGCCGAGGAACTGATGAATTACGTCACTGGGAGTACGGTAACGGGCAATCGCGGCGGGACCCTAGAGTTGACAAACAGACATCATGGTCTCGCGTATTTATTAGTAGGATATTCCCGTGGCGTACGTCCACGTCGAATGAATGATAATAATTACCATGACTCTACGATTCTGAATGGAACACGAACGCATGGCGCGTCCTTAAGGGACTGTTCGACACCAACCTTTTTACCCTTACCTTTAGCACTATTATAAGGCTTCTGTCGACTAAATTCAGACCATCGAGCTCTATAAAGATGAAGGAAGCGGCAGCGGAATGGAACCTTCCGGATCAACAGAGGGAAGTGGCGCTGGATCTCCGACACCTCCAATCCTTCCATAAATTGGAAGTGACTACAATCTCAAAATGGGCCTCACAAATCAAAGCCACATATCACTTGCTGTAAGTGAGAACTACTGCTGAATAAATCAGTCACTTTCATGTTCCTAGAGTTCCTTCATCGCCAAGAGATTATTTTCTACACTGTAGAATTTTCGTGAAAGGTGAACGGATCACCTACCATCACTCTACCCAGGCTGCCGAAATTTCCCCTAAAATTCGAAAACAATTCACCCGGAACGATGTTCTCACCTATCTGATGTTCTCGTGATTGACAAATCGACTGTCAACCCTAAAAGTTACCACGGCTAAGTCGCTAATCGCGATTCACCAACATGTGACGGATCCAATTCAAAATTCCGCGCTATCGTTTACCCTAGTCGGTAATCAGATACCGCGCAGTGGCGATGACGCGCCATGGGTCATTACTAATCATCACACTCATGGATCATAAACCGGGTTACGGTAATCGAAAACGCCGATTTCGGAGCCAAATCTGAGCTGAGAGTGGCTGACCATCGTCTAACCATTCCTTTCTAGTCGGGCTTTATCAAACTGTTTTGCTTGTGTCCTTTTTCATCCGTTTATTGTTCAACTCGCATATATTGTCTTACTTCGTGAGAAAAAAACAAAAAGGCTGAAAAAGGTCTCATTCGTCCAATTCACCTCCAGTGGGGTACAGGCGTGACCGCTTAGATTCGGGAAGAACCGCGTGACCTTCGCTGGCCCAGAAACTGAGCCACTACAATTTTGAAATATATTAGGTTGATCCAAATGTTTTCCGGTGCGGTTTTGTTCGTATTGTTTTCCACCGAAAGAAGATAAATACTATTAGGATGTTAACTAATTATTTGCCGTTTTTTTCAAGCTTCTGTTGTGCGCCTAGTAGAGAAGCTTCCGAAAACTTCTAGGCAGCATTCGATAGACAATTATTTGTTCTTTCATGGTATGTATCTGGTATTTACGAAACGTTGAAATTTTGATAACTTTTTCACCATTGAAGTTGAAATCAAAAACGAGAAAAATTGACCCCACCGACAGTGAATTTTCCCTGCTTCGTTTCGCGACTTTCTGCAAAACTGTATATAGCGCCTGAAAGTAGACAAATTTTTTCTATACAACGGTATACAGTTTGTTGTGGTTTTCCTTGGTTTTTGTTTATTTCCAGAGCGCCAAATTGGGGTATCTCAAAGAAGACAATAATTTTCGGATGCTTGTGCTGCCTTTCTGCCGAAAATTTTCTATGAGCTCTAAACACGTCACGATAGAGCATTTGTTGCTCTATCAGGTAGTACGTTTATTTCTCCATAATAGCCGTTTTTCAAAACTTTTATCATGAAAGCGTTTTCAAAATTCCTCGACGTGTGAAACTTTTCGTTGGGAACCTTTTGCAGAATTCCAGGCATCATTCGAAAGAAGAAGATTTGGGCTATGAGGATATGCATCTCAGTTTTTCAATCGCACCAGGTTTTGTTAACTTTTAGGTCGACAAAGAGGTCGACAAAGTCGCGTTGGCCGCGCAGCGCCGCCACGCGAGCCGCCGAAGTCGCCTGTTAACCTCCACTTTGTCGACCTAAAAGTTGACAAAACCTGGTGCGATTCGAAATTATGATGCATCTTATAGCCCAAATCCTCCTCTTTCGAATAATGCCTGAAATTCTGCAAAAGGTTTCCAACGAAAAGTTTCACACGTCGAGGAATTTTGAAAACGCTTCCATGATAAAAGTTTTAAAAAACGGCTAGCGTGGAAAAATAAACGTACTGTCTGATAGAGTAACGAACGCTCTCTCGTGACGTGTTCAAAGCTGATGGAAAACGTTCGGCAGAAAGGCAGCACAAGCATTCGAAAATTATTGTCTTCATTGAGATACCCCAATTTGTAAAAATTCTGTAAGTAAACAAAAACCAAGAAAAAAGCAAAAAAATATGTACACTCTCTTCTATGGAGAAATTCGTTCACTTAGACGTTATATACAGTCTTGCAGCAAGTCTCAAATTGAAGCAGAGAAAATTCACTGTCGGTGGGGTCAATTTTTCTCATTTTCGATTTCAACTTCAATTGTCAAAAAGTTATCAAAGTTTCAAACTTTTGTAAATAGCAGATACATGTCGTGAAAGAGCAAATGATTCTCTATCGAATGCTTTCTGAATGTTTCGAAAGCTTTTCTACTAGGCGCACAACAGAAGCTTGAAAAAAAACGGCAAATGATTAGTTAACAACCTAATATGATATGTTCTATACAATTTCGATGTTCTTGAATAGCCCTTTCAGGAGTCTTACACTAACCCTGATTGAGCTGGACTTCAGACTTTTCTTTGAAAGCTGGAAAACCGAAAATTTCTGCGATACGCATTCTTTAACGTCGTCCCTGAAAATAAAACTACGGCGCGACTACAGAGCAACGAGGATATCTTAAATTAAGGTCGACGATGTTCTCTAAAAACAAGCAGCATGATTCTAATTCCCGAGAGTTGATGGTGGAAAAACTGACACAACAACTACAGTACCGGACGTGCCGCAACGACAAAACGGCGCCAGCTGGGCTTTCTTGAGCCATTTTTCTATATTCTCCTTTAAAATTATTCATTCGTAAAAATAATTTCCTTTGAAATTATTCGTTCGTAAAAATAATTATGTGGTTGAACGGAGCAGCTCGAACTCTATCTTCTCATATACGAATTTTCCATACTCGTGAAACTTGTTAACAATCCATTTTTTCGACCCCTTGATTTTCGCTCTCTTGTCCCTACGATTCCTCGTCTGGTGACTCATCGCTCCACGAGGCTCCACGGGGGAGTGTCGTTTGTTCGCAATGTCGGCTCGACCAAGGGCGCGCCACAGTTCCTGTGGATACAATTAGCGACGACTGAGGGTAAGCTGACTACGGCGACTCGACCGTAGTCAGTGGTCCCTATGTCGACCAAATTCGAAGGCGCCTACCCTCGATTAATGAAATACCTCACAAAAGGATTCGAATGAGCACTCACTGGATTCAAAACCATGGAAACCCATATACTTTCTGGATCAGAATTTTACCCTCTATCGAATGAGCTAGCAAGGAACGCTCTTTCACTAACACTAATGGCTGTGGTTCCTAACCTTTCCCTGAGTCGCAAACCACGTCCTCATTTTCCAATTTTGAAAAACCCGCGAAAGAGACATTACACAAAGAACATACTGTGCTATAAGAAAAGAAGCGAGAATTGGGTTGAAGGGCGAATTCTGAATTAAAACAATCAAATAAGTCGAGCAATACAAATAATAATAGTAATAACAATAATAATAATATCACTACATTTCGAGTTCTGCGATTCGACGCTATAGTAGCTCCGAGGGCTGTTGGTGTAGTTATTATTGAATAAGTACATTGCCGTAGATTATCGAGGTTAGAAAAGGGTCCATCTGTTACCCTTCCTTTTATTCTGTGTTTTTTTCACCTTTGCAGAGGTGACTGCACGTGCTGTTTCGACCTAGCGGCCCCTAGGCAGAACGTTGATGTCACCAACTGAAGGGTCACATCTATTGATTAATAGACACGTCCCATCTATAGTTCGATTCGGATGGCTACTTCACGCTTTTCATTCCAACTTCTCATAAACCGGAGTACCGCTCTTTTGCTTCTCATGAAATTATTAGCTTCGTGTTTCTTTTCATCAATCATTAAAAAGTTATTATTACTGAAAGAGCGTTCCTTGGTAGCTCATTCGATAGAATGAAATTCTGATCCAGAAAATGTATGGGTTTCCATGGGTTTGAATCCAGTGAGTGGTCATTCGAATCCTTTTGTGAGGTGTTTCATTAATCGAGGGCAGACGCCTTCGAATTTGGTCGACATAAGGACCACTGACTACGGTCGAGTCGCCGTAGTCAGCTTACCGTCGCTGCGCGAGTCGTCGCTAATTGTATCCACAGGAGCTGTCGCGCGCCCTTGGTCGAGCCGACATTGCGAACAAACGTCCCTCACCCAGGCTCCACCATCGGATGGGCTACCACGCGGGGAGCCCGTTGGGCATGCGGCGTAGATGAACTGAGGTAGACTTCGTCTAGGTCACCATGCGTGGACTCCAAAACCACACCTTTTAGCGCAAGAATGCGCCGCTGCCGCCGTTTTATCGTTGCGGTACGTTCGGTACTGTCTCAATCAGAGTGGCTTGTGATAACGATGTTGAAGTAGTCCATAAAGGAAACAAAAAAACCAGCAGTAAGTGCTTGCATATGGTCACCCAAACTCTAGACTACTCAGATGACCGCCGTTCGTGGTCGGCACGATTATTAAAAGAAAAAAGAATTGCGCGACTTGGTCCAACACAGGTCTGCGACTCCTCCGCAACTACCCGTAAAATAGCATCTCTTTAGCAAATACATGTATTTGAAAGAATCAAATCCCTCGACCCCATTGAATTACTTTCAAACCATTCCTTAGATAGCTTGCGTCATCCAAATGCCACTTTGCAAACTTAATAGCTCATTTCCTCAGCTTGCACTGACTTATCAAAGTGTACGATGTCAAAAACAAGTGTCTCCGATTTTACGCTGCTACAAAGCAGGAATGATGCCGGTGACGGATCAGGCGAATTACTAATAAATGTGCTCGAAGAATTGAATAAAATCCACTTTACTTCGGAGTCCGGCGGTCCGCCGTTTCGTCAGAAACACCGTTTGAATTTAGAGCAGGAACGGTGACAGGGCTTTCGGTACACCCTAACATGTTTCCCCACATGCCCCAGATATTTCAATCTGGCTTTGAATTAACGTTCTCCAAGTGAACCACGAGTTGGACTAACTCGTCCAGATAGATGAAAGCTGATTTTGAGAGTAATTCTCAGATTCATGATTTGATGATAGTTCATTTGTGGTATTTTTTTCTCTATTATATTCAGTGAATGAAGCCTTAAACTCCTTTTTATTACCACCCCTTACCTTCTTCTAGTCTTCTTTGATTATCCTCGACTTCGTTCACTTGTCTATTGCGTCAGCCGGCACTCCAGACTTGCCGCTTGAAGAGGTCTGCGCACAGGTCTCATATGGCCCTTATAGCCCTGCCAGAAAGCCCAAAGTAGCCTTACAAACAGGTCAAGACTGTGAGGGAAATACAGAACAAAGTAACTGACCTTTTTCAGATTCAATTCTACATGTAGGCTCATGTGATGCAGTGGTAACAGACAGCTACTGACACCAGCACGTTTGAGCGATCGAACCCCGCTCACGCTAACCAAAGCTTCCATCATTCCGGGTGTGGGTAAATTGGTACCAGACTCGTCTAAAGAGGTAGAAACACTGATTTGGTATACCGGCTTGCCCCCGCAGGTCGTGACGGCGGCATCTTTACCTGCAGATTACTGCACTAGAGACGACGACTACTACAAAAAACAAAGTTAGAAATGCACATTATTATTCAATGTTATGAGGTCACAATGAAAGTTCATTGTGTTATTTTTTTTCAGCAATGGGACTACGAAAAGCAGATTAGGAACATTGCCTGCCTAGTTCTGCTTTTTTCGCAGTCGTCAGGCACAGTGCTTCCAGTTAAAAAGGCAAACTGTTTATTTGATCAATGGTAAAGGTAATTTGAAAGATAAAAAAGGATGGCTGAAAGGCCATGGTCACTTTTCGAAGAAGCCCGAGTACCCTCTGCGACTTGTCTAACTACAAGAGTGCCTCTCTTGCTGCCGAGGTGTACTAAAATTATTCCAGACTCACCATGGAAAGTGCAGAAACTGATTTGTAAAGGTAAAGCTGATGTGTAAAGGAGACGGCCTTGATTGGTCCCCTAAACACGCGCCGCCGCATTCTTGTTGCATGCCTTAAAAAGTTCAGGCGTGCATTTTATACGAGAATTAAGCAGGGCAGCAAAAAACACTGAAAGAGCAGGGGAAAGATTGGTTCACTCTAATAACAAATATCTTTATTCGAAATTCCATATCAGAAAGGATATATATTTCCCTTTTGGCCTTGTCCGTAGTAAACCGGAACCACCGACAGCGGATTTCCGATGAATTCGTATGCTCCATGATTCGCAACAACCAAATGAGAAATATTACATCTCTGGTCCTCATAATCCCTGAAAGCGAAGTGGTCGTGAACTGCAGTAATTGACAACAGCTTGCTGTATGATTACTTGTGCCTATTGGGTAACAAGCTTTTTATATGCAGTATCCATTCTCGTTCTACGGCACCTTTCCACAAGTCAAAGTCTGAATGGAATTAAACTTTGTTCAACTATCCGCTGGAGTGGGTTGAATGCGATAACGGAGACGAGCGAAAGCTAACATCTAGCATACCGCCATCGCCATTGTGAAAGAGAATTTCTGCCCATAACGGAAAAAAAAATTGAAAAAATTCTGATTTCTTCAACAGCTTTAGGGCTCCTATAATCTCGCTACCAAAAGTGCGGAACGCTTTTTGTTATTCGGTTAACTTCAATATCCAGCTTTGTTCGCTCGCTTTTTGGTTACGCCCGTTATTCAAACAAATTGCTCAATATAATCGAATATCGAGTAAGGCTCGATACATGGAAACCGAATAAAAAGAATTTGTTTACTGCAAGATCAGAAGGGGCGACCGCATTCCTCAGGTATCTTTCTGAAATGTTATAATTTTGTGGTATGAGTTGGATGCCTCTTATAGCCATTTCGGCCCTAGCTCTGAGTGCGTATTCGAGCAGGAGCATCTTCTCTACAGTGCTCAATACTTTGTTTTCATTAACAATTGTCTCAAAGACCACCCCTAATTCGAGATGTTCTTCATCATCACCATAGAAGCAAGGCAAGTTCATTTGTTTGGGTTTAATTGTACGATGCCCTCCCGGTCGAACTGATCTTCCGCGTCATCATCTGATAGCCACTGAGCCAATTCAGCGTCAAGTTCCTGACTATCTTGGGAGTTGCTTCGTTCGAGTCGTTTGCAATTAATCCCGCTGATTTTAATGGTGTAATGCAATTTTTGAGAGTGAATATTTAACGCCGAAGCGAATTTTCCGACTTCTTTGCGATATTCAATCCCAAGGGCTTTGCGCACGAATATAGTGCCGTTCGCATTAGCTATTGCTTCGCTAAATTGGCTGACGTTCTCGATTGTTAAGTGCAAGATCAGAAGGGGCGACCGTATTACTCACGTATGTTTCTGAAACGTTTGCTTACAGTGAGAACAGGCTTACAGTGTGCTGGTGTTGCAGTGGCGTGACGTCGTTTAAAAAAAGCCAAGTGAGATATTTGAAATTTTGAACAATAATTAAATACACTTACATTAAAGTGTACTTAGTTCCGCCACAATCAGCAGTTACAGAAGGAAGCGCAACTCCTGGGCGTCTGTAGTACAACTCTGAGAGATCGGTTCCTTGTCCGTAACTTTTGTTTCGAATTTGATCCGAGTCGCCAAAACCACTGTAGAGAAAGCCACTCATAACAGGGTTGTCGTTCACAGTCTGACTGTCCGTGGGTGCTACGTAGAAGTGAAAACCAACGGCATCTGTCTCGGGGTCGAAGTTAACGTCCACACCGGCTCCACCATGTCTGCCTCCAGCAGCAAACCGATAAGTTTCGTAAATGACACGATCCTGTTTGTTGTAGAATTTGAAGGTGAAGGTCCTCATTTTGAGGAGCGGCACAAGCTCCGTGTTGGATCCCCAGCATTCTGTTGGTGGTCGATACCACACTGCCATCTGTAATATACATACGTACCAGGATTGCACAGGGAGTCGAAGTAATATTCTCATTGGTGTTAAAAGACTCGTCTCCGCATTATTGTTTTGATATTTTTCTACAACTGCTTAGACCTTCGTTATCGGAAACTTTTCGTTTACATACTGGTAGTCTAGCTTTGTGCTTGTAGTGCAAAATCGGCTTAGAAACTCTATCGAAGCGTATCTACGTGCCGTCTGTCTCAACATTGCCGCAGCTAAGCACACCACTTCACCGAAGTTTCTTATGGGGCTATCCGTAAACAAAATTGACGGGCGCTATGTGGGTTGGGGGGGGGGGAGGGGGAAGGGTTGTGGTCCGCAACTTTACGTCGACTTTAACGTGTTATCATGGTTATATCTGCCATTGTTTACGATCAACTCGGTTGGTATCGACATGTTTGGCATGTAAATTCTTCGGAAGATGTGGAATCGACACGACATTGCGGATCGGCGCCCGGCTCCGCCCTCGTCCTCTCCCACCCCACAAAGCACCGAATTTTCGGTCCCAAACGAATTTTTGGTTCGGATAATGATGTCATGTTGCACATGTCAATATAGAGTAAGGACAGGGTGCTTGGCAATGATCAGTTCCAGAAGATTCACCACGGATTCGTTTTCAGTCAGAATCAATGATACGGCCATTGAAACTTCTACAATCTTCTTGTTCAGTAGTCCCTTGGTTTTCGTGAATCACAGTTTAAACTTTCTAAAGCAGTTTCTACTCAAGAGTCAATGAAGTGGGAACTGCTGAAAACTTACTGAGACCCTACACTTCATCTTCTTCTCATTGCTCACTTCCATAAAGATAAGCAACAAAAGGACAAGCAGGACTATATTCATCGTCAGCATTGAGTTGTCGGAGAGAAGTTTTAACTGACCTAGAAAGTTGAGTGTTAGTCGTATGATAGGGGATTGCAACGTACCAACTGCAGCGAGAAGAACTTGCACAATGAGTAAGTCGGTTATCACCGAAGGGCTCATCTACTTATCTTATCTTATCTGGGGACCAACAGATAAGGTCAGGTTTCACTGTTGGTCAGGTTTCACTTGTTTCTTGACTCAAAATCGCCGCAAAGGTCGTTCCTCATCGTCTGTGTTGTAGCTGACAATCGGACTGACGCCAAAATTTGTGAAATGGCGAGCTAGGGCCTTTCTTCAGCGGACGTTGATTAGCCCTCGAAAGACGCGCCGCCGCATTCTTGTGTTCTATTCAGAGTCGTGTAGAGGCATGATGAACGCGTATTTGCCCTATACAACGACTTACGAGGCAGCCGCTGCACCAATTCAATATATTTACCTTCCCGCACAAAACTGTGCTTCAACTCAACCGATCCTCACGTTCGTAGTGGACTGATCAACGCCGGTACCTTTACCTTCAATGTAGAGCTTCCCCCTTACTCTGTTTCGCTCAATCTCCACGCAAATCTTTGGAAACAAAGGTTCCCTGACGGCGGACCACCTCTCCTGAAGTTCTTTCATTCTATTAATCTAGATTTTTATTGGAAATAGATATGGGTGAGGGACGTTAGGCAGGAATCCTAATTGCCAACTCATGGCGCGCGCAAGGTGACAGTACCTGCGGATCATTGCGGAGTTCACGGCGTGCACATGCACACTGGTCCTCGCCGCACGCGATCTTGGCCCGGCCGAGCTACTCGTTAAGGCGATGGTGACCCGACGGACGAGAGGGGTCCGATGGTCGTCGAGAAATGTTCCAAGCTCCTTCGCCTACATAATTAGCGGCCGTGTAAATGGTCTAAAGACCCGGTTATACATGGGCGTAATACGAGAGCACACTAAAATTTTGAGCTCTTACTAATGGGCTCAATCAGAAGTCCATAAGAACAGCGTTGGTGAGCATTTTTCGATTTTCAAGACCGTGTACCTTAACTCATAAAATAATCGTCTTTTACGCAATTCTGTTAAGACGAGATTATAGGAAAACTCGAATTTCATGTAAAACTCAATCTTGATGTTTGTTTTAACAAAGATAGAAAGGCTAATGAATAGAGGCGAGATATGAGAAACGCGAATGCTATGAACGGGGTTTCATAGAGAATGGAACGAGATTAAAATCTCAGGCAATTACATTGACAATATTGCTACAGAATTCAAACTACTCGTCCTGTGTCTGGACATTTTAGCAGAGTACTTCGTGATCTCTCTGGTACTAACTCTTCTTGCATAATACTGACTAGCGAATCTGTAAGATAATGTTATTCGTAAATATCACGAAGTGGTTCATTCATCCAATACCTCGACACTTCTCTGTCGATTTTAAGCCTCCTCTCAGCATTTCATGAGCGTTGCTCTTCTGAAACCAAATGCAGGAAACTATAATCCGCTGGTTTCTTTTTTCAATTTCCAAATCGAAAAAAATTCGTCAGCGGTTGTTCTTATGGACTCTGACTGATCTCATTGGAAAGAGCTTAAAATTTTAATGTGTTTACTTACTTCGTTCATAACCGAGTCGTTAGACCGTTTACACGGTCGCTAATTACGTAGGCGAAGGTGTTTGGAATAGTTCTCGACGATCATCGGCCTGCTATCGTCCATCAGGTCACCAGCGCCTTAATGAGGAGCTCGGCCGGGCCAAGATCGCGTGCGGCGAGGGCCAGGGTGCAGGTGCACGCGGTGAACTCGCCAATGGTCCGCTGGTACTGTCACCTTGCCCGCGCCATGAGTTGGCAATTAGGATTCCTGCCTAACGTCCTCCCCCCGTTAGGTATACATCTACAGGAATGAGATACAGTCGAATTCAAGCCTTTCAACCAGTCGCTCGAATCGTTGCTGACACTTATTGTGAGTAATTTGAGCAGCGACATACGTTGCTGTAATTACCACTTTAACAAAGCTACACAGGACTTTTCCCTTGAAATTAAAGCTGTTCAGAACCTCTGAGAAATAGCGATTTTACTAAGGAAAAATCGAGTTGAATAACTCTACTATACCCTTATTAACAACATTCATGACAAGAGGTCGTCGGCTGTTTCCACCTTCTAGGGCTCCAACAATACTCAGAGGGCAGTAGCGGCAACTCTGGACAATAATAATAACGCACAAGCAAATATTTATTTATTTATTTATTTGAATACGTATCGTAACAAAACCAATTAACAGACAACGAACCCAAATTGTCAAAGAAGGAAAAAACAATCAAAAGGTTCTCGTAGTCCTTTTAGGCACAAAAGTTGCAAAAGTAAATCAAACGGTATCAATGACCTACGGTAAATACCAATTTGGTCCAAAATATGTCATAATAGATATCGAGAATATACATATCGGTCACGGATAGAAACTACACATATCGATTGAATTGCGTTGCGTTACGAATGAAGAAAGCGTATGCTCTCCGACAAGCATGCATCACATCTCCAACAGACAGATTTCTCGTTCTGGGTAACAAGAGTGACTAAGAATTAGTGAATTAGAATGCGAACATACATAGTCGGCGGCCACGCGGGCGACGAAGCACACCCGACATGACTATCGATTAGCAACGCGTCTGCATCATCCGCTAACTAGTGTACACTGCCTTGACGGACCACGTTTTCTTCGCTGATTAATTGTTATTTTTCAAACTACTTAAACAACCACAGACAATAGACTTCGCTAGAATACGGTAACCTCATCAAAAACGTAAAATTAACGAAAATTGCTACAATACAGCCGCAAAATATCAAGTTTGTCGACCAGCAAATCAAGGGACACTAGCTTTTGTTTTCATTTTCATTTGTTGTAAGTGTCTAGGATTATTCATTCTTCACTGCGCTTTAGTAGCTCAGTTTAGTGCACTATTTTCCACGATGTCTGTTGTATCTTGATTTCGTCTCATTTCTATTCTTTCTGGCGCTTTCGTTTAGTTATATGTGCTGTGCGCGAGGATTCGCGCTTCAAAATAAATATATAAATAAAATACTGACCGGGTGCGGGGTGTTTACATGGTCATTCAGCTATCTGACTTCATCAAACTCATTGAGCACAGAAAAAGCCGCAGGAAACAGTGATTTCACGTGATAGAAATCTCAAGAATGCTTCGCTAGGCGACCCGTAGATAGGCAGGGATTACAGGGGGACAAAGAGATTACACGAAAATAATCAGAACAATTATTCGACTAAATACTGAAAACGATGCATCGGTGAGAGTCGGCAATGTGTGAAAAAGCACGAAGAGGATAGAAATCGTATACAAGTATAATGGAAAAGCGTAAATTGAGACTGGAGGACTAAAGAGGAGAGTTCCAAATTTGGAATTAAGCTCGTATTACTGTCTGTCGCGATCCATTGCCACTACCCGAGACTTGGCGGCGACAGGAGGACCAACTCTTGGCGCTGGCGACGGACTTGTGCCCACTTTCCGTCGATTTGGTGTTGGAGCTGATGAGGACGAGGATCCCAGATAGGTCTGCTTGAGACCTAGAATAAAGAAATTTGTGGAGATGGTTCCATTCCAGATGTGCTTCAAAACTTCAGAACCAGTTAGAGAAAATGAGCAAAGTTCTCTGGGAACGTACCGCTCATCAGCTCCTCGAAATCGCGATGTATGTGTATGCTGGCTCTCGAACTCTCCGCGTTGCCGCCTCGATGAATTTCTGTTACCGACACGCTCAGCCAGTTCACTCATTATTCCATCGTTTTGCTGCGACTTGTTAGCGGTTCGCGATCGCCGCTCCGTCTCATCACGCTGGCGTCGGAATTATAAAAAAATTTTATTTTGTACGTCCGAAGACGCGCCATAAAAAACACAATTCCACTAACGCCAGATTAACTGAAACAAATTCAAATTCAAATTCAAAACCGAAGTTAGGACCTTGGCAAAGTCTAAGCTAGCACAAATATATTAACAAACCACTGTCACCGAATTTACAACTTGTTAGAAGTTATCCAATGGCGAAAAGTAATCGTGCGTGGCTTTTTTAACGAAATGCAGTTAATTAATCCGACAATCAGAAGTGCGAGAATGTCCTGCATCGGATCAGAGAAGGGATATACTAGACGAATATTTGAAATTGAGAACGGCTTCATGAAGGAGAAGAAAAACAAATGATTGTATAAAAGGATGAGTGTGGCCAAATTAACACACACAGCCCCCGTACACAGTAGTACGGCGAGGACCAACGAAAATGAGTGACGACGATGAAAATTTTTTAGACAATCATTAAGGTTTCTTAAAAATTGATTCTCGAAAGTTCACAATCACCCGTTAATCGACCGTCATACCACTAATCAGCTAGTAACGAAAGATGATCGACTCAAGGCCCATTCATACTCAGCAGCAAAGTAACGCAATGAAGGAGTAGCATAGAACAGAACCGAAGAGGCCGCAACATAGAAAAAGGCATTACAGGTAAGATTTATAGACAAATTTGGAACGAAAAAACAACACCCACTAGAGTTCCAGGAGTGAGATGAGGCATATTATATGGTACCGGAGGTGCCGCAACGACCAAACGGCGGTAGCGGCGCTTTTTTTGCGTCGAAAGGTGCCGTTTTTGGGGTCCACGCGTGGTGAACCGAAAAGAACTCACGTACGTTGCATGCCCAACGAGGGTTCCCGCATGGTAGCTCTGCCACAGGCGGAATCTCGCCCAGGGACGAGTCATCAAACGAGGAATCGAAGGAGCAAGGAACCAAAAATGGAGCGGACGAAAAGACCGCTTGTTCGCAAGTTCCACAAATATGGAAAATTCGTATACGAAAAGATATAGCTCGTGCTGCTGAGTTCAAAGACATGCTACTCTTTTCACGTATAATCAATTTTAGAGAAAATATAGAAAAACGGCGGACTTTACGCAAAAAAGCACCGCTGACGCTCACCTATCGTTGCGGCACGGCCGGTACTGTACATAGTTGTGATTTGAACCACAGAAAAAATGAACAGAACATGCTTGAAAAAGCTTCAGTTTTACATGAGCTATAGTACCGCCGAGTATGAGTGGGCCTTAACTCTCTACGTAGAATCTGTGCGTATCTATCTCAGATACCGTTTCATAAAACATTTTGGAACTAATGGGGCTCTGCTCGCTTCAGACTCTCTCGCAAGCGTAAAGAAGCCAGGTCTTCTACGGCATTGTTCTGAGCCGATAAATCTCCCCGTAGCTAGATAGTAAATTATTGCAACGAAATGCCCAAGGAGGGAGCACCAGTGGATCACACAACTTCTCTTTTCTTTTACAAGCTCTCTAGCAAAGAAGAAGTAAGGTATAGGTAAAGGTACCGGTCTCGATCTGTTCCCCGGAGACAATCGTGTTCAATTCAGAACCGTAGAGGGCTATGCCTGGCCTACACAGTGACTGCGGGGTCAGCAACTATATCGCGTCAGTGTCTTTGCTTTCCCAGACAAGGCACCAATTTACCAGATCCCGGAGGAATGGAAGGCTTGCGCAACCCGGACCAAGCTCGACCGCTCATCTGTGCGGGTGTCAGTAGCGCATCTTACCACTGCACCACGCGAGCCCCCTTAGCAAGAGGGAACTATTAGGTTGTCGGAAAAGTTTCCCGCCACTCAGTTTGACCGCTCACCAAATTTTTAAAATGGGTTTCGGGATCTCACCTTCAGAACCGTTATGTAGGTTGATTTATGAGCTACATATACCACTGTTGTCCTGGTTCAGCACTACAGGTACTGCAGAGAAAATCGATATTGATTGTAGGCACCTTAGGCTGCCTTTCCTTCGAGAGCTCATAAAGCAACGCATTGAAAGACGTTCAGGGAATGGCTTATGCACCGTGGTAGGTCCTTCAATTGTCTATCTTATTGCAGCAAAAGTTTGGTTTCATGTGATCAAAAAGGTCCATTTTGGCATCAAAGAACAACAGTAGGGGGGAGGGTAGTTGTTGTTGCTTAAGTGGGTCTTCTGGAGCTGCCTTCAGAGGATCCATTTTGGCATCAAAGAACAACAGTAGCGTTGTTGCTTAGTCTTCTGGAGCTGCCTTCAGAGGATGAGTACCCGTGAGTTAGATGAACTCGAGAGCCATATACCCTCACAGGCTGTCCGTCTTCTAGGCTTTAAAAAGACAAGGAAATAGGGGACATAGTTGAGCATGCTTTAGCGGCCACCATCTAGAAATGGTGACGGGTGCATGCACGACCATCTCAACTTTCCGAAGAAATTTTCATTCGCCCGGCAATTTGGTTAGTGGCGTCAAGGAGTTGGTTGTGTACTCCACCCACACGCCAAATCTCCTGCTGTTCACTTGCAGCAAACCAGCAAAAATTTCAAAACCGCAACTCCACCCGAAATGACGCGCATTCACCTATTGAGAAGGAGATGACGCGCATTCACCTATTGAGAAGGAGACCTTTTAAAAATTTCAAAAATATCCGACATTTCCGATGACCTATCCAAGACATTCGTCAACCCTTGCCCCAACAAAATAATATTTGTTCCATTCGTTTTCCATTCAATTACTAGAGAACCAGCTCGACGAGTGAGAGTACCTCAAAACGTGGCTCGCCGAATTCTTTTCATCAAAATTCTAGAAATTTTGGACGAGGAGAGTTCCAATTTTATCTGATAAATAACAAGATGTTGTTGATGGTAATCATGCATAAATGTGTCGGATGTCGAGTGGAATAAAGAAGAGGAACAATTTTGAAAACATTGGCAAAAGTGGCGGGAAACTTTTCCGACGACCTAATATAAAACAGACTCATAATCGAAACACAGGAAATAATTATGGATTCGCTCAAATGCACAGACGTTTCGGGTACAAGATGGCCAGTGGTTTGTTCCATAAGAAGGATGGTTATTTTGGTCGAAAGGTATGCTCGGGTGATAAGTTGAAGGAGAGGAATTGCCTTCACTACTTCGGCTCTCTTCGTCTTCTGCCTCCGATGAGCTTGTTGGAGGCTCCACCTCAAGAACCGGCTTCAAATGTGCAGTTCTCGTTTAACAAGGATCAGTTATGCGTATTGTTTGATCACGCTGAAGTCTGTTACCTTCAGGTCAGTGTAATACTACGATTACTACAAAAAATAATAGAAATGTACATTATTATTTGATGTTCTGAGGCCACAATGAAGGTTCATCACGTTATTTTTCTAACAATAGAATTACGAAGACTTGAGAGCATTTTCTGCCTGTTTGTACTACTTTAGGCACAATGCTTCCAATTTAAAAAAAGCGATCTGTTTATTTTATCAATGATAAAGGCTATTTAAAAGACAAAAAGATGCCTGAGAGCCCATGGTCACTTTTCGAAGAAGTCTGAGCAGGACGTCTGAGTAGTCTTTGTAACTTATCTAACTACAAGCGTGCCTCTCTTGTTGCCGGAGTGTACTAGAATTATTCCTGACTCACCATGGAAAGGACAGAAACTGATCTGTAAAGGTAAAGCTGATGTGTAAAGGAGACGGTCTTGATTGGTCCCCTAAACACGCGTCGCCGCATTCTTGTTTCATTGAAATCGTAGAGGCATGGTGAATGCGTATTCGGCCTATGCAATAATCTGCGGGGCTAGTCGCGACACCATGGGCCGTATGCTCGTCTCTCCCGGCCGGGCGATGGGCGCCCTTCGCCCGGCAGGGTGATGGCGAATAGACACACTGAGTTGTGTCTATTCGTCATAACCCAGCCGAGCGAAGGGCGCCCATCGCCCGGCCGGGAGAGACGAGCATACGGCCCCATGGCAGTGTCTATTTTCCCAGACAAGTCTTACACCAATGGGAAGGAAGTCCTGATTATACCGGGCGGAGTGTGGGTGTCAGTAGCACCTCTAATCAGTGAAGCGCACCACTCTGAGCAGTGAAGTGCTAAGTATTATAAGGTCCTAAGAATACCAAAACAGCTCTTGAGTGACAATATGACGGGGTATCGAAAATAACTCAAGCTCAAGAACAGCAAAATATAAAGAGCGAATTCTCGGTACCGCAGTCAAGCAATAACCAACACAAAAGCTGGTTATGGAAAACGCACTAAGGAAATAACTCCGGCAAACGAACATGGGTTTGTGGGATGTCTCGAAATATTCTTCCACCATTTAGAACGTCGTCAACGTCATCCCTAGCCTTGCAAAGCTCAGCCGTGGTGCATTCTACACGAGAATTAAGCCGGGCAGCAAAAAACACTGAAAGAGCGACAGAATGTTTGGTTCACTGTAATACCAAATATCTTCATTCGAAGTTCGATATCAGAAAAGGTATATATTGTCCTTCTTTTGGACGCTTGGGTAGTAAACCGGAACCACCGACAGCGGGTTTGCAATGAATTCGTATGTTCCATGATTCGCAACAACCAAATGAGTCATATCACATTTCTGCTTCACATAATCCCTGAAAGCGAAGTGGTTGTGAACTGTAGTAACTGACAGCAGCTTGATGCATGATTACTTGTGCCTGTTGGGTAACAAGCTTTTTATATACATTATCTGTTCCCATTCAGCCACACCTTTCCATAAGTCAAAGTCTCAGTGTAATTAAACATGGTTCACCAATTCGAATATCGAACAAGACTCGATATGTGGAAACCGACTAAAAAGAATTTGTTAACTGCAAGATCAAAAGGGGCGACCGTGTTCCTCACGTATGTTTCTGAAATGTTTGCTAACAATGAGAAAGAGCTGGTGTTGCAGCGGCGTGACGTCGTTTAAAAAAAGCCAAATGAGATGTTTGAAATTTTGAACAATAATTACATACACTTACATGAAAGTGTACTTAGTTCCGCCGCAATCAACAGCTGCATAAGGAAGAACAACTCCAGGGCGTCTGTAGTACAGCTCTGAGAGATCGGTTCCTTGTCCGTACGTTTTGTTTTGAATTTGATCCGATTCGACGAAACTACTGTAGAGAAAGCCACTCATAACAGGGTTGTCGTTCACAGTCTGACTGTCCTTGGGTGCTACGTAGAAGTGAAAACCAACGGCATCTGATTCGGGGTCGAAGTTAACGTCCACACCGGTTCCGCCATGTCTGGCTACACCACCATACCGATGAGATTGGAAAATGACACGATTCTGTTTGTTGTAAAACTTAAAGGTGAAGGTCCTCAGTCTGAGAAGCGGTTCATGCTCCTTGGATCCCCAGCATTCTGTTGGTGACCAATACCACACTTCCATCTGTAATATGTGTACGTATTTACGAGGAGTACACACGGAGTCGGAGCAATATTCTCCTTGGTGTTCAAAGACTCGTCTCCGCATTATTCTTTTGATATTTTTCGGGGAGGTCAGTGAGCTTCCCCCAGAGATTCTCGTCGAGACCTATACCGCTCGGTAGAGCATCGAGTGACGATTACGACGGTATAATTTGTTTTTGCTACCTGCAAATGGGTGGCCCAAAAAAGGCAAAAAACCATGACAACTAACATACGCAGAGGACAAAATCTACTAGCACTATCGTGAAATTCTTTTTATTACGGCTTTTTGCGGGTTACTGTTATATATACTAGAACATGATGTTGCAATGGTGGTGCTAGGTTCATCGCAAAAATCGCATCTCAGGCGGGAATCGAACCGGCGTCTTAACCTATCCGGGATTGTGCATATCTGCTAGCACTTATGCATGTGACCCATACCTACCGTAACCAACCCAATTCGATCCCAACTTCAGAAACTAATGTCATATTCGTGATCAGCGCCCCGAATAACCCCCGTAGACAAAGTTTGGGCTAAATCGGTGGTTTCGACCCAATCACCCTACTTTGACTACGAACCCAATAGCAAGCGCACGTCAGACACAACGGGAAAAGCCGATGTTAGATTTGTGAATTGTGGATTTGTCAGCAGCTCAAGTGATCTTTCTCGTTGAATATTAAAAGAAACTCATTAAAATGGAGTCTATTATTCTTTAGAGTCGAGGAGGTGGAACAATAGAATAAAGATGTTCTCGGCAACTGGACCTTCACACAATTACTCACTCGACACTAGTAAGGCTGGTTGGGTCGAAATCACTGATTTTGCCCAAACTTTGTCTACGGGGGTTATTCGGGACGCTGGTCACGAATCTGACATTAGTTTCTGAATTTGGGATCGATTTGGGTTCGTTACGGTAGGTATGGAGCACATACATAAGTGCTAGTAGATATTGTCCTTTGTGCTATCCTCTATTGGTCATACTCCTCCCGAACGTGATTTTATCCAGTAACTACGACAAAATTGCAAAAGGAGCCTAATTTGGAATCTAGCGTATGAAGGCAAAAGAAAAACCCAGGGAAGGGACCGAACCGCCGACCATCAGATCGCGAGCCTTACGTGCTACCGACTGAGCCACCATGTTATGGCATGCGGAGGTTAAGACCTAGAAGTCCTCTCGACGTTAACTAGTATTACAATCCTACACGTCGAGATTTTTTTTTGCCTTTTTTGGACCACCCATTTGCAGGTAGCAAAAACAAACTATACCGCTGTAATCGTCACTCGATGCTCTACCGAACCGTATAGGTCTCGATGGGAATCTTTGGGGGAAGCTCACTGACCTCCCTTGTTAGACTTTCGTTGTCGGAAATCTTTGTTTATATAGTGGTAGTCTAGTTTTGTGGTTATCTTATATTGGCTTATCAACTCTATCGTAGCGGCTCTAGGTGCCGTTTATCGACATTGCCGCAGCTAAGAACACCAAGCGAAACGTTTCCTCAGCGCCCCGAACGGATAGACATTGCGCGTCCAAAATGTGTGTTGTGTGTGACTGCACAGCGCTCGACGGATTTCACGCTTACGGCGCCGTATGCGGGTGGGATCGGCATTAGAGATACAAGAACGGCTTTCGTCGTGGTCGGGATGGCTGAGTTGATTTCGAAGGTTATTGTTGTCTACGGCTAGAAGGTTCGAATCCTCAATGCTCCATAGTATTGCAATGCTCAGTTCACACTTTATACATCACGCTTTCAAACTTTCGCCGGTTTCTTTCATAAGTTTCAAGTTTACAGAACTGCTCTATATATACTGCAATGATAATTAAGTTTGCATTTGCTCGCGTCGAGGATACATTTGTGTACGCTTCACCACACGCTGCGTGTCATGAAGTAAAAATGCAGAGAAGAGAATAAGTTCAAGGTTCAACCATCGCTCTGCTTTCGATTGTTAGCCTTCAAACCCTTTATCTGCAGCGAAGTAGTGGTTCACCCACCCCTGAGTGCCTCCCTTAGCTTGACCGCGTGGTGGAGCCACGGCGAAAGCTCAGCACCCCGAACGGAGACACATTGCGCGTCGAATAATGCCCAGTTGCTGATTTGGCGACGAAATAGTGTGCACAGAGAGGAGTGACCGAGACCGCGTGGCGAAGCCACGCGGTCAAGCACTACTTCGCTGCAGATGGAGGATATAAAGGATGACAATTGAAAGCAGAGTGACGGTTGAACCTTAACTAAGAACTGCAAAAACATCGCGCCGGGAAGGACTCGAACCTGCAACCCGCGAACAACAATCACCTTCACCATCCACTCAGCCATCCCGACCACTATGAAAACGGTTCTTGGTCCTCTTATGTCAATCCCACCCGTATACGGCGCCGTACGCGTGAAATCCATAGAGCGCTGTGCAGTCACATACAACACGCATTTTGGACGCGCAATGTCTATCCGTTCGGGGTGCTGAGGAATCGTTTCACTGAGGTATCTTATGGGGCTATCCATAAACAAAACTGATGTATCATCCCGAAATTTCAGAGCTATAAGGGTTGGTTTGTAGGTCGGGATATCGGAATACCATTGCATCGGAATCGCGTCGGCTATCGTTGTTATCATTATCACGTCTATCATTGCGCGAACAATCACGTGGATTTTTGCGAGCTCAACATGTAGAGGCGATCTGGAATCGACACGATATTGCGGGTCGGCGCCCGCCCTCCTTTTCTCCCAACCCACACAGCACCGAATTTTCGGTCCTGAACGAAAGCCCATTCGGATAATGGTATCACATGTACATGTAAATGTAAAGTAAGAACAGGGGGCGCTATGTGGGTTGGGGGGGGGGTGCAGGGTGGTGGTCCGCAATTTTACGTCGACTTTAACGCGTTACCATTGCTATATCTGCCACTGTTTACAATCAACTCGGTCGGTTTTGACATGTTTGACATGTAAACTCTTCTGAATTGTTCATTCTTTAACATGTTAACCAGTATAGAGTCGACGCAAAATTACGGACCAGCACGCTGCACCCCCCAACCCACATAGCACCGGACAGGGTATTCGGCACTGATCAGTTCCAGAACATCCACTACGAATTCGTTTTTCAGTCAGAGTCAAAGATACGACCATTGAAACTTCTCTTTTTGTTCATCGTTGATCTTTTTGTTCAGTAGTCCCTTTGTTTTCCTGCATCACTCTCAGTTTAAACTTTCTAAAGCAGTTTCTACTCATTAGACAGTTAAGTGGGATCTGATGAAAACTTACTGAGGCCCTACACTTCATCTTCTTCTCACTGCTCAACTCCACAAGAATAAGCAACAGAAAGACAAACAGAACTACATTCATCGTCAGCATTGAGTTGTCGGAGAAAAGTTTTAACTGACCTAGAAAGTTGAGTGTTAGTGGCATGATAGGGGATTGCAACGTACCAACTGCAGCGAGAAGAACTTGCACAATGAGTGAGTCGATTATCAACGAAGGGCTTATCTACTTATCTTATCTGCGGACCAACAGGTAAAAGTCAGGTTTCACTCTGTTGGTAAGTTTCACTTTTCCTTTTCACTTTCATTGCTCTAGATTTTTATTGGAAATAGATATACATGTTACAGGAATGAAATATAGACGAGTTCAAGTCATTCAATCAGATACGTAAGAGTGCACGCGTGGTGCAAAGGTGCCGCTCCACCAGAGCGGTTGAGCTTATGATACCTAACTTGTATGAATAGGTGAAGACACTGACTTGTATAGCGGCCGGCCTTCGTAGTTTTGTAGCCCAAATACGCATTCATCACGCTCCTACGATTCTGAGTGGAAGACGAGTGCATGGAGGGATCGATCAACGCCGACCACTATCTCTTTTCACCCAGAAAGGAATCGTTGCTAACATTGAGTAATTTGAGTTACTACATACGTTGCTGTAATTACCTCTTTACCAAAGCAGCACAGGACTTTTGTTTTAAAATTAGAGCTGTTCAGCACCTCTGAAAAATAGCGATTTTATTAAGAAAAATCGAGTTGAATAACTCTACTATACTCTCATTAACAACATTCATGACAAGAGGTCGACGACTGTTTCCACCTTCTAGGGCTTCAACGATACTCAGAGGACAGTAGCGACAACTCTGAACAATAATAATAACGCACAAACAAATATACATATCGGTCATAGATAGAAACTATACAAATCGATTGAATTGCGTTGCGTTACGAATGAAGAAAGCGTATGCTCTCCGACAAGCATGTATCACATCTCCAACAGACAGATTTCTCGTTCTGGGTAACAAGAGTGACTTTGTTATTAGTTAATTAGGCTGCAAACATAGTCGGCGGAGACGCGGGCGACAAAGCACAGCCGGCATGATTATCGATTAACAACGCGTCTGCATCATCCGCCAACTAGTGTACACTGCCTTGACGGACCACGTTTTCTTCGCTGATTAATTGTAATTTTTCAAACTACTTAAACAACCACAGACAACAGACTTCGCTAGATTACGGTAACCTCATCAGAAACGTAAAATTAACGAAAATTGCTACAATACAGCCGCAAAATACCGACCGGGTGCGGGGTGTTTACATGGTCATTCAGCTACCTAGCTTCATCAAAATCATCAAGCACAGAAAAGTCGCCGGAAACAGTGATTTCACGTGATAAAAATCTCAAGAATGCTTCGCTAGGCGACCCGTAGATAGGCAGGGATTACAGGGAGACAGAGAGATTACACGAAAATAATAAGAACAATTATTCGACTAAATACTGAAAACGATGCATCGGTGAAAGTCGGCAATGTGTGAAAAAGCACGAAGAGAATAGAAATCGTATACAAGTGTAATGGAAAGCGTAAAATAAGTCTGGACGACTGAAGAGGAGAGTCGTAAATTTGGAATTAAGCTCGTATTACTGTCTGTCGCGATCCATTGCCACTACCCGTGTCTTGGCAGCGACGGGAGGACCGACTCTTGGTGCTGGCGACGGACTTGAGCTCACTTTCCGTCGAGTTGGTGTTGGAGCTGATGAGGACGAGGACACCGGATAGGTTTGTTTGAGACCTGAGTAAAAAAGAATTTTGTAGAGCTATTCTATCAAAACCAGTTGGAGAAAGTGAGCAAAGTTCTCTAGGAACATACCGCTCATCAGCTTCTCGAAATCGCCATGACCGATCTGCTGGCTGTCGATCTTTCCGCGTTGCCGCTTCGCCGCGTTTCCGTTACCGACACGCTCAGCCAGCTCACGCATTATTCCATCGTGTTGCTGTGACTTGTTAGCGGCTCGCGATCGCCGTTCCGTCTCGTCACGCTGGCGCTGGAATTATGTAAATGAGTGACGATGAAATTTTTTAAGTAACCATTAAGGGCTCTCAAAACTTGAAAAATTTGGGGCGACAAAAGAAGACTAACTAGAGTTCTAGGAGTGATATGTGGCATACTATACAGTATCGGAAATGCCGAAACGACAAAACGGCTGCAACAGCGCTTTTTGCGCCGAAAGGTGCCGTTTTTGAGTTCACGCGTTGTGACCCGGACACAGTTTACCTCAACTCATTTACGCAGCATACCCAACGAGGGTCCCCGCGTTGTAGCCCTGCCATAGGCTACCACGTCGAGCTCTGTCTTTGCTTTCCCAGACAAGACACCAGTTTACCGGATCCGCCTCTTACCACTGCACCACGCGAGCCCCCTTAGCAAAGGGGAAATATAGAACAGATTGATAATAGAAACACAGTGAATAATTATACTACTCACCTTCTCAGCAGCTGCTTTAGCATCGTTCTCCTGCTTACAACGATTGAAGTTCACCGTGAATTTGCTCAGTTTTGAGAAGAAATCGTTCGGCGGCATGGTCCTCGCGGATTCACCGTAGAACTCGATGCACGTCTCATACGTCTTCTAAAATACTAGAGTATTTGGGATGAATCACTCCGTCATACCTTGATTTGAAATCTGAATAAAGTTAAAGACACGACATAATATGAAGGAAAATAATCAAAATATTATACAAAAACAAGAAGAAAGACCCACCACAGCAAGTTTAGCATGTTCTTGCAGTTGCTTCATTCGTTCGTCGTGCGTGTTCAGGAAATCGGCGAGTGGAGCTGGACAGTTTTCGCCTTTCAGGGCACGTTCCTTTCTGGCCATTTCGAAGCCGGTCTCCAATTCCTTCATGTCGGAAAGGACGCTGTCCCATTGCACTATAATGCATACGGCAAGGTAAAGAAGAGAGTAAAGGAAGAGTAAAAGAAGAGTGTTAAAGTTAATCCGCTCCGCAAGTCCGAAACTCTTGTAAATCCGGAACATATCAACGATGGATTGAGAGAAATCTCAAGCTAAGGTTTTTGAAAGAGCTAAAATTCTTCATTTCGATAAAACTTGGCGCAATCTTGGAAAGGCTTCCCAAAAGGCGTCCCCAACAAAGTCTTAATCGAGATATGTTTTAAACCAGCCATTCAGCGGCCTGCTGGCCGCCAAACGGCTGCTAAATACATAATAAATGAAAACAAAAACTAACCACTAATGGACTGAAATAAAGATTTGAAATAAAAGAAAAGTTTTAAAATAAAACGATGAACAAACAGCAAAAGACGGCGAGCTGAACTGATTAGATGCGTCGCTGGGAGTACGGTAGCGGACAATTGCGGCGGGACCCATATGAGCCACCCATTACAAACATCGCGGTTTCGCTTATTATATAGTAGGACTAGCTGGTTGAAAAAGTCCTTAGGAGCATTTGAAAGCGTCATCTTTTAACAAACTTTTGACACGATGAACGATTCAATGATGGCACTAACCACCGGAAGCCTTATCGATGAACTTCAGCTGCTCGCCAAACTTCATCAAATCTGGGAACGACTTCTCAATCGAGTCGACAACCATGTGCAGCAACGTCAACGAACGATCCGATGGCGATTTCATGATCGCCAACTGAAAATTTCAAATGAGGCGGATGATCGATGAAACGGTCGAGTTCAAAAGAAGGATCATCACGGCTTACCGAGTCCAAACTGGCCAGACGGAAACCGTACACGCTGCCTTTGCGACCACTGTTCATATAGTTGCCGAAGGCAAGAATCACTTCAAGCACACGATGGAACATTGTCGCTTCTCGAGCACACTTTGAAGCCGCTGTCACGTGGGTGAATTGCTAAAAAATACAACAATAATCGAGAAATGAACACTATGGGGTGCTTGGTCCCTTATTCGAAATAGAAAAAAGTGATAATTTCCTAGGATCAAGCCAAGGAAATCAGGACAATCTAGGGGAGAATTGTGTTAAAAAGTGTAACGGCTAGCAACGAAACCAAAGCATTCCCTCACCTTAACAGCGGAGATACTCGTACTGATGAAAAAAGATCTAGATTCTCTAATAACATGTGCAATCTGGATAAAAGGGCCCATTACTACCTCAATGGATTTGTTGCAATTCTTCGAAGCACCGAATACTTATATTAGCAAAATATACATGTAAAATTATCTTAATAACGACAGAAGTATTCAGATGCAAAGGAAGAGGATGGAAGAGACATAAATGAGTGTGGAGAAATGAATCACTTGTTATAAAAAACCGACCGGTTCGAGCAACTCAACGCTCTCATCGAAGTCGGCCATCACTCGCATCACACTCAATTTGTGCTCGAGGCGTTCAATTTCACAAAGCGCGGCCATGAATCGATCCTGGAAAATAAGGTATTTTAGCATTTATTTTTAAAATAACAAAAGGTGATCAGTCTCCCACACTAAAAAATACTGTACCTCATCACTGAGCGCCTCATCGTCTCCCCGTTCGGCGTACAACTTCCGCTCTTCGTCGTTGGGCAGAATTCGAGACAGGATGTCCACCTTGTCAGCTGGTAACGTCTTCAGATCCATTTGGTGCACAGCGGCCATGATGGCTCGTGGTTCGAGTGCCAACTTGCGGCGAGTGATGGCTTAAAGAATCACATAAATGCAAGAAATATAGGTTTACAAGCAGTGTCATTGGAATTTTACATATGTGAAACAAATAAGAGGAATGCCACTAGTAGCAGAGTCCTGGTGCATTCACTGAGAAAGCGCAGATGTTGTAGTGATGGTGCTAGGATTATCGCAAAAACGAAGCTCTAACGAGATTCGAACCTCCCGAGCCTATCCGATGCACCATGATGATGACAGACCCCTACATCACCGAGCCAACGATTTTCTTCCCAACATAGTGTTATTCTTTATTCGTGATTTAATTGTGTTACGGTATAGTTCGAGGATCACGACTACAGCCAATCGAACAATTATAGATTAGTAAATTTGAGTAGATTCTCGATGGAGCTCGGGGCGGGATAGCCGAGAGGTTAAGAGCTTAGGCTCAAGATCTCGATAATCATAGTTCATTCCCGTCCCAGGCAGAAACCCTCGCCAGGCTTGGAAATAGCTGAAAAGGGTGTCGGTACCAGCGTCAGGCCCAAACAACAGGTCGGCTGATGGAGGAAAACTGTCACAATCACAAGACGGATCGATGGTCGCATGCAAGGAAGTGGCGCTCAAGAACCTGCGATCGAGGACGATATGGCCACCCCACAAGGAGCTCCAGACCGAGACAAGATGGCAGTGTGGCATCTCAACAAATACGGGAGCAGCACCAAAGAGAAAGAAGACGGAGCGACTATCATGAAAGACGTACCCCGTAACTGATCGGGATATAAACGTTGTGGAATTAAAAAAAAATTCTCGATGGAGCTTGTTCGACCTTGCAATCAGACATTTTGGACAATTAGACCCCGTATGCATATAGGTAATTCATATTAAGTTTAAGTTTTTTCGTTGACGACAGTGTGGCACCATGCCTTGCCACGCTCAAGCGGCCGCGTGGGACCTTGTGGCATGATGCCATGCCACAGTCTTGTATTGTATTTTTCTCGACACTTTTCAGAATTTCGGAGGATGTTTTTGTGCCACTTTTTAGCAAACCTGTGCACATTGTTATAAGGAGCATGGTCCACGAAAATGATTCTTTGTTTCTGATTGTGCACCAGTTTTCTTTACAAGTAAGAACAAATATTGGTTATTTCAAAAAACAAATAAATGCAAACAAATACTGGTTACTGAATCAAACAAATAAATAGAACTAAATATTGGATAATATATAATAATAATATAATATATAATAATATAATATATATAATAAATAATATATATAAATAATATAATAATATATATAGATAATATATAATAAACAAATAACAATTTTCTTTTAATCTGGATTGGGAAAAAGGAAATTCTAAAAGCTTCCAGCTGTTATTTTTCTACTTTCATTGCAAAAAAGGAATAGTCACAATCCCCAATATTACAGGACTGTATATGTAGTCTTCGAGATTTACTATTCACTTCCATTTTGAAAAAATTCGCCGTATGCCGGCATCATCCCACAGCCTCGGCGCGGTAGAAAATCGGTTGGTCCCACGCGCCAGGCACTCGAAATAGGAGCTGTCGCCAACGTGTTAAAACAATTTCAGCACTCACCGACATTCTGGAGACGTTTAGTATCCAACAGAGTGTTTTTCTTCGTTGGACCGCTTCCAGTTGATCCGGGACTGTGCTGGCTGTTCACAGACGTCGCACTGGACGCATCCAGACGATTTCCGTTCTCTGTCGTAGCGTGCCCATTCATCGGTGTCAATTTGAACAACTCCTCCAGTTTCGTGAAATCCAACTTCTAGAATATTCAGAGATTTTTCAGAATTCCCGGCTGAAAAAGTAACTGCTAACCTCGATGATCTTCTCATCATTGAGATCCTCAAACACCGTGTTTTTCGCCTGGTTTGGTTTCATCGCCGTCCAGTTCAGCTGGGGAAGCTTATTTCTGCAAAGAAAATTATTTTCAAAGCACTCTATATGATGAAATAAAGTGGTCTACGTTGATCGCTCCTATAAGGATGCGCCATGCATTTGCTTTCCATACACAAAGGTAGAAACACGGCCCATAAAAATTTGGCTCAGACAATGACTTGCGGGGCGTGTTTCAGTTCAGATCAGCGTCACATCCTTGAGTTTGGTAAAAAGGTACCTAGTCCCGGAGGGACGGTAGGCTTGGTTAGTTCACACGAGGGTCGATCGCTTGACCGTGCGGGTGTCAATGGCGCGTCTTTCCTCTGCAGCAGCGCGTCCACGAAACAAAATAACAAATATTTAACAAACCTTGTCTGGTAAGTCTTCTTGATCGTATTCGCCGGACAATTGGGCGCCATTAAACCAGGTGGCGGCGGCGGTGGTGGTCCACCACCTCCTGCAGCTTTTCCAAAGCTCGGAGGAGGAGGTGGTGGTGGCGGGGGCGGTGGTGGCCCTCCTCCTGCACTATTCGCCGAACCATCTAAATAGGTCAAAATTATTTTAAAAAATACAAAAAAAGACAACAGGCGAAATTGCGAAAATTTGAAAGGTGAGACCACTCACTCATCTGAGGCGGAGGCGGAGGAGCTGGAGGCCCTCCAGTTACCGGTGCCAAAAGGCCAGGTGGTGGTGGAGCCGGAGGAGGAGGTGCTCCGTTCTCGCGATGAGGACCTGGGGCCGGAGGAGGTGGAGTGGGTGGGGATTTGGCTTGCTGTTGTACTTGAAGTCCAGCTGGAAACATTTGAATAAATAAAATATTACGAAAAAATACAATATATAAATATTGCCCAGTTTGAAACAAAACTCAGAGAGAAATACTTACCCTGCATGGTCTTCTGTATGGCCTCCAGCTCCTGGATTCTTTGCTCTAGACGGGCCTGCTTTTCTCGGGCTTGGCGATCTTTCTCATCTAAATATATGAAATTCACACATTTGAACATTTTACAGGCCTAAGATGAAAATTATTAGTTCCACCCACTCATTGTCCTCTTCCACGTTCCTTCCTGATCCTCATGTGCTTTCTGCATCTTATCTCTCTCCCTTACGAGATCGAGCAGCCTCCGGTCTAAGGCCGCTTTGTCAGTGATCCATTTAGCCTCGACTTCTTGAACTCGTTCGTTGGCCTGTATACAGTGGAAGAATAAAAATAAAATAAAAAATAGAATAAATGGATGGATGAATTAAATAGTTGAACGCTGAAGGCACCAGACATGCCAAAACATTTATCCAAAAATGCATTTTCAACAGACATAAATATACTTTTTGAACTAAAACTCGAAACAGTGTTAACATCCACAGATCATTCTTGATCGATGGTTTTCAGGATTTTAGTCAAGGGTTACTACTTTCCATTGCTACAGATGTTCAAATCCCACCCATTATACCATAAGCAGGTCAAAAATACAGTAATCCAAAGTTTTGTCGAATTTCTTACCACAAAACGTTACTAAGCTCAAGTCGGTACTGATTGCAATTCGAAGAATACGGTTTACTGGATCGATGCTTCAGAAATCGACCAATCTCATATTGAACGACAGAGTGGGAGTGAAATTATATTTCCGAAATTTATCGTAACCCTTTTTATATTCGTGAAGAAAAAAGTGGAATTTATTTTTTACAATTAGTTTCCGAAATTCATATTGATATTTATAGTATAGGATTCGTTAATTTAAAAAACATCACATTACTTCTTCAAATTCGAAAAAAAAAACTCACACCCAAGTATGATTACATATCACTCATCTCTAGCCACCCAGTTCAAAAAAGTTCAAAAAAAGAAAAAAAGAAGTTTCTTCGTTGAGAACATACGATGCACTGCTCCTGCATCCAAGTTTCAGACTCACAAGTTGAAATTCTGATGGCTGATCGAAAACCTAGTCTCCCTGTCTTAACGCCACGTTGCAGCACAGTTTATCAACTTTTGAAGGCTAACCTTCTGTTTTTGACCTCCCTCACGTGAATGCATGGTTTCTCCTGGTAGGCCAACCCCCCCCCCCCCCGGGTGCGTACCAGTTTAAAGAGATGCAAAACACAGCATCCGCCCCGGTTTGGCGTTGCCAGTGGTGTGCCTACTAGTAGTAGACAATCTAGCACGTTACAGAGGTTTTTCTTGCTGATTTGGTCTTCTCTACAATCAGTTCTGCTCTGCACGTTGGCCTGGATATCTGAGAATTTTGTACTGATCATATATTTTTGCAGTTTCTTTTTGAGCTTAGGTGGAGAGAAAACCTTCATGCTTCCATTCGTATTAACACTTTATTTGTGCCCGCAATTTTTTTGTGCTGTTTTTTTTGTTACTAATATAATCGCCAATTTGCTAGTTTTTCTACTTTTCGTCTACTGTGAATCGTTCCTTTTTATTCCCACTTAGTTATTGGCTAAATAAATAAATAAATAAATAAAGTAGGACTAATCTATATAAAGACAACACCGAGCAGAATCGGTAGATAGCTCAGTTTTCCAATAAACGAATTACGAATGAAGAAGGAAAATAGTGAAAATGCGAATGTGGTTGTATTTTGTGGACAAAAACTTAAGAAACGTGATAGTCAAAAATTCCATTCAAGTGTTCTTGAAAAAGAAAAATGTTCTGAGAAAGGAAAAAGGCTTTTACCTGTGAAAGTCGACCTTTCAGTTGGTCACACTCTTCAATCAGTCGAGTTTTTTGATGTGAATCATCGACCAGGGTGGCGACGTCTATTTCACCGTTCACATACGCAGACATCCTGGCCTGTAGCTCGTCCGACATGCACTCTGACATCTCCTAAAAAATTAAAAAATCGAAGTTAAGACAATGAATCAATTAGAAGAAATCAACAATGTGGAGAAAATTGCAAAACGTAAAGAAGTTTCCAATTCCACCCTGCCAAAATTGCTTCAGCGACGAAGACGCCGCGTCGCGTCGCGACCAAATGAGAACACTCTCTGCTTCAAATTTGAAAAGATCACGTCTTCTACAGTACTCCAAATATTCAATAAGTACCAGAATTTCAAAATGAAGCCATAAACCTACATCGATGTAGTCATCAAGCCCTAACAGATGCATCTCGTACTGTAGATAAACTTTCTGATTCAGATCCTCTACAGACGAGAAAATGTCCAAGAATTGAACAGCAGACGATAGGAACTCGACGTGGAACTCTAAAGAAAACCAGCAATGAACAGATAGTATACGGTATTTAGAAAAATTAATGTCGAAAAATTGCTGAAACAGCAAAATACGCTCTCACCCGGCGGATTTCGTATGAAATACATCAGAGTTTGGAATCGATGCCTCTCGCGATAGTCCTGAAAACATTTTTCCGAATTTCTTACAATCTTACAAAAATTGATTGAGCACAAGTACAATATAGAAAAACGAAGAACGAACACATACAATAAAAATTAGAATACCAAAACAAAATTACACCTCACTTTAGCATAAATGCTACCGAAAAGGTTAAATCTTACCAGTCTGAATTGATCAAACGCATCGCTGACCAACTCTTGACCACCTTGCACCATACATATGGAGGACAGCATTTGCATCACTAACGTCTTTGTCCTGAATTTGTAATCGGTCATATAGGATCACCGACAAGCAATACCTTGAATAAAAAAATTTATATTGAAAAAATTTCTTTCGTCATTGACCAATAGCGCAGTACCATCTAAAACGATGCATTCCCAATTTTAGCCCATTAATACATAAGTCTGTGAATCGTGCAGGAAATTGGTGGATTGGTTGAGACAATTGCCTATTTTTTTCTGAATTTCGCATAATTTTCCATTCAATGAATTTTATTACTGAATTATTTTATCACTGATCTTTTCACCCAGGAATTTTGTAGCAGACCCTAATTTACATAATAACCAGAGAAAGAAACGAGGAAAAGTAGAAGGGAGGAAAAAGAAGAAAGAGAAAAATGAAGGAAGGACACGGAAAGACTATGAGAACACTTTCTTTCGCAACAAAAGAGCTAAATGAGCTGAAAGAGAATTAGACAATTCTGAGGGTAAGAACCAGGTAAGTACTGCGCAAACAAGATTCGATTAGCTAACATTTAAATTCTAGTTAGAGAAGCTTCGGAGAGCAGAAAGAGGCGAAATCCTTGAAAATCTACCTGTTTCTCGAGGTAATTATCACCGCCGATTCTAGGACCGATTTCCAGAAAATTAAGGAAGTGTATTTATTTATTTATTTATATTTATTTATTTATATTTATTTATTTATTTATCCTTACATCCACATGAATGTGCAATACAACCAAAAAAGGTAACGTAACTGACAAAACAGCAAAAGAAAGACAAATGTGCCGCTTAGCAGAGGAAGAATTTTGAAAATCGAAAAAGAAAGGGTGCAGCACGGAAGGGTCTATGCCATATGTATGTAGAGAGTATATAGACTCAAAGGGAATTTGCAAGGATTATCTAACCCAATTTGAAGCCCCCAAAGCTTGAAAGAGCGTAGGATCTTGTGAAGCTTCAAATATTATACTTTTTCTCGACTTTTAGAAACCAGTGTGCGTAGCGAACAAGATATTTCACATTGAAAGAATATTCATCTACTTTGAAAAAGAGTGAAGAAACCGCGGCATTGATTAGGAAAACGAGCCCAAACCGAAGTATAAATTAACCGAAAACAAACTCACCGCAGGCTTTGATGAAGTATACTCCTTACAATGCAATAGATCGCTCTCGAATCGGCAAAGACGAGTTCGAAGCCGCGCTGAAATAGAACCGATGCAAAAACATTTCCTGTCACGCAACGCTGCTGCTGCGTTCACTTGAGGATGCCCGAAGTCGGACATTCGGAACTACTGGGATTTTCGATGCATGGGTCAGTTCTCTCAATGGAAAGTGGAAAGAAGAGCCTAGACCATAATCAACATATGAAAAGGTCATTAGAACGGTCACGCTCTACAGCGAATCAAATAAAGGGGTCCTACATTTATTTCGACCGGAATGAGATAAATAGTTACGAGACTATATGGAAGCATAGATTTAGGCAGTAAGATTCAAAATTCCGCGTTCAAGTGATGATGCCCGAAGTCTACAACGTACCACTATATTCGACATGCCAATATTTAACGACAACCGATCATGGAATATTCTTATCAAATAGCCACAACTGTTGCCAAAGATTACCGAAATACAATGAAGTCAGCACTGTGGCCCTCACAATCAGGGTAATAATAGCTGTTTTTCGACTCATTCGCGAAAACCGACCGGTCTACTCCAGCCCAGTTATACCCAACTACCCCTTTTTCGAAGCAAATCATATCCCATCCAAAATCTTCGCTCTTCACTAACAAGGCTGGAAATCAGAGTACGGTGTTCCTTACTCTCATTGGCAAGACATCAACAGGAACTGACTGCTAAAGGTCCATTCATACTCGGCAGCAAAGCAGCGCAGCGATAGCAAACTAGGGGTCAGAGACGCAGGAATGTAGCATTACAGTAGACTCAAGCCTTGGGAGACGGTAAATAACTGAAGTTTGTTAGTGTCAGAGGAGAGCCAGCTGGGCTGCGGGACTACTTTGCTGCTGAGTATGAGTGCTTACTAAGCAAAGTCCTCCGCTTCAAAAAGAATCGTGAAAACCTTACCTTATTATTCATTATGGCCCTGAGGCACATAATACAGACATGCACGTCGTCTTCCAATTCGCCAACGTTTTTGCTCACTTTCGTGGTCCTGGCGCTTATAGAGTGATCTAGAATTCATACTAATTAAATTAGCTAAAACACTCAGATATTCGGTATAAACAGCTAGTATTTCAACCTGCAAATGGACAAAAAAAGAAATAGATGTATAAAAAATAAAATAATGTTGAACTCACTCTTCCTAAAAAGCGACGACGAAGTGATCGAAGTG
This sequence comes from Nippostrongylus brasiliensis, assembly GCA_030553155.1. Taxonomy (NCBI): domain Eukaryota; kingdom Metazoa; phylum Nematoda; class Chromadorea; order Rhabditida; family Heligmosomidae; genus Nippostrongylus; species Nippostrongylus brasiliensis. The sequence goes on from CP130734.1 coordinate 32,183,547, forward strand.
GCCGAGGAGTTCGATGGGATCACATGGTCACTGCAGTCTACAGACGAACCAGTGGGTGTATCGGAACATCTGAAAAAGCTGATTTCAAAGTAAAAATTAAGAAAAATTAGAATGATTTCAAAAAGTGAATAGAATAGGGTACTAAATCAAGTGAAGTGCATTATATACTATTTTTAAAGAAGCAGTAGAAAAACAGTAAGATTATCATGTTCAACTAAAAGAAAATTCGGTAGAAACAAAGATTAGCTCTCTATAGAGAGGAATGTATGAACACTTCCTTCTCCTCACCAAGGATAGTTCAACTTACTGCTTTACAAAGCTCTAGTTTCCATAAGTGCGCGCGTGGTGCAGTGGTAACAGGCGCTACTGGGATCGGTACGGTCGAGTGCTCCATCCCCGCCGACAAACCACGCCTTCCATCTCTCCGGGGTAGGGTAAATTGGTACCAGACTCACCTAGGAGGGTAAACGCACTGACCTGGCATAGCGGCTGGCCCCTCCGCTATTATGAATCAAATACGAATGCGCGACGCGTCCATAGGGAACTGATCAACACTGACCCCTTTACCTCGTCTTCATTAATGAAAGTAATTCAAAAATATTGATTGAATTTAGATCAAACTCACTGTGAAGAAGCTTCCAACAGCAACTGATTCATGTACTCGACGAGCACCTGGAGACCGTTGTTCGGTGGATTGAGGAACTGAATGACCCAGCTGAAACAGGCCATAAGCTTCGAATCTTGTAATTTTCATGGTTCATTAATGCTAATTAACCTACTCGACACTATTAGTTCTTAAAGAGATCTCAATGTGCTTGAGAACTTCCGTCGACGTCTCGTCTCCCAGCACCTTCTTGTTCTTCTTCAGAGCTTTCTTGTCCAGGAAATACGACAATTTCGTCAAATAGCTGGCTGGATCCACATGGGCGTTCATGCCTTGCTTAAAGGGGAAAAGGTGAGTAAGTTTATTTTTATTTATAATATTTATTTTTTTAAGATGTGTAAGCCCCATACACGCAATGTGCAATGACAGAATTCAGAGATGTGGTTGGCAAACAAGTGAAAACTGGGTCAGAGAAGTTGTAGAATTCTTTTGTGCTGTACGTATTGTAAAGAAAATAAATGTGTTTGAATGAAAAAATTCTGAGAAAATTGTTATGCAATCGTTGAAATATTCGCTAAAATCCATGTGGTTGATGGAGACAAATGAATAAATGGTACAAAAATTTTGGAGAAATTTGTAGCAACTACTCCACGGCGACAACATGGCGAACATAAAGCTCTAAAATGGTGAAAATAATGTCGGTACCTCCATATCTTTAGCCTTTTCATTCTAATGAGTTCGCTATATGATGAGGTCCCTGACTGATATAACTGCCCTCAACCAAAAATTGAAATCGGAAGTGAAGAAATTCAAAGAAATTTCCCAATATTTTAGAAAAATTCTACAACTGCTAGAAAACACTGATATTCGAAAACTGAACCAAGCACGCTTCATGTTTTGACTGCACCAAATGTAGTCTTACTGGAAATATCATGAGAAAAAATTTAGTGCGATAAAAGAAATTCCTTCATTATGAATTAATTAATCAATTTCTGCACCGAAAATGATGTAGAACTCACACTATCAACGACCACCTTCCATTTCTTCTCATTATTGTACTCTTTCAGTATTCGCATTTTATCCACCGGTAGGTCCATTTGTTTCTGTAAATAAATCATTCAGATTTGGGGTACAACAAAATAAGGAATATGTATAAACACTTATATTCATAAGCTTTGTCTTAAAACAGATGAAAAAAATTGAAAAAACATGAAATTTGAAAATGGCGACATCCTAACTATCGGAGAAATCTATCCAAACAGGGGAAGTTGAAATCTTACAATAAAAAAATGAAAAATTGCAATTTTGAAAAAAATAAAAACACTTTTTAAATACGTTCTCTTTCCGAGATCCCCTTTCCTATTCGAGTTGAGCGTGTTTTAGCTATTGAAAACTTCTAAATAATAAACTACTTCACTACGATGACCTAGCAACCTATAAGAGAAATTCCTAACATTCCTGATAGCTCACAATATCGAGAATCTAGCCAAGGAGATGTTCAAATCGAGGATCTCCTCGAAATCAGTATTATCGGCTCTGAAGGTCCATTTGGTTCATTACCTGCCAACTATTCACCCAAACTGTTTAAAAAGGGAGCCATAAAGAAAACCATAAAGCATGCCGCATCGAAAGAAAGCAATGTAGCGGAAGGTGTTTGATTTTTTACCTAACCCGAAACTAGCTTAACATAGAATTCGATCCATTTGCTTAGGAATCTTTCCCTTCTTCCTTTCACAGGACTCCCTCCTGCTCACTCCCTTTGTTGTAGCGCCTTCTACAATCTTTTTCCTTTCCATGTCCTTCCAAGAGTCCGAATGAAATATCTATAAATGTGCAAGTCCGTGCACTTTTGAGACCTTTCCTTCACGACTCGTACTATCATGTGCCAGGAACACCGTGCATTCGTAGGTACATATCTCATCAAATAAATCTTGCACTAGTTCCTATTCTGCAGTGGATGAAAGATCATTACCATCGCGCACAAATAGACGGAAATCGAGACGAAAAGAAATCGAAACTAAAAACAAGCTCAGTGTTTCAAGAAGTAGTAAGTGTCGCTATTCAAACGGTCCCTTTCTGCCCACACAATATGGAGCAATTTCTCCAGATTCCGCTACCAGTGGCGTCCAGATATGAAAGATATTCCTTCCGGGTACCAGTGATATAGAAAAGCTAAGAGCATGTATGAAGTACACGCCATGCGTTCGTCTTCCATTCATAAACGTAAAGGCCTGGTGAGCGCCTGCTTGACCTATATAACCACTCACCTGATCGTGAGGGCTTTGTTTGGTTAGGTTGCTCAGCCAATCATATTAGAAGGTGATGGCTTCCCTCAAACTTACACAGTAATCTTACAAGGTAGAGCTGTCGCAGTGACAAAAACGCCATTTTTATAAGAACGCGCCGCGCACTCATCTTTCATTCTGCATCGTAGTAACATGGTGATTTCCTACTTAGCTTATGCAATGACTGGAGTTAGTCGCTAGCCTTGTCCCTACTATTTTGAATAAAAAAAGAATGCATGGCGCGTACGTAGGATACTGATCAACGCCGACCACTTTAGCTTTACATCATCTGATGAGTTAATCCCTTTTGCCGTTTACCAAAAGCATTCCTCTCATCCACCTTTGTTCTGCCAATCACCTGAATTACTTTCCTCCAAGTCAATCGAATCGAAGGATGCGCCATGCACTTGCCCCCGCTGAGAGTCGTAGAGGCATGGTGAATGCATACTTAGCTTGTGGAGCTAGTCGCTTGCCTTGTCTTTACGATTCTGAATGAAACAAAAATGCATGGCGTATATATGGGGGACGAATCAACACCGACCACATTACCTCTCAGAACCGTAAAGAAAAGACTAGCGACCAGACCCCAAAAGCCAAACAGGCATTCATAAGATTCTCAAAGCGGGACAAGTGCATGGCGCGTCCTCAAGGGACTGCTCAACGCCGATCACTTTACCTTTAAATCATCTGGTGAGCTAGCCCCTCTTACGGTTTACCAGAGCCCAGATTCATGAACGAACGAACGGTCTCCCAAACCGCGGTGTAGCCAGAACCAGACGGCAGACTCGATGAGAGTTTGCGTTTGACTTAGGAAGTTTAGGATAAGTAGACAAAGGCAGGCGCCGTTCGGGCTATATCTCGGGGTTTATCGGGGGTTTACCGATGATGAATCTGGGCCCAGGAGCATTCCTCTATTCCACATCTTTTCTGCCAATCACCCGGGTGACTTTTTCCAAGTCAATCATTCCAGCCGCCATGTTCCTTCTCATAAAATCCTATCCACTTCGCCATCTCTATAGGCCCATAAGAGACATTCATCCAGGATTCTGTGAAGTGCTCGGCCCGCGTACACCCATTGTTGTACGGCGAGCGCGCCCGACTCGTTTGCTTTCGAAGAAAAAAACCCGAGACAGCGGCGGACACGGCCATAGAAAAGAACAAACACCATCTCTGTAGGTAGTGTTCGGTCCCGTGCTCATCACTCGTACAACACCACAACTCAACATGTGGACAAAAACACTTGAACAACAAGAAAAGTGAGAAAAACTGACTAAAAATGTCCAAAAATAAAGTAAAGGAGTATAAAAAGCACTCACCAAAACCTGATCGAACATCGTTGCCAGTTGGTCCTCCGGTGGCATTGGAGGCAGCGGCGGTTGCCCAGGGCCTAACATTGTCCCTAAAAACGAAAAAATTCTTAATTGTTAATTGGACAATCGAAATCAGCTGTTACGAGTTCACATTTTAACGGGCGAGAGGTAGGAGAAGACGGCAAATTTCAGTTTTTCATGATGTCTTCAATTTTTTCACGATGTCCTCATTTTTCCATAATGTTTAATTTTTCAATTCAATTTAATTTTTCATGCTGTCTTCAACATGAGGGAAAACACTTGAACACCTTTAATGTTTTACTTTCACTGAATTTCTGCAATGTGCCTCAGGGTACTCCAAGTTTACTGTTCATGATAAATTTCCTATTTTCTGATTTTTTGCGCACACTTCTGTGTAGAAGAATAAAGAAACAGATAAATAAGTATTACGTTGTAAACCTTCCAATTGAACTTTTGCCACGTCTTACATTTTCAAATTTATTTCTTTGAAACAGACCCCAATTGAGATATGTATAGTACATTATTAGACTACAATGTGTCGCCTTCCTACTGGTAATTGTTTTACTCCATAAGCGTGGAACACTGCCGGCTTATTGACGAACAACTTCAACACTCCCGTTTTGAAACGGCGTTACTAGTTGAGATTTTTTTCTTCCGCGTGTTTCTGAAGGAACAGGAAGAAATGGTATTCTATGATGGCAACGTCTGAAGATTACGTTTGCTTAGCCCTGCTTACCCTTTAGTTTGCAAGCCATACAATCCAGTTGCTGACAGAGTAGATTGACATTCACTAATGCACCTTTAAGTAGAAGCTCCTGTTCGATAAATTCACAAGAACTACAAAAAACGCGAAGAATCTCCTCCTTGAGGTGCAGTTGAGACTTGGTGTCCGTTTTCCTTGTTCACCAGGACTAAGCCACTGGGGTCTCGGGTTATGAGTAGCGTATTTCATTCACTTCTCACCTACCACGGCCAAGTTATTTTACCGGTTGAGGTTGCTTTCGAAATTTCGAGATTTCGTACGTGAAGTGACCCTAGCGTTGAGTTATGTAGGCGAAATATTGTGGGCAACATTTCGGCCACACTTTTGTACCTTTCCCAATATATTAGAAAGCTTTGCAGCTATTGTGTATGAGCACTGGAACTCTTCTACAAAGCAGTAAGTGGTGCTTGATGGTCCGACTTCCGCGGCTACTTTTAGCCCATGCAAATCAGTGCTAGGTGTGGTTGGCGTAGCGGTTTATTCTTGTACACATCATAGTCTTCCCTGACTTCTTGGGACCAACCTGTTCTGGAGGAATATACAGGACGCCTTACTCAATTATACAGCAAAATTACGGGCTTGGACACTGCAGCACAACGCTCTAGTCAAAGCCCATTAGAGTCATGCAGATGTGGTCTTATGTTTGAGGCTCTATAATTTGAAGGAATTCTAACGGAATCGAATGGGTGATAAATAGTCTAGAAGAGCTTTAGCTACCCTACTGAAATGTCATTGAAAGAGAAATGCAGAGGCTTCAGCAGAAGTTCTACAATGCGATGGAAAAAAAATTCAATCGGAAGGTTGACAACCTAATAGATAACTCCACTACCTACCGTATCCAGACCTTTACATTTCAGCAGGTTTTACAGGTATTCCTATAAGCTTCCTCAATTTACGATTTCTGGATATCTCTCCCTAAGATTTCCCGAAAAAAAAGCGTTCATTTTTCTGTATGACATAGAAGTTTAGGCCCACTAACTAACCAAGACTGCTAGTCTCAGCGAAATGGCATAGGGTAAAAACCACAAAACAGATTGGCCTCATGAGGAAAGCTTCGAAGTCGGTCTAGTGGGTTGCTGAGGATGAAGATGAACTCAGGAAAAGGATGAGGGTGGGATGAGAGAGCCGCGTCCCATGTTCTCTGTCGAAAACACGGGCTATGTGTAATACAGGATTTGAATGGAGGAAATTAGCACAAATACAATCAGAAGAAAGAAGTCGCGTTCAGTTTATTGGCCTTCGAAGAACTTGTTCGGAACGAACCGCTCCAGTTCCCGTGAACAACGATTTCAACGATCACATGTGACTAGGCGTCTGGCGCTTAAAAACCGAAGTGGTAGAATAATACTAGATATCTAAATAGTAGAAACTACAGGAAATTTTAAAAAGTGATAAAACAAGCAGTGAAAGTTCTCCCTCGTACACAGTTCATTCAATCATTAAAAGTCTTAATACTAAAATGGCTCAACGGCGAGAAATAGTGGAAGCGAAGGGAGATATGGTCAAAACTGCTCAACGCCCGTCACATTTATGAAACCTACTAAATATCTACTTTTGAACTATGGAAAATCTATATTGAGAACTGCTTCCTTTATTCTTGTTCTCTTCAGTTTCTCCACAAATGAACCTGACATGCATGTCTTAGGGCTCGTTTAGTGTGCACGCGACGCGCGGCGCGATAGGTGGTCGATGCGATGTTCCCATCGCGCCTCCGTCATTTTGCACGCATTGCCGCAACCACACGGCAGACACCGCAGCTTACGTGCGGTGCTATTGTGCGACTGCGAATGGCCGGAATGAGGTCCCATGACCTTCTATAACTTCATCCTCTGATAAAGAAAGTCCCTCAAGAAGGATTTCACGATAAGAGGAATTTGAACCCATCATACAGCATCGGTACATAAAAACAAATTCCGCCTTAAAGTTGGCGGCTTATAAACGTTACACCTTCAGACAAAATAAATAATATGTACTGTACAGCCAAATGAGGTTCCCAAATCCTGGCCCACAAGTTTTTTTACAGGTTTACCTAGGGCCCAGTCAAGAAGTTTACGTTTAAAACACAGAAGACGACCTCATAATTGATTTTTCTCATTTCTGAGATTTGGAAATCACTCCACTTATTGGGTCCTATAATGCATCAACATCATTAATTTTATTTTTGTCTGTGTTTGGATTCAAATAGTTCATTACCTAAGTGCCAGAAAATAACTTGTTCCAACTAATTTGGATCGACTGGTGACGCCAGAAATGTTGAATATTGGCAGAAGTAATGGTAGGAGATAAACTTGAGAAGATATCATTTTCTTATGTATCAAGCAATGCAGAAGCTACCCATTCAGGGGACCATAAATCATTAATTAAGCTCCTATGTGAAATGACACATGACACAGTTGAATTGACGTCTACGATACGGTTCGTGCGACGCACACTAAACAGGGTGCGACGCGAAGTCGCGGCGCGAATTATTGATTTTGCATCTTTTGCATGGGTTCGCGTCGCGCGTCGCATGCACACTAAACGAGCCCTTAATCATCAAACTCAGCAGCAAATTAAAATATTAAGCCATGTATGTCGATTTCGTGTACAAAGAAACAGAAAGAAAGCAAGAAGTGAAAAAGCTCCCTCTTTTGTAGTACACAATCATTATTTCAATTTGATTCAAAAGTGTGGAAATGACACGAAATTATCCTCTCTGTTTACGAACTACCCTTTCGACCTCTAACAATTCTCTACACTTTTAACTTTGCCTTTTCGTCTATTTCTTTTCGCAAAACAGAGAATGGTGAAGGGGATTCTTAATTAAAGAGGAATGCTCGACGTCTGTCGGATTGATTTTTCTTTTTTTCTAAGAAGTAATGGAATAAATGAGAAACAGCAGAAAGAGGGTCTATGCGAAAAATGAAACTCGTGAATTTATTCTGAAAGTCTGCATCTGAGCAAGCGGTTTGTTATAATCCATTCAGAAAAGATGAGTGAGGATGAGAATAGTAGCAATAGATGTCAAAACTGGAGAAGCTTCGAAAGGTGAGGGAAAAACGCTACCAAATAGTTCTCGACTTCGTAAACGTCGAGAGATTTCGCAAAACGTAGAGGAGCACTGGAAATTTGAAAAATAACTACACATAGAATGGAAGAAAACTGCAAAGGCAAGTAGAGTGAGTTGTGTACAAGAAAATGCGATAACCTTGTTGTTGGGCCCTATTTCTGCTTAAAATACACGATCGAAAAGCAGATTTGAATTTTCGTTTAATCTGCAAACGAGTTCCATAGGCATGAGCTTTTTGGTCAGAAATATTTGTAACAACACTGAGTTAGAAGGTGTGAGTTTGCAGAAAGATGGATATTCAAAAATCTTTCGGAGAAATGTATCAAAAATAAGAAATAATCAAGCAAGAAGCCGGGCCTACAGAGAAGTGCTTTGCACAAAGACCACAATCAGGTTAAAAATCAGGAACGAGCAGAAACGTAAAAATCAAAGATTTACAAAATACGCGAAATCCTCTTTCATGAAATCGGTAGAGATGAAAAAAATAAAAAATATTTTCTAAAAATACGAACCTGGTCCAATGGTGGCTCTGATCTGTGCGCCTCTGGTGAAGTGTAAATCAACGGATCGACCACGTCGTGTTCGTGTCGAGCGCGAGAAACGATTTGAAGGTGTACGATTGAAAAATCGAGCTGAAAATGCGGAAAATTTAGTATTTCCATAAAAATTACATTCACTTACAAGATGTAATCGGGGAAAACGTATCGAAGGTACATCAAGTGTTAACGAAAAATATAGCAGATATGGAAGAGAACTTAGCAAAATGAATAAAACGCACCACAGAGACATGTCATAACGGACAACGATCACATCGGCATTGAGCCGGTATCGATCGATTTAGGAGGATATAGTAGCTATATGGCGTAATATCGACGACCCACATAGTCTTCGCCTCACCCCTCGCCTTCAATAGCCACATGTGAAAGGTCAACCGACAGTGCACAGGTCACACAACACCTGCCGGAAGCCACAACAAACCAGCAAATTCACTACTGATTAGATAACGAGGTGCTAATCACAACTACGGAAAGTAGAGCTGACATTATCCTTAGGGTTAAGAAGGTGTGACGCAGTGCATACTTCATTACCCTCTCTTTTATGAGTAAAATAGAAGTAAAACGAAGTAGTCGGCGTTGATCGATTTATGAGAACGCGCCACGCACTCGCGTTACAATGGACGCGGGTTTGGCCTAACCAAAATAGAGCCTTTGGGTAACCACAACCACAAGGTTAACGTACACAGAGAACATATAATATCAGCAAAATACAACAGCACGGCTTCATGCCAACCCATTTGTCTCGCCGAAAACTCATCCGAACTGGATATAACTAAGGTATCGGAGCGACAAACCCAGAAGGATCAAAATAGTAAGCGACTGAAACCGTTAAGGTTATGGTGATGCTCACTTTGTCGCAAAAATCGTGACACACGCGGGACTCGAACCAGCGCTTAAGAGCTATATTATGGAGGGTCAACTAGCATCGACTCGCTTACCCTAGCATTGGGCTCAGATTCGTGAACGAAATAGAAGGTTTCAGATACTTCTGCAATGATTAACCTCATCCTTAGCGCAGAATTACTGGTTTGTGATTCCTGGAAATACGGGTATCCGTTACCCAGAGGGAAGTTGAAGGATTACTATGCAAGAGAGCGTCGTTAGCACTGAACTAACCACAAGTATACGCTGATGGAGGCGTATATTCGAGGTTATTTCCGAAGTGTAACATATTTCCCTAAAAACCCCACGCGTAATAAACAAACCCGCTATTACCCTTGAATATTCAGGGATATACTCCAGGGTGAATGGCGAATATAACAACCATGTATCTGGAGCGTGGTTAACTCCTGGGCTTAAATTCATGACGGGTATCGGCACAATATACCCGAGAATAAACCCCGCTCGGCGCGATTATTCGCATTCATGAACGCGCAGCGGAGTGGAGTAGACCCGGGATATCCCCCAAATAAACTCCGCGGCGCGTTCATGAATGCGAATAATCGCACCGACCGGGGTTTATTCTCGGGTATATTATGCCGATACCCGTCATGAATTTAGGCCCTGGAAGGTGTGAAGGGTTAACAGTATGGAAACTCGACAATCACACCCTACTGGTCCTGCAGAATAGATGATTCTAACAGAAATTGCGCGCAACTTCACAACGGACCAAGTAGAAGTCTTCTTACGAAGCTATTACAATTTTTCCTCAAAGTCACATACATGGCGCACACCAGCAAAAAGACCAATGTCCAGCAGCGGTTGAGGGGTTCCAGGTTTCAAGTCGACCTTGAAATCCACAATAACAGCTGCGCATCCATGCGCACAATTACGTAAGCCTGTTAATCCTCAACGAGGGCCACTAATGCACTTGTTGGCCGCCGTCAGCGGCGATGCACTTCACACCACCACCAAACTCGTCCGTCCTTCGGAGCGAACATGGTGAAAATGTAATCTTCTCATCTATGCATTTAAGTCAGACAAAAAACAACAGAGAAACGCGAACGTCGATGGTAAAAAGAACCAAGCCAGATCTGAGCGAACAATCTCGTCGTCAACGTCAAAGTTGATGTTTATAAAAGTCGACCTGCTAAAACCGACGTCAACTAAACAAAACGGGAACCGTTACTAACTGGAACTAAGACAGGAAGCTAAAGTGACAGGACTGTAGAAAGAAGTTAAATTCTGACACAACGGTTTTGCATAACTTTTACTTCTATAAAGTAGCAAATATGATCAGATGCTCCTAGTTGACAGAACAGAATTTGAAGAAGTAAGCATCGTAGTACACCTGGAAGGTGGAATAACTATTGAACACAGGTTGACGGTTGCAACTAAAAGAGCAGGAAAACATACCCGACGGTCCTACAATAAAATTCACTAGCGTCTGTTAAGGCACGGATTCGTGAACCGTACAAAAGAAATGAACCCCAAATACACCGCAAATGAATAGAATTCGTAAAAGTAAGTACCGTAGTGTGAAAGAACTGATGATTGAACAGATGCAAAAAGGTTGGTTCTGCAACTAAAACTTTAAAAGTGATTGGTCACCGACGAGACATGGAGTTCTCAACCGTAAGCAATTATGGCTTTGAAAAGAAAAATCACTAACTATCGCAGTAGGGTAAATTATCGATCGTAGGGCACAGAAACTCGTCAAAAAGTACCAAACAGCTGAAAATATGAATATTCATCGAATGACCTCTGAAAAAAGCAGCACAGCGCCACATATTTTCGGTAAAAGTGGGATATTTAGCTGCAAACTGTCTAGAGACCGCAGTTCAGGCCTACCACTGAGTTGAATATCAAAAATATGAAAAAGTGGGCCTGTTCGCGGATCAGAATAAAATTTTGAAAAGATTGAACGGCAAAAAGTATAAATATTCATCAGGTGGCTTGGAATTGGAGCACCACAGGTTTCCTATGAAAACGATGTATTGTGGGAATGAGAGCATTGGAGTATAATGTAAAATAGATCATCGAAAAATGTGTAGCTTTATTACAGAATTGAATAAATTTCAAAAGAAAATGAGTATGTTACAACTATGGAGCAGTTTCAAAATGAGATTTTCTATGTAGGTTTGTAAAAAAATGAGAAATATCACAAGATTAGCTGAAAATCACTGATCTTCTGATATTTCTCAGCTTTTTATAAAACCTACATCAATCCTTCGCGACAACTATCATAAATAAAACGAAAAAAAGGAAGAGGAAAATAAAACACCAAGAACAAGTTCAAGAGATATCTCCACGAGGGCAATTTTCGAATTATTAAATCGAAAATCAGATAGAAAACTGTTGATTTACTGTGCTCGTAGGCGCGCTTACTTGTAGTGGTTAGTGGGATGACTGCATAGAAATATAAATAGAAAGAAAGCGCCGGATTTCGACCAAGCGTATTAAAATTCAGCCACGTTTCTTTTAGATTGTAGATCCTCAAACCAGAAAATCTTTCGAAGAAGTACTTCTAAAATAACTTTGGAACAATAAAAACCCTCCTATTATACAGAATTTTTAGTGCCCCGACTTCAAGGTACTCAGAGACGACGCCGATAGAAAACGAAAGTAAAAGCGACAATCAGTCCATCAGAATGATAATGAACAGTGACAAAGAGCTGATGTGTGACAGGGTGAAAGTTCAGCAGAATTGGAAGAGGGAGGCGGGAAACAGACCGGTTGTATCACCTGCTTTTCGGAGAAAATAGTGAGAGAATAACAATAAAAAAGAATGGGAAACACCTGGCGGAAGGGGAGGAAGAAAAAAGAAGTCGACCTCGAAAAATCTGTACAGAAAACCAATTACAAAAAACATGAGCAGCAACATATGCATATGGTCCGGTTCGAGTACTCAGCACTCGCCGAGATAATTCAATAGAGAGGTCATACTTATCCAGCGTCTATCGCCGATACTCAAGTGCTCAGATTAGTGGTGAGAATACACGGCGACGAGGGGGAGGGCGGTGCTGAGGGTGTTTGTCGGGGTGGGGGGGGGGGCGATGGGTGGGAGGAGCAGAGGATGGGGAGGAGAGCAGCACAAAACGGCGCCACGACCACTAATTATGGGCTGAGTAAGGTTGTAACTAAGCTATTCAGACGACTCAACACGATTAATAATCATATGCAAGTCCAGTCCATCCATTTAGTGCATACATAACCAAGTGTATGGCAGCAGAGCTAACACGCAGTCCGTACGGAGGAGGCCAACATCTGCAGTCCATTTCGCCGTGGATAAAGTGCAACAAACTGAAACTTTCTAGCTGAAAAACGATACATGCGCTACGTAACAACAGAACGGAGGATCGCAAAATGTACACACGGACTCAAACTACGCAACTTAATTCAAATGTATCATAAAAGGCGTTATATGGCTAATGGCGCTAAATGGCTGAAGCCGTCAGAAAAGTAAGCCCAAGAGCGGACTCAAGAGAAAGCTCAGGGACGGTCGCTTTCGAAGCGTTGTGGAGGTGCTGAAGAATAAAGAGCATCTCTTCTAGCAATTCTGGTGTAGTATGGTTAACAAAATGTTCTTTATTGGATGTATCTGTACCCAATATTTCTCTTCTACGACTTATGGTGCGGTACGTTTATCAAGTTATCAGTATCCCCATGAATGAAACTGTACGTAATATTGACTTATTATAAAAATTAGTGAATAACTGTATCATGTATAAAAATTGTTGAATAAGTAATATTAAAAAAGTATATATTCGAGTTCTGCATTCGAACACAGATTATAACGGGCTTCCTAAGGCAATGGGGGCTCCTTCACACTCTACTGCGGCAGTAAATCAACGTAGAGCAGTTCAAAAGGGAGTACGGGTATTTCCGCAATAGCTGCGCGCTTTTCCGCCTGTTCACTGGACTGTCGGTCAAAAAACTGTTCAGTGCTTACTCGGCGATATGGGTGATTTTCGCGAAGAAATTAGAGACTATATATTGCGCTATTGCGCAGCTGCTGCGCGCATCGCCAATCCCTATGTTTTATGTATTACTGCTACAGCAACGCAGTAAAGTTAGAAGGAGCCTTAAAGGTGCAGCTGATGGAAGCCTTCTGTGAGGAATCTAGTAAATTCAACCTTGCTGCATTTACCGGACCTCTCATAGGAAATGAATTTTATATTGAGTAAAAATTTTTGGATTTTTCACACTTAGACACCAATCTGAGCAGGTAGCTGAGAAAAAATATGGCCTAGGGATTTTTTTACATTGTCTGCACCACGACCCACATAGCACCGGTTTCTTTGATAACTCCTCTAGGAACATCTTCACTGCCTGCATCTCCCCTGACCCACAGAAACTCGAATAAAAATAAATACAGAACAAGAATAGGAATGTCGCAATTGGGACATTGCGACTAATCGTCAGAGTGACAGGTACAGGAATTATGTGTCGCCCCAGAACGCGCATAACGCATAAAAAATAGCTAATGGCGCCGTCGTGAAAACGTGCTAGAGCATAACAATGCCTACAACCAGTTTGCTCATTACGAATGAATTAGTTTTAAGTAAAAAAAATGAGAAGAAATGAGACTTGTGACGCCGAAGACCACGGAGTCACAATGAAAGAGGGGCGATGTGGGTTAATGGATGGAGATAGAGGAAAAACACTTGAGGTCCCACTTTTACAAAAAAAAAATGGTAAAATGTAATAGGTGTCGGCGTTGATCAGTCCCCATACGAACGAACCGCTGCATTCGTGTTCAATTTCGAATCTTAGAGGCATTGTGAATATGCAATGACTTGCAGTGAGTAATGGAAGGCTTGGTTAATCCGGACGGGGGTCGATCGCTCGAACGTACGGGTGTCAGTAGCCCCTCTTAAGACTGCACCACGCTCGCCTCCTTTAAAAAAAATCGGTGCTGCTAAGTTTTCTAGTACGAAAAGTTCAGAAATACACATTTTAAAACAACTCGACCTATTCTGAGCAATCGAGCAAGTACAACAATATAGCAGCAATCTTAATAAGCCGATTTTATGTGCAGTTCGTAAAATCAGAAATCTTTTGAGAACATTGTTGAAGATTTTATAGGAAGGGATTCTACTCATTTCCATCCCATTTCCGCAACACTTCCCAAAACTGGCCCGGCGCTATGTTTCTTGCTCAGAAACGCACCCAAGGTAGAACTCTGGTAGGGATACCTACTCCCTGAGTTCTACCTTGGGTACGTTTCTGAGCTTAATCTTTTCCCATCACCCAATATTACACACCCAAACCCCAACGCACCAGAGTTTCTATGGCTCACCTATTCAAAGTGAAAGTGTAACGATCGACAATGAACAAATTGAGAAAAGGAAAAAAGTCATTTACCAATGGTATTCGACGAGTAGCTCATCCCACCACCCCTCCTCTTTGAACGGACACAATGAAAACTACGCTAGAATCTGAATTGCTTTGAGCAAAAGGGAGGCGTGATAAGCAGAAGATAAGAGGGACACATTGCCAAAAAACAAATCTACAAACTTGATGAGAATAACGTTATGTCGCAAATAAATCTGCTATTAATCCTGCCAAATCGATGAAATAGTGAAGATAATCTATTTTACCGTTATAAATTTTCTAACGTAAGATTGTTAGTGAGTAGAATTACAATGCAACAAAATAATACAGAAATGAGTACAGAGAGAACTCTGAAGAAGCTGTCAGTCCACCCACTTACCCGAGGCCGAGTTATCTAAGCAAAAACTTGGGAATGTTGAGCCCAATGATGAAAGTGAAACGTAAAGGTGAAGGGGTCAGCGTTGATCATTCTCCTAAGGACGCGCCACGCATTCGTCTTCCATTCAAAAACATTAATTAATTAATTTATTTATAAATAAATGAATAAATTAATCAACGTTTTTGTTATGGCACGTTTAAGGCGTTTTTGGCCAATACAGTGGCCTGTGGGGGCCAGCCGCTATATCAGGTCAGTGTCTTTACCTTCCCCGACAACTCTGGTACTACATAATTTACTTGACCCGAAAGGATGAAAGGCTTGGTTACCCGGGCGGGGATTGATCGCTCGACCGTGCGGGTGTCGGTAACGCGTATTACCACTGTACGACGCGCGACCCAGTGCCGCTGATAATAAAATTAAACTTTCGTAAGCGAAAAGATTAGCCTTCTGGTTAACACTTGTGTCTGTCGATGGTCTGAAAGGAAATGGGCGACTAACATTCCCAGGCCCAGACTGTCCTCACTGCTGCCCTCCGAAAACGACTAATCTAATTCGACGTCGCTTCTTATACTCGGACAAGATGGATCGATCGGAAATCGGTGAGAACCAGCAGTGAGACATCGAAGTCCCAGAAGGCGCCACCATGAAGAATCAAAAACCGCCCTGTAGGATGAAAAAGGAAAAACGAAAAAGATGACTCGTAAAGCTGAAAGTGGTGATGAAGCGAAGAAGCCCGCGCCATTCGTAGTTCTACATAGAAGATCTAGACCTGCCGCGGACTGGTCCTAAAGCCATTAACGGCACAATAAGAGGATGGCATTTGGTCATATAGAGATGGAGGAAAAAGAAGAAAGCACTTGTTTATTGGTCAGGTACAAGGCACGAATAGGCGGGCGACTCGGCCTGGTCATAGAGCCGACGTCAAAACAGAGCTGTGAGTCAGGTGTCACCGAGGACGGCGGTCATCGGGTAACAGCCAGTCTCGGACACTTTGCTGGCCAACTGCCGATGGTAATTCTACACGAACGACTGAGAAGACGGAATTCCTGGTGAGGATCCGCCTTCAGACAGCAAAAATGAAAGCCGATCAAGCTTCGACTTCCAGAGCTTGGTCGGTGAGTCATCCGAAGGCTACTTTTTTCACGGTCAAACCAGTGGACAGGCTCACAGTAAAAGGTAAAGGTAAAGGTAAATGTGTCGGTGTGTGTCCCCTAAGGACGCGCGGCAGCATTCCAGTTCCATTCCGAATCTTGCAGTGACCAGCTTAAAATGACTTGCAGTGACCAGCTGCTATACCTAGTCAGTGTCTTTATCTTCCCAGACAGGTGTGTTTAGAATCTACCCAACCCCTGAGGGATAGAAGGCTTTTATAGCTCGGGCGGATTTCGATCGCCTGACCGTGCGGGCGTCAGCACTGTATCTCGCACGTTCTGCGAACTTACTATCAGTACTAATTGTGTTTAGTTTTCGACCATTTCGAGCAGTTCGATCCCTTGAATTACTTTTTTCAAATTGCGGTATGGTCTATTTAACTGAGGATCTCTTTTTTTATAATTGGCGCAATACTGTGCAGCGTAATAAATAAAAGATAATAAAGTCAATTTATTAACTCAAGTCCTACCCTTACACAAAGACAAGCAAACCAGACACAGACAAGAGTGGTACCAATTTATTCGACCTCAGGGAAGAAAGGCTTGCTTAGCTCTGAAAAGGATCGATCGCTCGACCGTGCGGGTGTCAGTAACACCTTTTACCGCTGCACTACAAGCGCAATGGCGAGTGATATCAAATTGTATAGTATGTAAATTATCGAAAAAAACCAACAGAAAATATTTGAAGAGTGATGCCTCCAAAACAGCTCTGTTCATTGTCATCCAATAAGAATAAGTTAAAATAAAAGTAGAAATCAATTTAATTTTGTTAATCCAGCTGTGTTTTGTGCTGGCTAAGGAGAGCGGATTTGGCAAACAAGATGTCGAGATGTGAGAGAACAACCGACCAGTAGCAGCAGCTTAAATGAAAAAAGGAGAAAAAAGTAAAGTTGAAAGAACAGCATTTACAAACAGACAAACATCAAAGTACAACATTCGACAGTTTTTTTTTCACGCAACCGGACTGTACAAGGCGACAGGAAGAACGAAATTAAGTGGTTTGTGATAGAAAGAAAACTGCGACGGTGAAAAAAGCTTATTGGAAAGGAAGTGTCCTCTTTACAGCCTTCGAACCGAAGTGTGTGACACCGAACGGAAGAGAAAAATCACGATTCTCAGTTGTTCTAATATCGATTGAAGTCCAACATGAAACTGCACTCTCTATGGCGCTAGAAGATCCGAACCCTTCCGAGAACGCCAATTAAGCGAATCAACTATTAATGGGAAGGAAACTACCCATGAGAAGAGTACTTGATGTTTATTTATCAGAATGAATGTCAAGTGCAGAGAAGTGCGGAACTGCAGAGAAAATGCTCCCTTCTGAAGCCTACCGAGTGAGTCCAATACAGTACCGGACGTGCCGCAACAGCAGAACGGCGGCAGCGGCAATTTCTTGCCCCGAAAAGCGCCGTTTTTGGGGTCCACGCGTGGTGACCCGGACAGAGTCTAATTCAATTCATTTAGGACGCTGTACAACGGGGTCCCCGTATGGTAGTCCGGGCGAAGGCGGAGCCTCGTGCAATGAGTCACCAGGTGGTCGAAGGGCAGAGGGCCGAAAATAGAGGGGTCAAAAAATCGGTTGTTAGGAAATTTTACAATTATGGAAATTTTGTATATGAAAAGATAGAACTCGACCTGCTGAGATCAAATACACACTTGTTTTGCGAATATAACAATTTCAAAGAAAATATAGAAAAACGGCGGTCTCTGCGCAAGAAAGCGCCGCTGGCGCCGTTGTATCATTGCGGCACTTCCGGTACTGTAGTTGCTAATGTCACTTCAAATTTTAGGTTTTTCAAAATTCAAGGAGAGTGACCAAACAATCATTTAAAAAAATTGCAAAAGTCTCTCCACTGAGAGATCACGCAAAGTCAATTAAGACACCAAGAAAATCCTTCAGACATTCTGAAAAATTCATTTCAATTAGTACCCATAGATGGTGACTAGTAGCTTCCAAAAGCCAAAAAAGAACAAGTGAAAGAAACCGGCGAAAAAGAATAGGAACTACAATGGATTAAACGTCGTTGGTTAGAGTTTGGAGCGAAGATCGGCCTTGTGAGTGTTAGTAAAGCCTCTTACCACTGTGTCAAACGCACCCTTATGAAGAAGACAATAAAAGATTCCCCTTGAAAAGGCGATTAAAGATGATTAAAAAATAAAAAAGGAAGAAAACTATTACCTAAAATGATGAAACGTGATGTGTAAGAGGTCGACTTACCATTAACCGATGGATAACACATTCCGAGATTTAACCAAGGATTTAACGATATCCAGTTTGTGCCTGAGCAGTTTTCCAACGCAAAATCGACGATGAATAGAGCTAACGGCCGATTTAGATGAGTGATTCATTTGATAGCCAGTATTACTCATGGGGATACCCGATAGCCTTTTCAAAGTACAGTTGTCTGAACCCTACCAGATCTCAGGGAAAATTTTAAAATGAAAAGAAAAAGTAAAATGCTTTGGTATAGTGCGCGCAAACGAGTGGGAGTATGATAGAGCTTGCTATACAACAACCACAAACACGCTGTTCCTGATAAGAAAATTACGGCTTGATCGACGAATAAAAGCGCAAACGTGATAGTTGGAGCAAAATGGGAAATGGAGTGCACAAAAGTACTAAATACAAGTTCCCACAAGCCACAGGACACCAGAAAAATTCTGAAAGAAAAGTTCATTTTCAGCGCGGAACTAACAGTTGCTTTCGATTGCGACGAGCCGTTTGGGCAAGGAGTTGGAAAAGAACTCCTATTTCAGACATTCAGCAGAAAACTGTGTGCTACCAAAATGGAATAATTAGAGCAGATTCTAACAACGGAATAAAAACAGCTGTTCCGAGCGACTCAACAGGCCACCATAGGTTGGGGGCAGACAACATAATTCAAGCACTGACTACAGCAGCTGTTGGTTGGCCGTTTGCGGTCAGATCGAACACCAGGCCGACCTCTACGATTGCACAGCAGACTGTTTGACAGAACATTTCGCCGCGCCAGAGAGTCTATGGATCGAAATATTTAAAAAAAGCTGATAAATTGATGAACAGCTTCTTATTATTTTTAGGTAATGCAGCTACGTCTGTTTTGGATGTATTTTAGCAATAATATTTCTATATTAACGGCTCTTAAAGTTCTTAAAGTCGCTCAAGTTCACAACTGTGGAATCATGTTTCAATAACTCAATGACATTTTCCCTTCGGCATGACTAATCTTCATCTGTAACGGCAAATTGGAAAATTCCTGTCGCTTATTACAAAATTCCTACCAAAGTCACGTGTATATATAAACAACACTGCTCATTGAAAATGAAAGCGTTCAATACAACTTTCTGAAAATCCGTAACAACGTCCATCGTTTAGCTGTTCTCTTTGCCTACGATTTTTCCGTTAGACGGCGCGCTTTATGTAGCGTAAGAAACAAGAAAAAGTGCACATATCCTCCCATGTAATTGATGAGATAAACTTTAATCCTTTCCAAGACTAGCTAGAGGAGTTGAAAAAAATACAGAACATGAAATGATGGATCTGCAGTAGGCCAGTAGTGTAAAAACTCAAACCACGGATATGAAATATATCACTACATGACTAGAGAAGAGTAAAACGATGTCCGTCTCACCAAAAAAGTGAAACTGGAGGAACGAGGAAACAAGGAAGTCATAAAAAAGAGGAAATAATGATGATGAAGGAATTTTGACAGAAATTCTGGAGAACATAATATGTTTTTTGTTGTTGGTTGTAACACAAGATAACTTGTGTAATAAATAAATATATATATATATAATGTTGGAAAAGTACAACGCTCGGTGGGGTTCCTCTGAGACAGCGCAGAGAATCGCAATCGTCGACCGCTTTATACACACCCGCTGACAATGACAAAATTGATGTTTACCTTCTCTAACACAAAACTTTAGGTCAAGGGCTTATTTTGCCAATAAGCCTCAACCTTGGAGAATTTATCGGATCACCGAGGCTGTACAATTCGAGTGAGGAAGTCGACAACCAACGCCGAAACAAGGAGATGGGCGTAGACACTCGTTGACGGCACTGAAGTCTGCCCACCGTAAAACCAAATTGTAGGTTAATGGATTCAATTAGATTAGATTCTTCTGCCACACGAGGTTGATAATTGGATTACTATATGCTAACGTTACCAACACTAAGCCGTACGCTCAAACTCAATGCCTCCAAAGACGAGGAAAGGCCGAAACGTTGCGCCGTTAAGTAAAGCATTTTTATCCAACAGCATTGTGAGGAAGAAGCAAATAATACTGTAAATTGAATACATCGATGACGGGGTTCAAAGACGAGACAACTTGGAGATAGTAGGTCAATGACTTATTTCCCTTATATGCCCCAACCTTGGCGAATTTAACGAATCACCGAGGCTGTAGCTGCCTGACCTACAGTTTATGGGAAAATTTGAGGTAGAAGGTAGACAACCAATGAAATACCAATAAAAATATGAAAATGATGACGTCTTGGCATTAGGCCATATGGTGATATCAATAGTGATATCATAAAGGACAGCTTCTGTATTGACTTATTTGATTACTTTCTCGTGCATACTCGTCGTTTTTACCGTCTCCTCCACTTTTGTGGTTTCATTAATGTCTTGTCTTGTCTGCTCCACTCCAACTTGTCTACTCCATCTAGGGTCACATAATCCGAGATTCAACTATCATATAGAAAGTTCAGCTATTGAGAAGGTGAATCAGCATAAGGACCTTGGATTTCTAGTCACGGAAGATCTTAGTTTCGACAACCATTGCAAAGTTATCGCTCGAAAAGCAACGTCGTTGATGTATAACATGTTTCGCGTTCTCAGTACGAAAAACACTTCGATTCTTCTCCGTGTCTATAAAACATATATCAGGCCAATACTAGAGTATGGTACTCCAGTTTTTAATCCGAATAAATCCAAAATTATAGCGATGCTTGAGAAAGTTCAGAACAGTTTCACGCGGAAACTAATGATTAGAGTCATAGGTTTCCTATATGACGGAATTCCCTCTTATGCGGAGAGGAATGCTAACTTCAAGCTCCCTACGTTGTCACAGAGAAGGAGGAAATTTGACCTGGTACTATTTCACAGAATCTTCACTGGTGTTTGTGGCCTCGATTCGGGGCAATTTTGTACTCGTAGACCAACTTCCAGCAGAAGGGGTGCCACTTCAGTAGTCCTTCCACGTGCTAAACGCAATTTGCGACAGCGCTTCTTTACTATAAGAGCGGGGTCTGACTATTTGCGGATCATTAGGTCTAAATCGTTTCCGAGCGATATTCATGCTTTCAAAAACGCGTTGGATCGGTACTTGGTTGCGTAGTTCTTCACAAGTTTTACTTTGTTTCATATGTTGTAGTTCATACTGACTTATTATATGCTTTCCTCTTGTTTCAAATTTTCGTTGTGCTTTTAGGTATTGTGACTACTTTCGTTTTCGTGTTTCAGTTGGTGATTTTTGTTTGTGCACACGGGTCCGTCTCGTGTAATAAATACAAATACAAATACAAATTAATATTGAATGGCACATGATAAGTGCACGAAAACAAAATAAAATAAAATCCAATAAAAGGGGAAGGAAGGAGAAGGACGTGGAGAATACCCACTCGTGTTCTCGCCACCCACGAAAACCGAGCGCTTCTGCTTCGGCAGGGGCGACAATTAGCGAACGCTTCACTGAACATGCCCTTTCGTTCGTTTCACATCCGAACGCCGCTGTCTTGAAAACTCAATCAGGCGCATGAACCATATTCCTTTGAAAGCCGCCGAAACTAGATCCATCTTAAAGGCCTGTTTACAGTCTTGCTGCCGGCAGCAGCAGCAGAAGTGGAGGATAGGGGGTTTAACGCAGTTGCAGCGTCCGGCAGCAGACCGACAGCAGGGGGGTGTTTCAAGTATCGACAGCAGCAGCAGGGGTCCCATCGCGAATAATACCGTACGATTGGCGCGCCATTTTGAGTGGGGCGCAGGCAGCCATATTCATTCGCCGGCAGCCATATTCATTCGGTCCCACCACGACAACTTCCTCAGCAGAATTTTGGGCCCACGCCCCGCCCCCATTTTGCTGCTGCTGCTGGCAGCACGACTGTAAACAAGCCTTAAGACGTGAACACATTTTTCTGCTCACACTTCAAGTGAGCACAATAAATTTCTCAACAAAAATATTACTCAGTAGAATTGTCTTTTAGAGCCATGAACTCCCTAAAGATGCGCCCCGGGGATGGCTTATATACTTATTTGGAGTTGTAGTGTTTTGGGATGAAATGGACAACTTAAAAATGATTTTTGCTTTGACTTTTAGTTTTTTTTACGGAAAAAAATGCGCAGGTTTATCCGAACGGGTGCTCGTAGTGAAAGACGGCGCTCATGAAGCAACTGGTCAAACAAAAAAAGCCGACTAGCAATGAAATCACTGACACAGAAACCGAAAGCTATAGATCAACAATGATTTGGAATAATGTGGAATAAATTTAAAGCGATAGATGACAATCGAGGTTGAGATTGGTTGAAATAAACTCAGAACGACCGACAGAAGGGAACAGCGGGTTATTTCAACCTGTTCGCTATGCGCAACAGTCAAATTATATGGTCGCGCACTGAATTATGGAGCAATTGATGATAGAATTTCACCGAGCCGTGAATTCGCCACTAGCGCCACGGAAAATGAACGGAATGGTTAGATAACTTATCTGTTTGGCTTTTTAGTAAAAATATTACAAATAACAGAACGAAAGTTTTGAACACAATCGATCTGTGTATGTATCCGAACGCTGATGAAAGGCTCGAGTTAGATCGAATTCAGCGCAGCAGTTGACCTTTACTGAAGCACAAATAAGGCGGATAAACTCTCGCTCTAGGCAAGTTTAGGTTATTTATTTATTCATTTATTTGACACGCAAATTGGCATGCTAACAGTGAAAGTGGTTAGTAAGGCTTACAAACAAGGGAGCACTAAGCAACACGAACTCAAAAAACAAAAGCTCAGGCGACAAGATAGAGAACAAAAACTTATAAGGATTGAAGTTTCGGATTTGGGAGAAAAAGACTGCTAGCCTACTTGGCTAGTCTACTTGGCCACTTAGGATCAAAATCCGAAAAAACGTGGTGGAATCCTGCAAGCACAACATAATTCTTTATTCCAATGGAGGTGTCGAATATCTATTTATTCAATGTGCGGGAATAGGCCCACGTCAATATCACTATCATGGGGTTAAAAGAAAGGAAAATGATAGAACCAGACAAAGAGCGTCTAAGCAGCGAAATTAATACGAAAGTGGGATTAATTTCAATAAAGCTGATTCACGAAAAAGGCACTATTCTGTAGTTGCCCAAGATTCTTGAATGTGAAGACAAAGTCCGTAAAAATTTTGTAGATACACAAAAAATCATTTAGCAGTTGTCCAGCATAAAACACAGGTTTCTGAACCGAAGTAAGTTTCAACTCGAAATTGCTCTAGAGAATGTCAGGTTAAGGAAACGTAGAAGGGCCGCACCAACAAGAGGACCGGTTGGGAAGATTAAAGTGAATCCTCAAAATCATCCACGTTACCCAGAAAGGAGGATTACCTAGAAACATACTTCTGAAACAGCTATCGCTAAAACTCTATTAGGACAAAAACAACCCGTTCAATATGAGCAGAAAAGGACTAACGTAAAGTGGCACCCCGATGTGTTGCATTCTCCCGCTAGCCTATTTTCGACAGATTTTTCACAAAGGCTCAAATATGATCGGCGCGAAGTAGGCAATCGTACCAACAAGATAGGTGCTGAACGGCGGAAAGAAAACCCGACTACCAGACGGAAAACGAGCGCAATTTCCGACGAGGCGCTGTTCGAATTGTCGCAACGAGGCGGGCCCGTCGTCGGAGCAGTCGGCCAGTGGACGGGTGAAAAAATAGTCGTAAGGATGGGTAATCACTCACTTCAGTGGCTCCGCCGGCGGACCACTGCTCGAGTTGGCTGGCAGTGGTACGGATGAACGAGACTCATTACTGATCCTTAGTCTTAGATGTGACAGCAATTGTTTTCCTTCACACCACTGGTCAACACGACTCAGTAGTATAGTCGGATGTCAAGACTCTCGCTACTACTGGCCGCGACGAAGAACAAAACAAGTTTATCAAAATGTAAAAATATTAAAAGGAATCCAGACGTGTATCAAAAAAGAAGGCAGAGGATGGAGAGCAGCGGAACAAAAAAGAAGACCAAACACTGAAAATGCGATTGAAAACGTCTCCATTTTAATATTATTTAATCGTTGATTGCATTCTCCATTTTTAACTCTTCGTGGGCCGCATGGGGGGGGGGGGGGTCGGGTAAATTGATACCAGATTTCTCTGGAAAGGTAAAGACACTGACCTGGTATAGCGGCTGGCCTCCGCAGGCCCCCGCAGGTATAGGCCAAATACGAATTCACCATGTCTCTACGATTCTGAATGGGACACAAATGAGTGGCGTGCCATCAGGGAACTCATCAACGCCGATACCTTTACCTTTTACCTTTAACTCTTAGGTTGTCTGTATCACTTATACTTTTTAGTATTATATCACTTTTTAGTATTATATCACTTGGTATTATGTCACATAGCACTTTGATATTCAGTGCTTTTTGTTGATAGGCATTTTTACTTTGATATTTATTGTGTTATGTTGTTTATTATGATCAACGGTGTTACTTTCTTACGTTTGTCTTATACAATGTAATAAATTGAAATTGAAATTGAAACTCTCCGTGCTTTCCTACCTCTGTTTTCATTTATTTAACTATCAATCCTTCCAAAAGGATGTACAACCCTATTGAAATTAGTCACGTAATCGGTTAAAAAGAATTGCAAGATTCAGGAAGAGTTCTGAAAATGTTTTCAGTTTATTATTTTCCGTTCGTTTAGTTAACATTGTTCAAATGCTAGCACTCCTTTGTATGGCAAAGCAAAAAAAATGTCAATGTTGATTATTCTAACTTTTCCACCAAATTAAAGTCCGTTGTAGAGAAGAAATGTATACGTATGCACTATGTAGCTATAAATCGTGTCACTTTATATCCTTATTTCAATTTTTATTTGGAAATTTGAATGCAATCCAGAAGTTCATCCAGAAAGTGAAGGCAGGTGATGCCGTGCAGCAAAAAAAAAGAGGAAAATCCTCTACTGGAAATGGGATTGAAGACAGCAGTCGTCCTAATCAGACCTCCAATTTCATAGCTATTGGTGTTTCCATCGAAGAATAAATCGGAGAGAAAAAAGGACCTTAATGAATATGCATGATTCGAGTTTTACAGCCTGCTTAGAGAAGGAACGACAGCAAGATTGCCGTTAACCCCAGCTCCCTAGGTTTTCATTGGAAATCTACTGGTGGGCGAAATCTATCAGAAAGGCACTCAGATGAAGAAAAAAACGAAAAGTAAAGTGGACTTGCAAGGTAAATCGTTATAACTTGCAGGGTTAATCGTTATATCGTGTCAGTTTCTTTATCTTTCAGAAAAGACCCAATCCCGGAGGGATGGAAGGCTTAGTTAGCCCGAACGAGGATCGATCGCTGGACCGCACTGATGTCATCAGCGCTCTTTAACACTACACCCACCCGAATGAATACTTTAAATTTACAATAGGTTCAGCACCAAATGCCTTTCTCATTCAAACAATACGCGCCAAGACAGAAAGGAGGAAAATAACCCCACAAATGAGGCGGTCTGGGTCAGGAGCAAGTTCCTGCAATAGTACACCGATCCTCACTTAAATGAGGAGCAATGTCCAATTTTTCGGAAGAGTTTTGGCTTGATTCGAGGTTTTCTACAATCATAAATAACTCCGGATGGAAGAAAAATCTGCAGAGGGAAGAATTGGCAACGTCTCTCCGAACAACACCAAATTAATCATTTCGTTTGTTTAATTGTGCACAGTCGTTTGTACACGTCTTGTTTTGCGCTAGGAAGAACGCGCGAGGTGATGAATGACGCCGACGACAACTGTCACTTTCTGGCCGCTCATTCACAAGAGCCAACGGTCATCCCGTGGCTGGAGTTGTATTCGCCAGCATACCCTCGTGACGGTAGCGATCAGAGAGTGGCAGTTGCCAACACCATTGTGTCAAACTTGAATTCAAAATAGGGGGTCGTATACGTTGCAAGTGAGCAAGTGGCAGAAAAGTAGGCTGAACGAATTTTCTATTTCCAAATGGATTTTATAGTCGGCCTGAAGCAAAAGTGCAAATAACGACAATAAAAAGCAACTTTAAACGGCAAATTTTTTGAGAAATAAAAATGGCAATGGAAACAGTGAGCAACATGTTCTGTATGACA
This sequence comes from Nippostrongylus brasiliensis, assembly GCA_030553155.1. Lineage (NCBI taxonomy): Eukaryota > Metazoa > Nematoda > Chromadorea > Rhabditida > Heligmosomidae > Nippostrongylus > Nippostrongylus brasiliensis. Next base: position 32,210,175 of record CP130734.1, read on the forward strand.
TAAATAACGTGCGACGCACTAACTTTTATCCCCAGGTTCGGAAGTGTAGGCAACAATCATTCCGACGGAAATTACCATTTTAATTAAAAAATTAATTAGCGACCTTCAAGGCGAAAATAAATTGCAATTAGATTTTGGAATAGGAAAAGAACATAAATAGTATGGAAAATATTGAACTCCAAAAAAGAAAGGCCAAAGACAGGTAATATGGGAAAGAAAAGAAGGAAAGGGAAGGATCAAATCCTAGTGGGAGCTTGAATAATGAAATAAACATTTCGCTGTCGCATAAAGCAGCTATCGATTATCCAGCACCGGCAGAGGTGAGTTTTTGCTTCGTCATTATATTCAGGAGTATTCCATGGTGCTGAATTCCAATATCGTGTTCAACACCTTCCACCACTGCAGCACTCCCCATATTATATGTACATATGTACGATTCCTATTCTTATTTTGCAAAAGACAAAGAAAATAAAAGTCGAATGAAGAAATTCGAACTGCGTAGTCTGATAATACCTCATCTTTGCAGTTTGCTAACCGAGTTTTTTTTTTGGAAGTTCAGAGCGCAATTCAAAATTTTAGTTGTTCGGCGCGTTTGACCTTCCTACATGGAACGTCGAAGAGCATTTAGGAAACTACTCGTTCAAAGGTCATCTAATCTTAAAGAAGAGAAACAATTCTAAAGGAAAAAGGAGTCAAGAGCAGATAGCACTAAGGATACGCTAACTTGTTGGAGGTGCTTCACCGAGCCCCATAGTTCCTAAAAGTCATTTCATCTTACAGAAGAGAACTGGAAACATCGAAAATCTTGAAAACATTGCTGAAGCGGGCGACAGCTCTGCCAGCCATTCGAAAATGCAACATCCGTCGCGAAGCTATCGAAAAATCAATGGGAAACGCTAATAGGAAACTTTTAAAGCGAAACTGCTAGTTCTTTTAGAACAAAAAGACTATCGATCGAGCGCTGTGCCGGCCGAGCCTCACATCTGGTTAGGCCCCATGCCACTGTCTGTTGATAAACGAGGCCAACAGACAGTAAAAATCTCCCAGATTCAACATGCAATTATTGTTCTTTGAGCAGTTTAACAACAAGGTCATCTCGGTGAACGACGACGACGAGGTCTTGCAGTAGAACACACTGGGACGGCTTCACACTGAGGTGATTGAGGTCATCGTAGACGAGCGAATGGAAGAAAAACAGGGAAGACGCTATGCAAACAACCACCGTACCATTCAATCCTTGAGGAAAAAGAAGAAGAGCAATGTATCGCACGGCACATTTCGAGGAACAGCACCAAAGAACCGATAGGAGGGATGACTAAAGAGACAGAGACAAAAGCACAGCTGGGTCTCCGCGGGGTGTCCTTCTACGGGTACCCTCGCTCTGCCGTTGCCATTCCGCGGTCCCCCTCCCCCCCCCCCCTCCCCCAACCCCCAACCCTCGATTATGATCACATCAAAGAATTCCGATGGAACTCGGTCACATCACAGGCACACACGTGCTTGGGCGCACATGTCGCTGAGAAAGTCAGCCTCACAGCGGTCGCGAAGGAAGGACATTCCCAGCTTGGAGGATGACGGAAAACCTGCGAATAATTGCGTTGAGATTTTTTTTGAAAAATTGTTGGAAATTTTGTTGCAGAAGAAAAGGATACTTCATTCAGACTAGTGTCAGTTTTCAATAGACTTCGGTTTTTCTTGTTTATTGTGTTGTTTTTTTGTCCTCTGTTTTTCATTACATGACGCTGATAGTTTCGTGAGTTGGGAGATGGTGCCACCTAGGAGAATATTTCCTGAGGCCTTCAAGTTCCAAGGGTTTAGAAAAAAAAACAAATGAAACTGAGAGTCGTCCATCAAAAAATGAAAATTTTGAAGTTATAAGTTCAAAAGATGTCGGAAATTGATCTGCTAAGTTCATGGAGACGTGAAACATCAGCTAAATGCTATGAAGATTACGGCTGCAGTCAGCAGAAGATTGACTTCAGAAAGCGACTTCAAGCGAAGCTCTGAGACGACGCTTATTTTAAAATACTTTTTTTTGAATTTTCCGTAGTTGAAAACCGATTTGAGCACGGTTCTATCAAAAAGTAAGAGGACAAAGGCGTAAAAAAGAAACAAAAAACGAAAATGAAATAAAAAGTAAGTAGCTCAGCAAAGATTTTTCCTCAGCCGCACCCGTTCCCAGCTCTTGAAGCACCATCATCTCGCCATAATGAAAAGAATAATTTTACGCTTTCACAGGGTATAAATAGGGGTTAAAAATAAATGAAAAATGGAAACAGAGAATGTCAAGCACTGGCTGAAAACGAGAATTAAAGATATAAACAGAGAAAAAACAGAAAACATTGGAAGAGTATGCACAAACAAAACATGATAAGGATTGATGGTGTTGATAGTACATAGCTTGAATGTTTGAGATTCCATAGATGTCGTAATTGGCAGTAGAATCATCATCTCATCATCTCTGCCGCAAAAATGTTTGAAAAATTCCGTACACTCAACAGAAATCCGAAACAAATTTTCAATTGAATATCGATAAAAGAAATGATAAAATGACACCTACTGAGAGTTTCCAGGAGGATCATAAATATGCCACATCTAATTGAAATGTTGTTAGATCGATTTCCATTCAATTTACAGCGAATATCGAAGCAGTGAAACAGAAGATCAATGATATATCTCAGCTTGATGGGGATGCTGGGGAGAAAACAAAACAAAAGCGAGAATGATATAGAATGCCAGTGGGAAAATCCTGTATACCAACTTGTGGCGTCCCAATGAAATGTCCAGATCAGAATCAAGTAAGCGAACAGAAATTGAAAAAGTAAGATAAAGTGTCGAGTACACCCTCTTCATCTGGAAAGCCAAATGTTTGCTATCTCATCAAAAAGCGGCCGTATATAAGCTGAGCATGGGAAAATTGAAAAGCGCTGCCGTATGTACAACATACACAATTAATTAACACGTTGACGACAGTGTGGCGCAATGCTGCGCCAGGCTCAAGCAGCCGCGTGGGACCGTGTGGCGCAATGTTGCGCCACAGTCTTGTATCGTATTTCTCTCGATACATTTCCGAATTTCGAAGGATGTTTTTGTGCCACTTTTTAGTAGACCTTTGCACATTGTTATAGGAAGCATGGTCCATGGAAATGATTCATAGTTTCTGATTTACTAGAATTTTTGATTTTGCACTAGTTTTCTTTACAAGTAAAAACAAATAATTGTTATTGCAACAAACAAATAAATGCAAACTAATACTGGTTACTGAAACAAACACATAAATACAAACAAATATTGATTATTAGAATTAACAAATAATGAACAATAAACAAATAACAATTTCCTTTTAACCTGGATAGGGAAAAAGGACATTCTAAAAGCTTCCAGCTGCTATTTTTCTATTTTCATTGCAAAAAAAAGGTATAGTCACAATCCCCGATGTTACAGGACTGTATATGTAGTCTACGAGATTTACTATTCACTTCCATTTTGAAAAAAAGTCGCCGTATGCCGGCATCATGCCAGAGCCTCGACGCGGTAGAAAAGCGGTTGGTCCCACGCGCCAGACACGCGAAAAAGGTGCTGTCGCCAACCTGTTAACAAAACGGAAAACTGAACAAAAAGGACTTTTTCGAAGACGTATGAAACTCGTTTCACTAATTGCTGCGGCAGCGTTCGCTCAATCGCCGGACCGTTCCGTAAATCCTAAAACGAAGGAAAATTAAGGGTTAACATCGTCGACGTCCGCCTATTTAATGACAGGTAATCGAAAACAGTCTTGGAGGTAGAATGACGCGTTGACAAAGAGACTCCAAAAGAAAAGAACGAAAACGGTGGGATCGAAACGATTTGCAGATTAAAAACAATGAATGCAGAAAATGTTGATCCACCAAGACGGAAAAAAGGATACGAATGCAGCGGAGCGGCTTCACGGGTCTGTTTAATACGACAGTTTTATATCACCTTTGTTAATGAAGTAGATTCTACTAATTTTCTCGGTTTGCGCTTTCCGTTAGATGATCAAGTTGTAAAGTAATATAAGGTTATCCGCCGAACTCGTTATTAAGTTATGATTTTTTGTCCCGAGGCTTTCATACACCATTGTTATATGTAATGTAATGTGATGTATTCTATAGTTTAATTCCACATTCTGTTCGCTCTACGTGGTTTTGCACTATTATACTAGTTGTATCATAGTAGTTTTGGGTTTAGTCAGCAATTGGTATTTGTACATATCCCTGCCTCACTCATTGTCAGACCACCACTCAGCCTACAGTGGTCGTTGAAAAGAGCAAAACAACTCTTTTCTTCCCACACATACAATCAGCTGGAATTAGCGTGGGAATAACATCACTGGACACCCATTCCAACTGAATATACGATTATAAGGTTTCCTCTTAACACACGAGAAAAATAAATCGATAAATGAATGACACACGAGAAAAATAAATCAGTAAATCGATGAATCTTCAATAATCAAAAGTATGAATTCATCATCCAGTGTTCTGCAGCGGAACTGCATTAATGACCTGCGAGAAATTGTATGAGTAAGCAACCATCGATTAATAGCGACTCTGCCGGAGAAGAAAAATTTTCTCGTGGTCCAAATGAAATAAGAGGACTGGTTAATAAGAAAAAATATGGTATTAAAGTAGCGATAAAGAAAGATCGGCCATCTAGAATGCTGAGGAAACAGGAGAAACCCATTCATTCCCTTAGGCAAGCTGGGCAGATTGGACGGTCGCGCCCAATTACCCTCTTGGAGTTTGGGGTAATTGTGTGGGTAACAGACAGCCTAAGGAAGAACTCCTGCGCACTTCTGCGATCTACACAATGACGTGCGGGTCTAGCCGTTGTACAAATCAACGCCTTCACCTTCATAGACATGTCTGGTACAAATCTACCCGACCCTGGAGGGATGGATGACTTGGTTAGTCTGTGCTGTAATCGATCACTCGACCGTGCGGGCGTCAGCAGCGCCTTTTACAACTGCATCATTCACTTTTATTCATCCAAATCCCCAATCGCTAATGAATACTGAGTTTATTGAACGAAAAATCGAGGCAGAATCACAAGAATCAAGAAAGGTACAAAGGAAGTCAATGAAAATAACGAATTAGGACATTGATTAGCAATAGCTGGAGAAACCGAAAGGCTGTGCAATCGTCTGTGGACAGAATATTAGCTGCGCGCTCGTTTGAGTAAGTAAAAAACTTAAAACCGAATCCAACCATCAACGGAGAGATACCGCTTCCCAAAAATGCCATGAACAGCTGCGCTTGCGGATGGCGTGCCAAGCAAAACGAGCCAAATTGAGCGGACCTTTCAGCCGAAAATTGTGAAAGGCCCCGACGAGAAATGATCGCGTGTCAGGCTCAATCTCATCATGGCTCTATGCATCGCTGCCGACGTCCATGAATAGAATCGTCTCCATAGCTGACGAACGCCAGACATATGCAGATTGCCGGCATGAAAAATTGCGATCTGTGATCGAGACGAAGCCTCTTTTTAGAAGAAACAGGGAAAAGGGCGTGGATACCGAGCGGGACAAGAGAATGAGGGTCATAAAATATCACTTTATTTAGAATGAATAGACTTGGCAGCTCTGAAAATGCACAAATCTTGGGGTTGGACATTGGAATTAGACTTGTCTGGGAAGGCAAAGACACTAACATGGTATAGCGACTGGCCTTCCCATGTCGTTGTATGCCTAGCACCATCAAAACCTCAAAGTCCCTGGTACTCTGCATCAGCGTGTTCTTCAAGGCAAAACTTTAATGACAGGAAAAACAGAAGAGGACTTTTACTATAAAAGGAAGCATTCGAAGGCAAGAATAGAAAATTTGTCGAAAGCTACAGGAGAAAACCATTGCACGAAGAAGGCGCCTTAGCAAGCAGCTGCTCGAAGCAATTTTCTCGTCAATACGGAAGAGAAGATGGATTAAGAGTGACCCGGCCAGAGGCGCCTCTAGGTGGACAGGTGCCCAGGTCGAGGAACAATAACCAGGAAACCCCGTTTTGTTGAGCGAAAAGGTTGCCCTTCTGCTTGCTACATTGTGCGGAACTGATCATAAGACTTCATCCAGGGGAAAAATCCCACCGGCGAACAAGAAACTCCATTGGAAATCACAATCGAATGACTTATAAACTCGATTCGAACGTTCCTTGGAACTACCAGACAAAATGTGTTAGTTTTACCCAGAATGAGATGAACACAAGAATACCAATATATTAAGTAAGATTGATTACGGAGAAAAAGCTTGGGCTTTGGTAACTTTTTGAAATTCAATGAATACGGAAAGTTAACTGAAGGAGGAGTTTACGGACTACAAGGTGAGTCACACGACAGAAAAAAATGCATAAAATCATGAAAATAGCAGGAAGCGGAAACGCGTGAATCAAGGATAAATAAACTGTGACTATTGGATATGAGTAGTGATAATAATAGTAGTGATCAAAAGTCTAACGTTTGAAAGATTAGTTGTACAGTTTAGGCTACGTTTTTGCTTAATTCAATAATTCAATTCGTAATAATTCAAAAACTTTTTGTCGTATTCAAATAAATCATGGGTGTACGATGAGAAGGAGGGGCAGTCGGAACACTAAGCTTTATTTACTTATCCATATAACTGTATTTGTTTCTTTTTCATCCTTAAAAGCTCTCCTTACGAAGGGTACAACATACTAAGGACAAATCTATAAAAAAAGTTGGACTCTGAAATGTACAACCAGGAGAAAATGTTCCTCTGGATGACGTGTGCGTGTGCAAATCGAACAAGAACTGGGCACTTTTGGCTATTTAGAGCGGACTGCTCGGGATTATCGCCGTAATTGCTTTCCCGGAGCGATTTCAACGGGTGCAGTTTTTGCGACACCAATTCAGATAACATCTTTAAAACGATTTTGCACCAGACGATAAAGTGGGAATGAATTGAAATGGTTCTAAATAGGAAAAATAAAGTAACGAAGAAAATAGAAGAAGTCTCGAACGGGTGGAATGAATAGTCATTTCTAGATTAGCGGTTGAATATCACTCCATTACTCTCAGAAAAGCCAGAAATAATACCTCCAAACATGGAAAAACGAAAAACAAAGCATATAAAGGAGGAAGCGTAACCTCATATTAAGGGGTAGACCCAACTTCATTTTTCAAAAGTTGAGATCAATTCTGAAAATGAATTCAAAATCGGTGAAAATTTACAAAAATTTGCCAAAAAAATCTTATTTTCCTTGCAACTCTAGCAAACGTTCACTGTGTAAGAAAGTAACAAGAGCAATCTTACACCACTCCAACTATAGGTGACGAAATTTGAAGAAAAATTATTGGAATTTGTTCGCCAAACATTTTTACGTTCCGACTGCGAGATAAAAACTTTGAAAAATCGAAAAAATCTACTCATAAAGTAAGCTAGGGTTCTATGGAGAGTATAGAGTATGATGAAAAATATGATAGAAAAGTAGAGGATATCGATGATGTTCAAAAAAGTTTCAGTGCAACCTCAGCGTTCAGCGAACCACTCCGAACCCAGCAGACCTTCTGCAATACCCGAAGTGAAGAGAGGTTCCTATTTTATCAGATAATAGAAAAACCCGTCGGTTGGGTACTAATTGTAAGGTCGTACTAAGTACTAATGTTTGAAGATGAGTGAGTCACCTCGTGACCTTGGGCAACCATCTTCAACGACAACGACGAAATTTCTTAACCAGAGCAATGAACCCAACGGTAAACCAGATCCTGGTAAATTCACCCTGCCGCATATCTCGTTTCTCTGAATGAAAAACATTCCATATTGTTAGTGCTGTTTACCAGATCTTCTCTCAACCCACGGCTATCAGATGACAAAGTAAATAAACCAAAGAAGAATTCCGTCACCCAAACCAAACGAAAGTGTCGGGGTGGACATGTAAGAGAGGAAATTTAACGACAAGGCGAGATTGACACGGCGACGGTCTCCTCCTATCGAATAACAAACAGAAGGTGAAGACGAAAACAGCGGCGCTGTGTTGAAAGGATCCGATGATCATCACATGGCGGGAACGCGACCCCATCACCCGTTGAGTGCTGACTCATAGCAGGCGGCCAGTTAACGAGGCATCAACATGAGAGAGAAACGATATCGCTGAGTCAGACACGGGAGAAGATGATCGAGTGTTATTTTTTCTTTTTTGTTATTTTTTCTGTTATTTTTTTTTGCGAAATGTGATAAAAAGTTCAAAAAAAAAACAAAAAAATATGCTGCGGTACGAGGACCAGAGCTTATTAAGAATCCAGCGTGCTGCAGTGAAGCCGGCCTCAACCCCGAGTACCGAGAATAAGCGTAAGGATCTGGATCCGTCTACCTGATTTTAAGGTATACGAGATGCAATAGGAAGAGGCGCTACTTCTAACGGCTCGGTCAAGAGATCGATCCTCAGTAAGGATAACCAGACCTTCCATCCCTCAGAAACCGGGTAAGTTGGTAGTAGACTTGTCTGGGAAGGCAAAGACACTGACTTGGTGTAGCGGCTGGCTTCCACAATGCTATCTATGATTCTGAATGGAACACAAATGCATGGCGCATCCTCGGAAAGAGATCAACGCCGACCACCGTCCCTTAACTTTTCGGAATAACCCTTACGGAATTTCATTCTATCTTCAGAAGAAGAGAGAATTCTATCACATTGCACTTAATGGGTATTGGGTATTGGGTATTTGCACTTATTACTTATAACGATATTTTTTCTATCAACTGTTCTTCAGCACTCCGAACGATGAGAAGCGGAATTTTCACAATTTCGTTCATCTAAAAGGAAAACTTCAAGCAGTGCTCTTGAATCTCTTCTTAGGTTAGCTGTTTGCCGTAAAATTGGCAATGAACTAGCGGCGACAGCGCAGGATGTGAAAGATAGTGTGCATTTGGCGAAAATGAAAAGACTCCGAAGATGAAAAAAGAAGAAGGCTTTTGAATGGAGTGATAGACGTCACGCACAACGTGAATGGCGCTGCACAAATCACAAGCACTTAATAGCAAAGCGACAAAGTCCTACCCAATTTGTAAGATCTTCTTTTCGATTTAAACCTGAACACATCACTATCCTCTTGATTTTTTTCTGAGACAATAATGAATTCTTTTTCTTCACACAGCAATATTTTTACTTTAGTGTGAGTTTTCCTTTCCTAACAAATTAGTTTTTAGGTTTTTTTACGCTTAAGAAATCACTTAATTGCAATGTAGCAGTCTTCGGTAAATTGCTTATAGATCAAGTGCGCGGTAAAAAAAAGTTTTCAAAGTTGTTAGAGATTCCTGCCACATTCGAGAAAGCTCGATTGCATGCACAAATTGCAAAATGATACCAGTTCTCTAGAAGACTACAGTAAGGAATTCTCTCACATCTGCATCGGGGAAAGAAATCGATTGTCAATTGTGATGATTCTATGAACAAGTTCGTTACGAGTTTTACAACGAGTAACGCGGGGCAAACCGAACCATTCCGTTACATACTACTGTGTAATGATACCAGCGGAAAGATAATATAAGGCGAAAAACGTCTACACAAAATTAAAATGATAGGCGTCACAGACGAAAAGGGATTAGATTGAAAGAATATGAAATACGAACGTAGACAGGTAAAATCTCCATAGACATCATTCATGCACAGGACAGATTAAAGCAATTGATTTTTAGAGTCGAACCAACATAAAGTGCCTTCGGGGCTCTATAGGACTCGAAAGCTCATCAATGAGCTCAAAAAATTCCAGCACGAAACTTTACTCGCACTCAAAGCCCCGTATCAACTATTGTCCAACGTAATATGAAACGCCGTAACGAAACCAAAAATCTACCTGTAAAAATGTTGACTCGTAACAAGTGTAATAACCGTACGAGATCAGAAAAATGTACCACCTTTCAAGAAAACTGAAAAAAAACATGGAATTTTCAATGATAACCGTTTCAAATTGAATGAGAACATTTTCAAGAAATTCTTCAAATAGCTCACAACTTTGTAGAACACCCATGAGGAGACCAGACACGTTCGTGAAACCTACTCAGAAAACGACATTTTTCGAGAGCGCATTCTCGGCTCCGTCACAATCGAGTTCAACCGACGATGAGGATAACGATCGCGAGACAAAGATGCGAGTGGAAGTCGGGTTCGGGTTCGCGCCTCTCATGGAGTCAAACCGTCTCAGAAGATACGTATTCAAGAACTAGGCTTCTCACTATTCCTCTGGAGAAAAAGAGGAAAAAACGAAAAAAAGAAAGAAAAATGTATAGACGGCGCGAGAAGCGGAAATTTCATTCAGTGCTCATCCGGGATTGCGCAGCCGAACAAGCAACAAAGCTAACGCGACGCTAACAGCGGGAGTCGCTCGAATATAATTATGCCTCGTGTGGCGTGAATGCGACGGGGCGAGAGATTCGTCACCGACAAACTGGTACGAGGAGAGCCGCGGCGTCGACGACAATCAACCACCAGACGGCTCGTCCCTCTCTTCTCTTTTGAGTTGTGAAAGGGAACTAGTTTTGCAGGTAAATTAAGCGACAGAACAACGGACAGAGGTAATTTTCGTCGATGGAACGACCTCCCTCGTTCCCATAACCTCAACCCATATGGGGTGAGAGTGATTCCCCTTTATTCACTTCGCTACCTACAGGGATGCGCGGAACTTCCGTTTCTGTGTTCCGAATTCCGGTTTCCGGCAGTTTTTTCCCTCCCGTTTCGTTTCCGTGTTCCGCTTCCTTGGGCAGAACAGGAAGCGGATGAAAAATCAAAGAGCTCCACTGCGCAGGCTAACAACAGAGAGACTGAAGTTCTTGTGCTGATGTCGACACATTAAAGGTGGGTGACATGGCCAGTAAAGCATTCTCCCCGCAGGAACCTCGTTGTGCGGGTCCCGCATGGATATGGCACGAAGCCGTCACTTGTTGTCACGGCCCTTGTTGTACTTTCGCTAACTAGTGAAGGTGTTAATATCCTAGCTCAGCTCTCGCCTCTACTCAATTAAAAAGTAGATAGAAGTATATACTGAATGAATAGTATGAGAGAAGGGTCACACACGAGCAAAAAGGACATCAATAACGGTAGAAGTAGAGGTGTTCTGGTGATGTTGGATAAAATGCAAAAACCGCTACTCTGGCGGGACCCGAACCCGCGTCTCAACCACATCCGAGCAACATGAGGCCAAACCACCGTACCACCGAGCAGCACGCTCTCCTCTACAAACTGAGCAGATCATTCGTGCTCCGCCAGGCTACAGAGGAAATAAGGTAGGACATGGAAAGACAAGAAGAGAGGTGACAACAAAAAAATGTTTCAGAAGTTTGAATCTGAATTACTGGAACTCTAAAAAGAAACGTGTTGAAAAATTTTTTTTTCATTTTGATGGACAGTTCTCAATACTTCTCGCTAAAAACCTAAGAAATATTTTTGTCACTTGCTTTTTAGCCGGATTTTGTTGAGTTACTTGTTTTACCATATTTATATATTTTTTGGTTACATTTACTTTGAATTTCGGGAAATTTCGGAGAAGCTATGAAAGGCGGTGTACTCCTTTTTCGGGCGACGGCGCATCTCTATGACAAATATCCTCGGTAGGAAAGAAAATAGCAGGGCTTAACTAAGGGATAAAAGGAGAGAGAGGTATCCAGTTCTTCAAATTTTTCTTGATAAAGAAACGCCAGCTAAGGTATTATCAATATGATGGAGAGAGCCGAAGCTTCACCTCGTTCCAAGTGCCTAATGGCAGATTGAACCCAGCGTTGCAAGAAAACAAACAGATCGATTTCACCGCAGTAGCAGTGTTAGAAAGGGAATGAAGTGTAATCCAATAGTCCAACACAAATGGTTCATAAATGGTTCGAAAAAGAAAAATAAATACTAGAAAAATGGTGAAAATGCATGGCCCAAAAGTTCTAGAGACGAGTCGATTGGGAAACGAAAAATATTGAGTAACGGAAACGGCGAACAAAAAATAACGAATGTCAAAGTTGTGCTCCGTGGGTGGTTCTCAGAGTCTCATCGGCTTATTGCCGGAGGGGATCACAGCTCACGTTAAGTAACGACCACCACAAACACCCAGACAAGACTGCCGCCGCGACGGAGGCTCGCGGCAATCGATCACACGTCCATTTTACTGGTGGCTCGTTTTCGTCGTATACATGCACATAGATGGAGATGATATTTCGCGGCCAGGTTGCGCGCCGTATCATCTCGTGCGCCAGATCGGTTACCCCTAGCGCCCAGACTGACCACACACGCAAAGCAACCAGGGTTAACCAAACCCTACCGCACTCCCGACCTCAAAAGCATTATTCAAAAATAAAATTATAAAAAATGTGCTTAGTACATAGCAGTCTACTCTTTCACTACACCAAGGGTACAACCTTACACTGACGAGGGAGGTCATTGAACTTCCCCCGACGATTTGGAATGAAACCTATATGGTCTTGTAGGGCTAGAAGCATAGATCACAAATATGTAATTTGGTTTTGGTGCATGGCTGTCAGTGGTTCAAAAATCGCCAAATTCCTGTGACAGAATAGCCAAAAATTTCGTGATATACAGCTATATGGCCCGGTGTGGTGTAGTTTTTTTGAAAGACGCACTTAATTTCTGACTTTCTCTTCCAGTTTCGTGTCCATTATACTTTCATGGCTGCTTGTCGTACTAACGTCTTTCACTTCAAGCACGCGCACTAAATAAACAAGACAAATAAATGGATAAAAGGAAGCTGAAACATTCAGTGACCACCTATCAAGCCACACTGATAGCAGAACTAGAATACCATCAAGTACCGTCGGGCCGGAACAACTAGGATTTTCTCTAAAAATCTATAAAGAAGAGAGGAATATTAACCTAGACTGTAAGGACAGGGAAAACAAACTATAAATCCATCTCCCTCTTGGTGATAAGACACGGTATGGCTTGACTCGGATACAATTCGGGTAGAGCTATACCCAATGGTTGGCGCTACTCCTTCGCACCTCTATGCGATGTTCCTTAAAAAGGAAAATTTTCTGATCGCTTTCCTTGGGCGAGTTAAGTTCCCCTAATGAATAAAAGCGAGTCAAACATTTCCCACAGTCAATTCCAGCGAAAAAAAAGACATTTTCCTTGCTTGTCCTTGTCGTCTCTGTTTTTCTCTTAACATTCATTATCAATTATGTATGTTCGATCGGCTAATTTTTGTGTTGCCTTCTCGTGTTCTTTGGTTATAGCTTGATAATTCCGTGGCTTACGCCCATCGAATAAATAATAATAAATAATAAAAAAATAATTTCTATACACTCGGAAATTTAGAAACAGCATTGAATTAACAATTACACCATAACCAACGTAAAATATAAAATACTACCAGCTTACATGTGGCCACCGAGATCTCCAAGCGTGGCATTTCTGCCCTATGGAATCGTTTAGACTCCGCGCGGCGAAAATGCATAATCGAAGCGAGGTTTAGAACTCTCAATCTTAGGTTTTCGCGGGCTTTGAAAAAATATCACTCCCATGTGGAAAAAATGACCATCGAGGGTGGCCAGAAGCAGGCTTTCTATAAGCTATTGAACTCTAGGTTAAACGCAAGGACTTCTATAGGTAGTCTCACTTCTCCGGATGGTTCTGTCATCAGAACCGACATGGAGAAAGCAGAACTGTTTTCTGACCTTTTCTCTGCTTCCTTTTCATCTAGCTCCCCGCCTATTACGTGCTCTTACTGTAACACATTGCCGACTTTCCCTACTATGAACGATTCGCTCTGGTTTTCAGAAGGAGATGTGCTTAACCTCCTCCTTAAGTGGCCTCCTTCACATTCCGTGACTCCAGATGGTATACCTCTCCTGTTTTTGAAGAAGGTTGCACACATCATAGTTGGGCCATTAGCCCATATTTTTAACTTGAGCTTCATGAGAGGAGAAGTACCTAAGAGATGGAGGCACTCTTTCGTAACACCTATTCCAAAAAAGCCTCCTCTCACCTCAGCTTCCAATTACAGGCCCATTAGCATCACCTCTCTGTTTTCCCGCCTGTTCGAGAAAATTCTGAAACATCGAATTGTTGCTCACCTTGAAGCGTGCTCTGTTATTTCCCCGAACCAACACGGGTTTCAAAAAGGAAAATCTACAGTCACAGCAATGCTTCAAAACCTTAATAAGTGGACAGCTTCTCTGGATAATGGGAAAAACGTCGATGTGGTTTACTTTGACTTTACCAAAGCGTTTGATAAGGTTCCACATCAGAAACTTATCGAAAAACTTAGAATCATTGGCCTCCACCCACGGATAGTTACCTGGATTGCTGCTTTTCTGGATAAGCGAACTTTCTCAGTTCGCATTAACGAACATTTTTCTAAACCTCGGATCATAAGTAGCGGACTTCCGCAAGGTGGTGTCCTATCACCCATTCTCTTCAATATTTATACATTTGAATTGGAAAATGTGCTCAATGCGCATGGGGTAGAGTTCAGCGCCTTCGCCGACGATATAAAAATCTTCCGAAATGTGGAATCTACTGATGACTTTGCAGCCCTGCAGCGAGCCATAGACGCACTGCAGTCTTGGTCCACCACTTGGCAGCTGCCAATTTCTAAGATGAAAACAAAGGTCCTACATTTGGGAACCAAGAATCCTAGGCACCAATATCACCTGGACGGAGCCCCAATTGAGGGTGTTGACGAAATTACTGATTTGGGATTTATTGTCAGTAAGAATCTTCATTTTGACAAGCATTGTGAGACCATTGCTAATAAGGCAACGGCCCTGGTATCCAAGCTGTTCAGAGCCCTATCTACCAGAAAACCGGAAGTGCTCATTTGGGCTTATAAGTCATATGTAAGGCCGCTCTTGGAGTATGGTACACCTGTCTTCTCACCATTCAAGCAATCGGTCATTCAGAGATTGGAGAAGGTTCAGAATGACTTCACAAGGAAACTCATGATCAGAACACTTGGTTTCCTCTACGATCAAATCCCCCTAGCACCGAAAGAAACGCAAACCTTGGCTTACAAAAACTATCGACAAGAAGGAAGGCGAACGACCTGTTGTTGTTACATAAAATTTTCTTCGGTAAGTGCGGTATCAAGCTGGAGGACTTCTTCTCAGTGAGAGATTCTTCTACCAGGGGAGGGGTCAGGAAGCTACAGGTTTCCAGGGCTAAACTCAACTGTCGCCGTTTCTTTTTTGTCAATAGGACCCTGCCTCTATTTCAAAAGCTTTTAAGAAAGCCTACAATCAGCATTAGCTACAATAAATTCAAAAAACACATTTTGCTCTCTTCCCCCGACTGACGCCCTGTGCGGTTCTACCTGCGTCACATTCTTTAATTTCCTCTGGTTATGTTTTATCGTATCTATTGTTTTAGATGCTGTTTCTTTTTCTACCTGGTGTGCTTATTTGTATAACGCGTTGAATTTTTAAGCATGTTAACCAACATAAGTCTATGCTTATGTAATAAATATATATATATATATCAATAATTAACGTCATTGATCGAATTTGCACCTTTGCGTTAGTGGAGCAGTCCGGTGGCGCCGTGTGTCTAAGCAAATAAATTAAGCATAGAATCACATAGGGAAGAAATCGAACGAAAAAAGTGAATTTCGTCAAAATGTCCTTTGATAAGGAACAGCAGCCTTCTAAAAAAAACCCGAACGACCAGTAAGTTTGCCTATATGAGGCGCCACCGAACTGCACCACTAACGCAAACGAGTAAATTCGAGCAAGGTCGTTAACTATTGATGGCGCTTCAATTTTGCATTTTCGTCGCGCGGCGTCTAAACGAGCCCTATCGTGACACTCCCGAAACTTCGATGGCAGAGTCAGGTGCACTATCCCAATATGTGGGTTTATGTACGTGGCAACTCCAAACGCTGAAAAGCCCATACCAATCTTGCAGAGGGAAGACTAATAAAACAGCTAATGAATCACACGGACTTAATTGAAAATATTTACCAAAATTCCATTCGTGCGTGTGAAATTTCAACATCGTGTTTGTTTTCTGACAACAAATTCCCGCCGAAACACAACAAAATTGCCAAATTTGTTGAATGGAAAAACTGGTTGTAGCCACAACAAAAACCTTGCATAGAAGCAGTCTTAAATAGTCCAGCTGCTGCAAAAATATTTCGTCACGAAAAATACCTACTGCTTACCACAATCTAAAGAATCCAATCGTTGCTGTAAATAGATGGATAAAACAGAAACAAAGGTACTTTACGAGACAGAAAAAGCGAGAGCACCATTCTCCGCTTCATCCATTACAAAAAATTGAAAATACAAAGTATACAAAGTCTCAGTAAAAGACAAAGGCGTTGTTTACCGAAAAAGAAAGGAACACCACGATGTCGTTGAGCTCCCATAAATTACACCCCAATCACACATTTCTGCGGAAAACATTCTCATTAGCGGCGTGGAAATTATGCTAATAAGAGAGCCACGCGGCAGAGATCGGCGTTCGTAAGTGGGAAGTTCTTACTTGAAGGGAACATACACAAGTTGGGCATATGAGAAAACGAGTTGGAAACACCAACACTGAAGCCACAGAAGTGCGAAAAATTGTTTTATAAATACTACGTGGCAATTTTCCTAATATAAATCAAAGGTTTACTTAGGCACCGCAGCAGGCAGCTGAGTGCGACCAGAAGAAAAAACATGTCTTCAAAAAAGTGGAAAATGAAAGTAAAAAAAAAGAAGAAAGAATAGAATAAAGAAAAAGGAAAAGTGGTATAACCGAAACTAATTGTTCCATCAGAAAAAATCATCGGCACAATATAAAATTAATTGTTCTGAAGAAAAACCGACAAAAAACGCTCTTGACACGGTGATTCACAACAGTTCTAGGGCTGAGCCACTGAAGCTTTCGCTTAAATGCTAAAATCTTGAATAACAAAGCGAGTTTATTCGAGTTGTCGTAAGCTAAGGGCTTCGGACAACTCGAATAAAATTTAGCGTAATGAAGCGCTTAAAAACAGCAGAAAAATCGTTGTTCTAAAAAGGAAAATTTCACGAAAAGGAACACGTTGGCCTCGGTTCAATGCCGTTCGTACAATATGGCGCCGTGCCGGCTGGCTGAGCGAGGCAGAATGGAGAGAGGCTCGCGGCTGGGTCCAGATGGCGATTCAGATAATGCTGACATAACTGAGCGACAGCTTGATGACTGACAGAGGTGAACGTCATCGTCAGAAAGCTGCTGCACAATTTCAGAGCCATTATCAACCCCATTAAATACCACGTTCAAGGTACAGGGGTAAGATGCGCTCCTGACACCCGCCCGGTTGAACGATCGCCTCCGGCCCGGTGTTGACCAAGCCTACCATCACTCCGTGGCCGGGTGAATTGGTGCCAGACTTGTCTGGGAAGGTGAAGACATTGACTCGATATGGCGGTGGGCCTACGCAAGCCATTGTATAGGCCAGATATGCATTCACCCTGCCTTTACGATTCTGAATGGAACGCGAATGCATTGCAGCATTCCCGCTACCTTTACCTTCACCACGCTCATGATGAAAAGCGCTTCAAAAATATGGCAGAATAATTGCTTTTCAATTCGAGTCAACAAAAAAGCGATGATTCACAACGATTTCAAGGCTGAATCAGGCTCCCACTGGAATTTCGCGACCCAAATCGCCCAAATTCCATGAGTTTGAAGAACGGAACCTTTTGAACTCACAGTTTATCATTTTTCCTTCTGCTTTTCTTCTGAAAAAAGTTTCTGCAATAGTAAAACTGTTCAATCAGGAACAAACGCTAAGAAGGAGGAAAAGATCATACTATCGTGTCAGAACATCTTCAGATGAGCTTATCGAGCAAGAATTTAGGGAAAGTTATAATTCGTTCGCTTGATTGAACAGGGTAAGGGCAACGTCGGAAATGAGAGATTAAATCTCGTCACCAATATTTTTCAAGGTTGCGACGTCTCGCAGAATCCGATGATAAAGCCGCGGCAAGCCTCTTTAGTTCATCCCGTCGGCTCGAAATTACTTTCCTATCTTCATCGCGATCACTTTCTGCCGAAACCAATTAATTGTATCGTGAACGGTCACCACCAAAGAGCACTAATTTCGAAACATTGTTGAAAAACCGGCTAGTTAGTCATTTATTTAAAATGCACAAAAGCACCCAGAAAACCAGAAGAAAATCATGGTTGAAATAGTGACATTACCCATGAATATGCAACGACACAAAGAATGAGAACTAGTTCAGTACGGAAAACCGGAACTCAAACAAAGGTGAAAACAGTGCCAGTCAGCAAAAAAGATGAAGTGTAAAGTGTCAAATAAAACTCACTCTGCATTCGCCTCCTTTTCTGCCTGACCAAAGACGACATTTTGCTGAATATCGTGGGTGCTCTGCGTTTGTATGAATTTCAAAAGAAGGACAAAAAACAACGAGAAATTAATTCTGGAAACGCGATTTTGCCTTCGTGTTTACTAATAAGCGGCAGAATGAATGTGTTGGAGAGGCCCAGGATGAAACCACCTGAGGGGAAAACGCTGATATAGGACAACACCCTCCTAAAGACAACCATCTAAGGATGGAACATCGGTAATAGAGCCCATTACACAACTTCGGTAATATAGCTCATTACGCAATCTTGTAATTTATTAATGCCTGAAAGGATTCTGAGACGGTGCAGTACACTCCTGCATACCCTCAGTAATAGAGTAGGCCGCTTCAAGAGTAGAAGGAAGAAAAAAGAAGGGAACCTAGAAAATCTCCGAGGAAGCGTTTGAAGATTTCGAGGTAAAGGTAAAGGTGTCGGGGTTGATCAGTTCCCGAAGGGCACGCCAGGAATTCGTGTTCCATGCAGAATCGTAGAGGCATGGTGAATGCGTATTTGACCTGTACATTGACTTGGGGGTAAGCCACCACACATAGTCAGTGTCTTTACCTTACTACAAGCGCTCTATTCTGAGGTACATTCTTTGTAAAAGTATTTTAGAAGTCAGTTTCAATTATTCTTTTACATCACATAGGGAGCAATAGAATAAGTACGCTGCTCCTCATGGTAGCTTTATAAAGTATACCACATACGTTTCCAAAAAAAGCCGGGAAATCGGGCTACTTTGGTTGAAAGTTGTTTATCTCACCTACAAGATGCTATGGCAAAATGAAGCAATCTAAGAACAACAGAACGAAATAACTGGACTGGAAAAGTGGTCGACTGGAACAGAGATAAAAATCTTGAAAATTTTTCAGCACAAAAACAACACAAAGCGCTGATGCTCGCTTTTCTGGACCAGTATGATTAAATCTACTGCACTTCATCACCTGCTTTTCACATCAAATACTCTCGTGACTCAACTTTCATTACCTCTTCCCTCTTTCACGATGATATATGAATATGACTCACTGGGGCCACCTGCCTCTGCGATGAATGACACTAAGGTGTTCGTTCAACTAAACGACATTGAACGCAAAATTCGTGTGTAATTCTGTTTTCGTCGATGTTTGGGAAAAAAATCGATTATAAACGAAGATTTATAAACCTTTTACGAGCTTTGGTGCAGCATAAAATGTAAGATAAGATGAAACAAGGTGATTCCACGATGACTACCGACGGTTTGTACCAGCATCAAATGAACGCTGAACTTTGCAAGGTGAATATTTGTAAACTTGATTCAACAGCTATGATTCAGAAATGTTCAGTAATGCATCGCCCACTGGTATCGCTTTCGTAATCGAACAGAAGTTCAAGATTCGAGCGATGATACATTGCTCGTTTCTTGGGTGCACTGTTCTGATAGATGATGATTTTTGTCAAACGTTTTCACCACTGGACCGGGTCCATGGGTGATCTACAAACAGCAAAGCAAAGAGCAAACACCAAAGTACATATACAGTAGCGGTCAAAAAAATATGTCACTTTTCATTTTTATACAGAAATAGCTCAAATCGAGAAGAACCTGGTACCATTCGATAGTGCTGACGGTTCTATCTTAAGATATGTCGAAATATACAGTTGTTTCGAATTCTGTATTTTTTAGAAATATTGTATAGTGATTTTCATATGGTATTTCCAAGTAAAATATCTAAAAAAATCGCTGAATGAAGGATCAATCTGAGATGACAATTTGATAGAGCATAGTCCAGTTAATATAATGTGATACATACATTTGATTCAGATCGCCGCTAAATTATAGATTTTTCTGAGCAAACATTTTGGTGGTCAAAAACTGGTCAAATTTTAGGACCGTGTTTCAAACAAAATTCTATATCTTCCTGACTTTTCAACGAAATTACACTAAATTTGAGCACGTGATAGGAAACAATTTTCTCTTTGAAGGTTTTGTTTTTGCTTTCAAGCTCTTCTTTTAATTGGTGAGAAAATTCCTCTTAACGTTAAAATTGCGTAAAGTGCTATATTCAAAAAAGTTCACAAGGAATCGACTTCAATTTTTCTCATTTGATAGTACATTTACGGCACTCTTGATACTGTATGTATGCTGGAATAATTCGTAGTTCTTCTAAAAATATATCGCTCTGACTAACACACGCTGCGCGCGCCTTTGCCCGCCTTTATACAATGTACTGGTAGTGACGACGCCCTCAGCGTGTGTTAGTCGAAGCGGTATATTTTTATTAAAACTTTGATTTATTCTAGCTTACGTGCGATATTGGAAGAACTACAAATCTACTATTAACCCGGAAAAAATTGAGTCGGTTCCTATTGAACTTTTTTAGATACAACAATTTACGCAATCTCAACTTTAAAAGAAATTTTCTCATAAAATAAAGAACCAGTTTTAAAATAAAAACAACTATTCTAAAGAGAATACCATCCTCTACAACTTTCAAATTTGGTCTAAATTTTTCGAAAAGTAAGGAAGATATGAAATTTTGTTTAAAACATGGTCCTAAAATTTGACCGGTTTTTGACCACCAAAAAGTTTGCTCAAAAAAATCTATATTTTAGAGGCGATTTGAATCAAACGTTTGTAGCACATTATAATAACTAGATCATTCTCTATCAGAATATTATCTCAGATTGATCCTATACCAAGCGATTTTTGAGATATTTTTGTTCAAAATAGCATATGAAAATCACTAAAAAATATTTAAAAAAAACAGAGAATTAGTAAAAGCGGTATGTTTCAACATATTTTTAAATAGAGTGCTCAGAACTATCAAATGGTATCAGGTTCTTTTCGATTTCAGCTATTTTTGAATGAAAATGAAAAGTGACATATCTTTTTGACCGCTACTGTATCTGTAGCACACGAACAGCGATTCAGTAACGTGCGTAGCGGGGTTTATTGAGCGTTGATTTGGGATTCACTCGGGGTTTATACCGGAGCAAACACGCCCTATTGATGCGGAGATCTCGAAGTGGTAACAATGTGAAAGCCCCGAATAAACCCTGAAAAGACCGCGAAAGTTTATGGGAGAAGGTTTAAGGGCTGAAGGAGGGTTTGGACATCCCGAATAGCTCGCAAACATTAATTCCCCGAGAGTTAAATTCGAGCCTCCTTATGGTCTACACGCCGTTAACACATCGAGGTCTCCGAACCCTCGCTGGGTCGGTGAGGTATGTTAGGACCCCGTACAAACCCTGAGTTACCCCTCAATAAACCTGCCTGCATACGATGATGAATCACGGTTTGCAAGAAGTTCGGAGTGTATGTCGGCTTTACGGATGGAATACCTATCAGGAGTCCAGCCTCTACCTTATTACCTCCCCACAACTGATTTTCTAAAAAAAAAAGAATGGGAAAATGTGGAACACCGTTCCTCAGGGACATTCTATAGGAGGAGATGATTATACTACGTAATATCCCAAATCCTTTTATCCTATGTAATGCGTAATTCTTTATCACTTTTCTTTTTACCTTCCTAGCCCATTTATTTCACCTTTTTCCCTTCGAGTATCACCAGAATGTCAACCCCTCCCCTCCACAGACCTCAAAAATAAAACAGCAAATATAAAAAATAAGTGAAAGAACAAACATATCCTACGGAATAGCACTGGTTTAAGAGATCTGAGGGATCTGTGAAAGAAATCTTAAAGTGAGAACCGTTAAGGTGGACTCTTCGATCAGAACGAGCTCCTGAGACAGAGGACAAGCCCATCTGGACCGCAAGCAAAGCGATAAATATCATCCGAATGACGCTAATTGAAGGTGTTGAAAACCATTGACCTCTGCATTGAATCTCTTCGAAATCCAAAAAAACCTCTCAAAGATACATAAACGAGCACTAATCACACCCAAACGATCAGGACAAGGACGATTCCCGGCCGTGTCACTTGAATTGCTCCGAGAAAAATCATTTAAAATTGCTTGTCGTCGTGTGAACGGAATTTCTATTGCCTCGATTGCACTACAGTAATTATTTGTAGAGCTATATCGACACCAGTTTTTGTTTGCGAATTACGTGGAAGTCTGGAAAACTGCGAACAATAAATTGCTGGCGCTCGATGAAGTCAAATATTTGATACGAAAACTTACGGCTGATTTAGACTGAAGTCTTATAAACACAGCACCACAAAACAGTGCGACCAGGTTATGCTATAGCTCCGGAGAACTCGTTCTCCATCAAAACAACAAAACAGCTTCCATCGTACACAAAATTCGCGCTTGATACGACTAAGCAAAAGCAAACCAGACAGCGAACTAAGGAATTCTTCAAATTCATGCTCATAAAGTCATTAGTCGTTCTTTTACATTTCCTTGGTCTGGCCAATAACCGTTTACATCAGATTATGTTCTGTTTTCCTAATTCTTTAGTTGATGTTGTAAAAGCACTAATGTAAATAATCCCACATGTGTTTCCCATTTGTATTGTTTCGTGTTGTGCGCACTTTGGTGCATTTAAAAAAATAAATAAATTAGTAAAAAGTTGAAAAGTAAAGGAGTCGACGTTGATCAGTCTCACAAAGGCACGCCATGCATTCGTCTTCCCCTCAGAATCGTAGAAACATGAGAACACGCATTTGTCTTATATGATGGCTTGCGGGGGACAGAGTAAAATACAAAGTCAGTGTCTCCACCTTCTCGGACAAGTCTGGTACCAATGTACCCGACCCCGGAGTGAAGGATGGCTTAATAAACCGGGGTGAGGATCGATCGCTCGGTTCTGCATGAGAAAGTAGCGCCTCCTACCACTGCACCATGCGCGCCCAGACCAGCTAGAAAAGTTCTAAAAACGTAAGAAATATGTTGATGGACTCATATCTTTGGAGATGCTAGGTTATTCGCAAAACACTGACATCGGACGGGAATTGAACCCGCGTCTTTCTGTTTCCGGCAGACTGCACTAACCACTGTGCTACCGATGTACCATGCGGATCTCCTGTCGGCCTACCGGCTCATTCCCGTGATTACGGGTGAGTGCTGATAGCAACATAACAGCCCGACCGGGCTTAAGAAAGATGCTAGGAGATCCGCATGGTACATCGGTAGCACAGTGGTTAGTGCAGTCTGCCGGAAACAGAAAGACGCGGGTTCAATTCCCGTCCGATGTCAGTGTTTTGCGAATAACCTAGCATCTCCAAAGATATGAGTCCATCAACTAGTTCTTGTCTATAAACCGCTAAACAAAAGCGGCAAATAGCAGAATAGTAAGAAATATGAATAAACCATCCATTATTTCGTACAACACCTTCACACAAGGATGAGTCTCAGACATTTTTTATTTTGAAACCGCTTGCAGAAGCGCCCAAAAATATGTGACGACTCTTCACTCTATTCATGAAGGTTTCAGAAAAAGCCCGCACGAAAGAGAAACTCGATGGAAATCACAGACATCGCACGACATAGCTGACGTTGTTAAGCCGAACGGATTACTCGAACCGTGCTCCGCTGCATCACGTGTTCTGTCAGCTACCTTTGAAGCCGGAAAGCAAGCACAGAATAGACAGACTTGAAAACAGAATAGACAGACTTGAAAATGTTCCGTATCAGTTTCCACAGCAATCGGACGCGTAGCCGCAGGTTCGGATTAATGAAATGGCCAACATTTCATTCGATACACGTACAGCAAGTCCATGGGGTATTAGTGCCTCCTTGCACGTTAATATTTATCGTAATAAAACGGAACTCCCAATTCCTTAGTCTTTGTGGTACAGGTCTGAATGTGTAAGGCGAGGGAAAAATTTTTGGTAAAGCGAAAGCGAGTGCTGCAGAAAAAAGGGCCAAAATTACTTCGGCTGAGTACAGGGAGAATTGTTCAATTGAAAGAGGAGAATGAGCAGATAGAAGAGCACCTGTAAAGAGAAAACCTACAGAATCGTCTGCCATTCGAATAGCTCATGCTCGGAACCTTACAGAAGCAAACAATAATCGGAAAACTTCTGGAAAGAGAGAAAAACACCAGCTTCGATCGCTGACGTTGCGATAGATCGAAGCAGGGAACTCTCAGAACTAATCAACTGTATCACAATTTTGCAGCCTATCTGCTGCCGAAAATCTTTGAGAATTCGCGGAAGAATTATTTTACTTTGTTTGCTGTTTTTACCGAAAAAAAACCACATCTAAATATGCATTCCAAAGGAGGAGAAAAACCATGTCAAGTGGACGAAAACGTGGTTTTAACGATGGTCATGCCGAGCCATTCGACGCTACCTTCGGTACCGTAATGGGAGTTCGCGTGATAATGGCCCTTTGAAGGCAACGATTAAGAGTCAAGGTTGTTTCCAGCAAACGGCTTGGAAAATTGTTTTATCACCTTTAACCGACTTTTTACAGCACTCATCACAAATTATCGTCATTCACTTCACAAAACGTGAGAGCTACTGCCACCCATTCAAATTAACTAGCAACATAGAAAAATCGAAACATAATACGAAAAAGTATCTACAGCAAGCTTATAACGAAGTGATTCAAATTTCAGGATTGAGCTATAAAGTAAAACACCAACACTGGCGGATCCAGAGTGCGAAGGCCTCCAGCATCAAAACGCCGCAGTAATTCAATCTGACGCAGAGAGCTAATGTTATTCTCGAGACTAGAAGAAGCCGACACACAAATACCCTCAGACCAGATGTTGGAATGTAAAAACGCTGGATCGGTCCACTAAATTTAAAAAAGTCGGCAAAACTAATTTGTTTATCGCGAAATTATATTTTTTTATCAAAGTGTCTTTATTAGTACACTTCCCGCTTAGTTGAATATGTCCCACGATATCCGGGATTGAGCAGTCGCTGGTTTTGAAACAAAAACCTTCAAATTTTCCAAGTTCAGGAAATTCTTTAAAGAAGGATTTCAGAAATCTCGTCCAAACTCCATGGCGAAACAGACAACAGATTAATTCCCAAAAAAAATTCTGAACTCCCAAATTAGTTTAAATGTAGACTCCCATGAAGGCAATCGGGCATTGAATGAGAGAAATGCATCAGATACAGTTAGAACGTCTACGATAAGAATCGTTGTAAAATCGTCGCATGTGATGAATGTTAAGAAAATGGTTTTTTCTTTTGCACTGAGTCTTTTCATTGTTACCGCAAAAACGTTATTACGTGTATATCATCCAATAACGTGGAAAGACAAAAAACTAATAGTTCAAAGAAAAAGAACTGTTTACATCAATCCCGAGGATGAAATCAGAGAGACCTTGAGAGTTGATGCTAGATTAATTGTTTATAATGAGCGGCAATACGGGCAGCGGGGAAAAAGTGAACTGCGAACAGCGGGAATGAATTCCGAGTGACTCAACTGCTGATATTCATGCAGATAAAATCGTGCATTGATGGAACGTGGAAAAATCAAATTACACATTTAATATGTATTCTAACGAACACTCTGGAGTATTAAATTACATATTTTTGAATACCAACACATGGACAAGAGTTGTCACACCTCAAACTTGAGTCTGCTTCCTTCTCAGCTATTTGTGCCGAACCTTTCAAATCAATCGTTGAGTCACCCTCCTCCTTTACTTTTTTCGCAAGCCAATCATCTCTCGCCGGATCTTTTACGGATGTTGTCTTGACCACGCCCACATTATGATAGAAAATGACAATTTATGGGAAAAGTTTGACGTAAAGTAGCGGACATTAATCCGCATCCCAAGGGAACTCCACACATTCGTCGTTCTACAAATTCGTAGAGGTATGGTGCAACAGAGGCAACCCCTTCTTTCCCTTAGGCAAGCGGGCAAGACGGTGGCGCCCAATTACCCTACGGGAACTTGGGTTAACCATTTGGGTAACAAACAGCTGTAGGATGAAGTCCTGCGCACTTACGCGATCTATACAATGACCTGCGGGTCTAGCCGTTGTTGGTCAGTGCTTTCTCCTTCCAAGCAAAGTACGGTATGAATTTACCCGACCGCAAATAGATGGGAGGTCCGGTTCACCTGAGCGAGAATCGATCGCTCGACAGTCTAGGTAGAAGTAGCGCCTCTTACCACTGCCCCACGGGTGCCTCCTAATAAACAATATGGGAGCAATGGACAAGTTCGACTTACGACTTGCACTTTACTATTTTCCTTGAAAAAAATTGTACACTCTTTTCAAAAAATCAATTTTTTGCTTAAAGAAGAAAGTGCATCACGCCACGATCATCAGCAAAATGTGTTCAATGTTCGATGTGCACATTAACGTGCATTATCTAAATAGCATCGCCAGCAACCTTTCTGGCAACATCTGGAACCAATGAAAAAAGATTATCATCTCGAAAAGGCGTTAATTTCATCGTTTCAGAGGTCCCCGAATCCATGAGCAACGAGTTCCTGAAGAACACGTGGTTTTTAGCTACGAAACAATAAGTCAGAAAAAATAAGACAGAGCGGAGACTCCCCCACCGATGCTGTATCAAACTGCGTAGGTGAGAAAAGAACTGCTCAGAACTGAGGTTAGACGCAGAAATGAGCAGGCATAATGGGAAACTACATATAAATGTATAGAATGTGACGACCGCGGAAGACGTATGGGGTCGAGCACTGAGAAAAAAGTTGGAATGACATTTTCGTATAGAAATTGGTTTTATTAGATGGGATATGAGGTCAGTAGGAATGACTCGCGCGCGCCAAGGTTGACTTCATTCTTGGTCGGAAATGCAATGTTCCCCCTAACCCGAATACTCATCAAGAATCTGGTAGAAAATGCTGCAGCCATAAATACAAAGAGGATATAGCACAGAAAACTGGCGGAAAAGTCTCTTTTAGAGTTAAGAAATCAGTTACCCATCGTTCTCGAGATGTGTTTTGAAATTTTTCTAGCAATTAGAAATCGCATCCTTTCCATGAGCTCATAAAACGCCCCGACCCGTTACATTTCTTTTTTACTTTTTACTGTCCTCCAAATCTAGGCCCTCTTATACAGCCAAGGTGTACCAGTGACTCGATAGACCCCATCTCAGTTAGGAGGGTGAAGCATGCTGCTCACAGACCGTAAACATCGTTCGTTCAAGCTCCATATATTCCCTTATTGATTTATTTTTTCTTTTTCTACGCCATATAGAGGTGTGCTAGAAATCAAACGAAGTTAGCAAACGAACGGAACAACAATAAGCTTAAAAACAGAGGTAGAAAAGCAGGAAAATTTAGTTATACAAATGCATTGAAAGATTAAATAAAATTAAAATGGAGAAGATAGCCGCCTCCATATATTCCTAAGCTAGATACCATTCCAGAAGCAACGATAAATATTGATCAAAGGGGTCCAAATGTTAAAAACAACATCAGGCTAATGGATTAGGGCTCGTTAAAACGCCGCGCGGAGAAAATTCAAAATTGAAGCGCAATCAATAATTAACATCCCTGATTGGATTTGCTCCTTTGCGTTAGTGGCGCAGTACGGTGGCGCCTCATTTAGGCAAACCTACTGGTCGTTCGGGTTCTTTAGAAGGCTACTTTTCCTTATTAAAAGACATGTCGACGAAATTCACTTTTTTTCGTCTAATTTCGTCCCTTCGTGATTATATGCCCAATTTTTTTTTTGCTTAGACACGGCGCCACCGGACTGCGCCACTAACGGGAAGGAGCCAAATCCGATGAATGACGTTAATTATTGATTTCTCTTCGATTTTGCATTTTCGCCGTGCGGCGTCTAAACGAGCCCTGACGACGCTTATACAACTACACAGAAGAGTAGTTAACACGTTGACGACAGTGTGGCGCAATGCTGCGCCACACTCAAGCGGCCGCGTGGGACCGTGTGGCGCAATGCTGCGCCACAGTCTTGTATCGTATTTTTCTCGATACATTTCAGATTTCGACGGATGTTTTTGTGCCACTATTCAGTAGACCTTTGCACCTTGGTATAGGAAGCGTGGTCCATGGAAATGATTCTTAGCTTCTGATTTACTGGAATTTTTGATTGCGCACTAGTTTTCTTAACAAGTAAAAACAAATAATGGTTATTGCAAGAAACAAATAGATGCAAACAAATACTGGTTACTGAAACAAACACATAAATACAAACAAATATTGGTCATTAGAATAAACAAATAATAAACAATAAATAAATAACAATTTCCTTTCAACCTGGATAGGTAAAAAGGAAATTCTAAAAGCTTCCAGCTATTGTTTTTCTATTTTCATTGCAAAAAGGAATAGTCACAATCCCCGATATTACAGGACTGTATATGTAGTCTTCGAGGTTTACTATTCACTTCCATTTTGGAAAAAAATTCGCCGTATGCCGGCATCATGCCACAGCCTCGGCGCGCTAGAAAATCGGTTGGTCCCACGCGCCAGACACCCGAAAAAGGCGTTGTCGTCAACGTGTTAAAACAACAGAAAGAAGCCACCCATCAAATCTGGGCTACTTTAGCAACACCCATGGAATACAGATCTGCAAATTCCACCTAACAGCCTCAAAAACCATGACAACTAAAATAATACCACTGTTTACGCCGATACTAAGGTTACAAGAGATATCAGATCAGGCACAATTGCACTTACTGCTAGCTCTTTCGCCAGGAATGAAAACACCTAGTACAGTGTAGGTGCGCAGTAAATGTGACAAATTACCTCTCCTTTTTTGGAAAGAAAAAGTGCGGAGGAATCGAATGAACAAGTACATCGCCAAGTGCACAATTATCTGCGCGAGAAACTGTCGCCGTGAGAGCCACTTGGAGGAACGGGCACGTTTCGCACAAAGTTAACGGTTCAAGGTCACCGAAGTCTGAGGTGATTTTATACACCTGGCGAGAAATCGAAGAATAATATTACAAAAGGTCCGCAGGATTCTCCAATACTATCAAAAAAGATTTTTAAAGGCAACTCCCATAGCTCTTTATCATATCACAAGAAAATATGAAAAACAAAATATGAAACGAATATGAAATAGGTTCCATGTGGCCCACTGGACGTTGCAGACAAAATCATTTTTAAAAAATGCGCCAAATTGCACTTAACAGTACTAGACACTTCTATTCTATCACTTCAAAACAACTTATAAATGGGCAAATATTTCGTAGTATTTCCGGCTCGGGATAGACTTTATCCACACGAAACCAAAATAAAACGAAATTTCCACAGAATAGGCGCCGTAGCTTGATCGCATATCCGCTAAATGACTAACAATAAGGAAGCAGCTGTAGCCAGTAAATGGCTAAGGAAGCAGCTGTAGCCAAGCACCACGATTGCATGTTAGAGTGGAATAAACGATCAGAAATCAGTGAAACGAGCCTAGAGAGCTTCGAATTTCATGTCACCGTCGACCAGCAGCGTCAGCATCAGCTATTAGTCATTTCGGAAACCTCCCGGTAAGTCGCTGCACCTATAAATGGCTTTTCGTCATTTATAGGTACGCGATTTTCTTCGTTTTTTTTTAACCTCGCATTTGAGCGAGATGGACTTAGGGAATAAGTGACTGGTACCGTTTCAAAATGGACTGCAAATCGTCATCTTACGGACGCAGTTGTCGGATTGATGGGCAAGCTCAAATTGAGCCTTGGCAGCTGCGGGAGGCCGATGAGTGGGATCGAATTGTAAGGCCATATTCCTTCCCTTCATAATGTCACCATTTCACATTCAAATGATAAAGATGGAAAAGCAAATGCGAGCACAATAATACTTTCCAAAGCAGAGCTTGCACAGCTTTGCAAAACTGATGTGCAATCAGCGCATTTTAAATGAATTTAGCCAATAAGACAAACATGGAAAATGTGGTTCAACACTGAAGAGACACCTTACTGGCCATGAGATGATGAATTGCTCTATTTCACAAGTATTTCCTTGAGCAGTCGGTTCGTACTTGTGGAACACTATTTCGGAACAAAAGTAAGGGGGTCTTTCGTGTTACGAAACGAGTCACAAAAAATAATTAGCCAGCCTACTTAGAGAATCATACTTGGATAGACTATATACTTACATGGATAGAATTATGAAGAAATTCAAGGAGTTTATTAATGCTTAACGGCATCAGTTCGATCCATACCAGCAGGAACCTAAACTCAACACCCCAATTCAATTCTTTCAGCGGATTGGAAAGGGCAGAAAGTTAATAATATGATCATTATTTTTCTATATTATGATCATTATTTCAGTATTGCAGAACAATAGATTAATAATTTGAGCTGAAATAAAGCCAGGATCGTTTAATACCTTCGTTTCGAAATCGTTCGCAAAACGGACAGTCGGCTATAACTAGGTTGCGGTTGTGCATTCCTCTGGGAAACCAGATAGGTGTAGATGACGAAACACTCATCTTATCATATCACACTTAGTAACTAATTTGTTTCCTTTTCTAGCGCCTCAAAACAACTTCTCAATGGAAAATATTTCATATTATTTTCTTTTTATAAATGACTCTAACCACACAAAACAAAAAATCTGTTCAAAATCAAAATCAAAAAAAAAAGCCTTAGAACGAGTTAAGTTACCCTCGCCTAAATCAATAAACAAGAAGAACTGGACGATGATCTTGAAAGAGAAATCAGTGATTCGTGCCACAAAGAAGCAGGCTTTAACAGTATATCCTGAAAGGAACTACCATTTCTTAAGATCATTATTACTATTAGGGTGACCCAAATGTCCGTGTGCATTTAAGAATCTGACTCTCTTTATTGATAACTCAAGAAAAGCAAATAGATGATGAAAAAGGGTAAATCACAAATTTTTGCCGGAAATCGGATGGTAACAAGTGACCGTAATGGTAACATTGTTGGCCATTTATCTGTTTTTCTTGAGTTATGAGTAAAAGAAGTCAGAATCTGAAATGTATACGAACTTTTGGATCATCCTAATATTTGAGCAGACAAACGATAGAGATCTTCGAAGTCGAAACAGCGAGAGACAGAGAGATAAATTGAGATATATCCCTCAGGCAAGGTGGTCGTGAAACAAGGACTCAAATGAGCACGATGTTCATTGTGTGCGAGAGCAGATGCTAGGTAAAATGGAGTAAAACTGATAGCAAACAGAAGAGTTCTTACCTCAGTAAAAATAAACAAAATGACGGGGTAGGGCAAACGACCGAAAAGGATCCACATAGAGAAATGTATAAAAACATTAAAATAAACCGAACATGCAGAATTTTCTTTCATATACTTACAGATGACACCTTCACATGAACGCTCTACTATCGAAATGAACCAATAAAATGACGTGGCCAAGAAACCGATGGAAAAGGTTACACGAACGAAAAAAGGTACAAAATAGTAGAAACGAACTGAAAATGCAGAATTTTTTGAAAGACTCACATATGGCATCAGCAGATGATCGCTCGATGATGGTGTGCGGCACTCCAGCTGGTGGTGTCCGGAATTCGGCCGGAAGCGAGCCGTTGGCTTTCATGGTGAACTGGCGACGATGGAGTAGCGAACAACCTTATTAGTGAACCGTTGGCGTGAAAACGCGGTGAAAAACGACGATCTGAAAAACGCGGACGTCAAAGAATATTAGCGGGCCGGCTGTCATCGACAGTCGAAAGTAAACGAAAAAACCGAGGCGCTAAAAGAACGCGAATAACCTCGCGCCCCCACACAGAAAAACTAAGGTCATTTGAATCTCAAGGATGCTTAAGACATCAGCGGCCAGATCTAGGCACTTCACAGCAATGACTACGCGCGAATTGTAAAGTTGGCGATTTATCTACAGCGCTGGAATTTAATTTGATTGGATAAGGCGGCTTAAGCTCGCTGGAGGTTTATCAAAATCGGGTTCACTTGTGTCAGATTGAAGGAAACAATTGGGGGACAATGTCCTGATCACAAACACCTTCATAAGCATTAGCTTTGCTGTTGAACAGCAAGTCTTCAAGGTATTGTTAGGCTTCTTCAAATCGATATTCGAAACGTTCATAATACGGTTCAGTTCATAACTTCATTCTAATTCATTTCTACACCGTGTAAGGCGTGCTCATAATCAAACGAAGCCATCGAACGAATAGAATTAAGGCAAGGATCAATTATCAACTTTTGAAGGCAGACCCACAGAAATATTCACAATAGGACGGATAAAAACGATACATTCAATACCTAAGAGAATGATGAGTAAGAATTCCAGAACTTGATCCATGGAATGCTGAGATGTACGAAGATGTGGATCTTTACATTTATATCTACATACTTTCCACCGTGAGGAGCAAATTGTCTGATCAAAAAACGAACAAAAAGTAATAAACAGTACAGTAACATAGACCAAACTAAGGAAAAAACCACCAGAGGAGCTATGTGCGTTACGGAGTTGTACGGCAAACGAGGAATTTTCCCGAGATAGCGTTTTTCGACAAAATTCGGCTCAAACTGGTGAGCGGGAAAAGAAAAACACATTTGAAACAAAATGACCTCTTTTTATAATTCTTGTAAGTACAATATGTAGAGCAGTTCTACTGCTGCCCCCACCAGAAACCTCTTTAGCGATATGAGGAGAAAAGTAAAAGTATTGTTGGTGCTGGTCAGTGGAAGTGATTGTATTGCTTAATCTGAGGTCGCGTAGACCCAACGAATACCGTATTTAATAATTACGGTCCAAAAATCGTTCTGACCGAGACCCAATATCTCTCCGGTTGTGGTAAGGCAAAATAGTAAATGGTCGGCGATAAAAATATGAAAAAAATAATTGCTACTGCAGATTATAATGCGCATTTCACGATCCAATAGGAGTAATTTTGAAAAGCACACCACAGAAACTGGCTCAGTTGCGCCTGATACTAAAAATCCTGGAAGTTCAGAATCCCCGAACGCTACCTCAGTCTAAAACGGTTTAGCTGAATATCGCTTACAGTGGTTATTTGGTGTAGTGGTCAACATTTTGATAACCTTGTTCTGAAAATCGGCCGATTAAGAATCGTATAGAATAAAGAACAGTAACGATAAACAAAAAACAACAGCAAAACAATAATAAAAGGCGCGGCTATTTTAAGAATCATTAATAATGAATCATCGGCAACATATCACAATGTAAACACACCACATTACTGATTATTCGGTTAATAATTTTAAAAAATCGATAGATTCAAATCGATACGGCCAAAATGTGTGAAGTCGTGGGTTGATACGTAGCGTACGCAACCACACACCGCGCAGCCTACCGTAGCCCTTCGCGAGAAAAACGGTTACCACGTCGCCCTAGCGACCGACGTATCGTGGGGCGATCGTCGGTAGGTTTTTGACGAAACATCGCCTAGGGAGTTATTAGGGGTGCTGAGCACGAGTCTGGCATCCATTTATGAGGGAAAATCGAAAAAGTCGCCAAAGTAATGACCAAAACACCACGTTGCCCTTCAGAGGCGCTTGGAAGTTGTCGGAGAATTCATCCGACCCCGCCTTGTTCTTACTGTTAAAGACCAACCTAACATTATTTCGCGAAATTCCAAACGGATGCCAGATTTAGAATCAGTTCCATATTGGTCCGATCGGAGAGCTATTGACGCCCCAAAAGGTGTCCTGTGCTCAAAACAATTCGTTTAATAGTCCATTTGGCGAACCCTGCCGACTGTAACGGGGTCAATGTCCCACATTTCACGCAGATTTTGTCCAGGTAGATTTCAGTGTGCCAATCACGAGTTCGTCATTACTTTTTTGGCAAGTCTCACCGATGTCAGCGATCCATGATTAGCTGTAAACAAGGTAATCCCAAAAGCGTTTTTTGTGGAGCCCATATGAGTTCTTATATAATATTTGATACATTTGCCATAGCTAGACATAGGAAGTGGAGTGTTTCAATTGCTGCTGGATCATTCGCAAAATGCGCTGGTATTTGAAAATTGAACCCGGATCGACGGTTACACCATTACGTTAGTTCTACGGTTTAACAAAGAAAATTCTTAAGGTGTTTTCGGGAGAGATTTCTCCGGAAACCCTCAGAAATGCTAGAAAAATGCAGTTTCCAAGGTACATCCTGTTCATTCAACGCGAATCACGTTTAGACTTCTGACTATGAGAATACATTGCTAGGCTGATCTAGTAGCAAGCGCAGGTGTGCAAGTGCAAAAGAGAAGGAGAGCAATCAAAAATAGAATAGATATGAATACAAACCCTCGATTAGCATGTATGCAGATGTTTCAAGAAAGGTCCGTCGATTGGGAATTACTTATCGCCACAGAGAAAACTCATGTTCGCGTTACTGGAGACAAATCTGCAACCACGACGTATTCCATTAGGCCCAACGTGTTGAAGAGAACGGCTGAGGCCAGAAATCTCAGCTATTCCATTAGTAGTGGTTTAGATTTTAGATCTCGCTACATTATGTTAGCAGATAAGGGTTTGGCATGCACATACAATCTTTTTCGACTTTTAGGATCGAGAATTCTTAGGGTCCTCATCAGCGGTACTGAAAGCGGGACACCTGTCTTTAATTTTTACGAACAAATGTATATTTTTTTTTCTCGAGAGAATTCAGAAAAAGTTCACCCGTAAGTTATTCCTAAGGTTCTATGGAATGGATTATTCCACCATTCCCAATGGTGCCATCACAGGGATACTCAACTAGGATTACTATGTTTGGGACATAGAAGATTGAAAGCTGATGTGGCAAGGATGTTTAAAATACCGACAGACAGACTAACTTTGAACAAATTCGAGATTTTGTTCGTTCTTTTTTTCAGCCAGAATGAGGTGATGTAAACTTAAACCAAAAGATACAGTAAAGAGAAGCCAATTCAGAGCACATTTCTTCTCTATGAAAGCAATTCGAAGGTTCCGCGCCTTGCTGACTGACTGACAACGTACTTCAGATGTTTTTTGGTAGATTTAAAAGTTTTGTCGACCAGCAAATCAACGACTACTAATTTTTCCAGTCATCGTTAGTGTCTATGATGCTTTCTTATTCTTTTTTCACTTCGCCATAGTACCTTCAATTTGGTGCACTATTTTCTACGATGCCTGTTGTAGCCTGATTTTATCCCGTTTCTACGGTGTTTTTGTGCAATGACATGTTCGTTACGTGAGAATTCGCGCTTCAAATCAAATAAATAAAAAGTTAATACCGTTGACGAAATATTTTCCGAATAATATTGAATTACTAATTCTATCCGCAATGGGATGGATAGTAGCTGTAATTTTTTACAGTTACCGCGCAGCCCATCGCGGATTTTTTTATTTTATTAATTTTATCAACAAAAATATGAAAGTGACGTTCTAGCTAGGCCATATGATGACATCATATATCTAGTGATATCACAAATATTATATATGTAGTAATATCATAAATGTCAGTTTCTGTACTAGCTTGTTTATCTACATTTTCGTGCATATTCCTCGTTTTTGCTGTCTTCTACACTTTTTAGGGTTACATTGATATTGTACTGCACCGCTAAGCGTTTAAAAAATTAAAAAAAAATCAATAAATAAATAAAGAATCACAAGTACAAAAAGACGAACATTGTTAATGTTGTCACAACGAACAGGCGATTGGAAAAATTCGGAACGCCGGCGCCAATGGCGCAGTTCAAGTGAAATCAAGCATGCAAAACGGCCGCGCCATTCTCCCGATATCAATTTCACCACACACCCAGTTGCCAATCGATTTGTCAAACCATTTTGGGCAAATCTGCCCATCGCCAACATATCAAAGAACAGAAACTGAAGTTGTAACTGTTTGGTGAACAAAGTTCTCTGAGTCAGCAATTCCACCTGAATCATCAGAAGGGTATGTGATTCAAAAAACTACCCGTCAGTTAGAAGATACACATCGGTATAATTTTGTAAAATCTGAACATCGGATTTCGTTAGAAACACGAGCAATAGTATTTGGACGGACGGGGCATCAAGCAGATGGAACCTTTGCATTTCTTCTGTCATTCTTAAGCAATGCATTTGACAGATTCAGGAATTTGCATAGAAATTAATCCCATGTGGAGTATGTGACCTTTATTTTCGTACTATTCGAGCTGTTGTATGAACGTCTTTAATATTTTGTTGTCTTGGGTTTTTTTCGAGTTCCTTTCGATTGGCCTTACTATTGAATTGGTAGTTTCGAAAGGCATAGGGCATAAAATAACTATCAAAGGAATAGGTTATAAACGGAAAAAGAACGGAAAACGACAACATAATGGTAGGTTGTAGTTCTCTTAACAGCCTTTCTGTCCGCTGAGAAGTCATCAGGCGTTTAGAATCGAATGGCATCGAAATATCAGGGCCCATTCGAAAATTAGACTGCAAACATGGTATGCAAAAGCGAGAAATATCTATTATTATGTTATTATATCTGTGCTACTATTTTTTGCTCTTTCCATGAATGTCTATACTTCGCTCAGTTCGCTCGCATCGCTCCAAAATTAACTAAGTGTCGATGGCTGACCAATTTATATAATATTTATTATGCCGGGCAGGGGTGCAGTGGTTAGAGGCGCTACTGACATCTGCACGGCCGAGCGATCAATCCTAGCCCAGGCTAACCAAGCCCACGATCCCTCTGGGGTCGGGTAAAGTAGTACCAGACTTGTCTGAAAATGTAAAAACACTGAGTTCGTATAGCGGCTGACCCCCGTCAAATCATTGTATAGGCCAAACACGCATTCATCATGCCTCTACGATTTTGAATTGAACACGAATACGGCGGCGCGTCTTTCGGGGACTGATCAACGCGTACACCTTTACCTTTACCTTTACACGGTACAGACCCATGTTTCAAAATCAAGGATCAACGACAATATTTAGAACAACAGATAGTAATCAATAAATGAACATAGTAGAAGGTAACGCAAAAGGTATCGGCGTTGATCAGTTCCCTAAGGAGGCGTCGTCGAGTTCTTGTTCCGTCCAGAATCATAAAGACATGAGTGCATATTTGGCCTATACAATGACTTGCGGTGGCCGGTGTCAGTGTCTTTACCTTCTCAGATAAGTTTGGTACCAATTTACCCGACCACGTAATGATTGGAGGCCTCGTTAGCCCAGACGGGGATCGATCAGTCGATCGTGCGGGTGTCAGAAGCGCCTCTTACCACTGTATCACGAAGGCAACAAATAGTAAAGGGAATTAAATCTATCAACAAGTGGAATGACTGCTCGAGTTGCTAAGTGAAAGATCGTGCATCCAGACGGATTTCTCTGGGGTTGGTATGTAGGTGGCAGAGTTTCACAAGTTTATTTTGTAGTTAAGACTTCTGAGCCTCTGCTTTCAAAGTCATAACGTTTTCTGGGCGGGGTGAGGGGTGGGGGAGGGGGGGGGGGGAAGGGAGTCGAATAGTGCATGTTTAGACAGGAAGCGCTCCTGTTCACATTCCCATTCTCACATATGGTAAACATATGTCGCCGAACGATTTTTTCGCACACACTAGTGTCCCACAAAGGCAGTTTTTACGGTTCGCGAGGAATCGTCGGCGGTGGCGACTACTTCGATGCTACTGACGCACGTAGGTGCTCTGTAGAAAGACCGGCTTAGTAGCTCGCCAAACACAGCGAACAAATGCGGCGGTAAATAGAAGAGCAGCAAAGACGATGTGAGACATTTCTAAGATGAAAGACTGACAGTAAGGAAGCTAACAAGCCTTGAAATTCTGTTTCAGAGTCTCACCGTCGTTGGCTTCAAATTCAGGGGATTAGACCATATTGAAATGGTGAGAAGGGCTGGCTTTAATTGTACGGTCGAGCGATCAATCGTCGCCGCGGCTAACCAATCCTTCATCCCTCCCGTGGTCGTGTAAATTGGTACTAGACTTGTCAAGGAACGTGAAGACACTGATTCGTGGATGATTTTCCTAGGTTATTGTAAGGAGCAAGCACGCATTCACCTTGGCTCTGCGATTTCGAACGGAAGCCAAGTGCGAGGCGCGTCCTCGTGGAACTGATCAACGCCAACCACCTTTCCTTATACCTTACATGTTTCACAAGTAAGGTTTTTTTTGTGAATTCTAAGGGATAAGGTTAAAGCGGTCAGCGCTGCTCTGTTCCCTAAGCACGCGCCATGCATTCGCGTTCGGTTCAGAATTTTCCATTCATGTCTGGTACCAATTTAACCTACTCCGGAGCCAAGGAAGGACTGGTTGGCTTGGGCGAGGACCGATCGTGGCTGATTGTGCGGGTGATAGTACAGTCCCTTCCTATAGCCTTTGCCTCTCGTTTTGTATGTAGGCCATTGCAAATGAGAACATCGAAGGTAAAATTCATCGTTACTTAGTTCCCCCTAAGAAGTGTTAAGTTCTCGACTTCGATTTACAATCAGCATAGCTTGAGAACTCGAATTTATCCTCAGATATCTGTGAATCCAATCGAGCAAGAACTTAGTTTCCCACTTTCCCCAAAAGAGTTTTTTGTTGATTCCTACTGACCAGCCCTTAGTAGCCTGAAAGTCCGCTTAGCCTTGGACGACAACCGATTTATGAGCATAAAAGCGGCGTCCACTGTCAGTTTACCTCATGTCTTGTCGAGGCTGAAGGAAAAACAAAAAACGTCTTGAATGTGGCGAGCCGTGAATCGAGCGCCAATCACTTCAAATAATCCTCTAATGTTATGTTAGAATTTATAGCCATTTCACTTCCAAAAAAAACTTCCTCTTGCAAGGAAAGGAACAGCGCACCCACGTCTGGAAGAATATCTGCATTACTGCCGGAATCTCTTCTTTTCGTGGGACGTGGCGCGGCTGCGGCGAGTTTCTAATTTCTAGTTGATCAATTTTAGCATCGCTCGACAATATTGTTATTCATAGGGCTCAGAGGCTTAATAGTTTTAGTATTCTTTATCCTCTTTCGATAGGGATTCGAAGGAGGCATCAGCAAATTCTAAGGCATCACCGAAATTAAGATTTTTAGGGGTTCTAAGGTGGAATCAGGCTCTTCTAAGAACGCGCCAAGCAGCCATTTATCATTCTGAACCATGGAGGTATGATGTATTCCTGATAGGCTTCTACAAATGGTACAATGCTACTTGCGGGCCGGCCACTGTTCTGGAATGTGTTCACCCTCTCAGGAAACCAATTTAGCCAATCGCGGAGGGATGGAAGACCTAGATGAGGATCGATCGCTCGACCGTCTGGGTATCAGCAGTGTATCTTATCGCTACACCCCAATTTGGCTGAAATAATTATAGACGTATTAATCAGAGAGCACGAATATTCTGTAGAGAATTTTCCAGAACAGCCAACATCACGAGATGAGGGAGAAAATGACGTTATAGGCAAGTGACGAGAAATGGAACAAATGGCAATTCATATATGGAGGAGTCAGCTGTGTAAATGATGAGACCTACATCCACGCCGCCCTCATCGTCATCGCGGGGGAAATGAGAGACGACGGCATCAACGGAACGGATGAACGCGTAATTCCCTGCAAAAGTTCAGCGCACACACTTTAATTACCACTCGGTGGAAAATGTCCTCTGGTGCCTGAGGCGCTACATTGAAACCTCTATTTGGAAAACGAACGTTCGCACTTCTCATTCCACCCAATTAGCAGATGAAAAGCTCTCCAAGATGTTGTCTGGGGCAGAAATACAAGGCTGCTCCAAAAGGAATTCGATAGTTAGTTGAATAAGATTTAGATGCTCTACAGGAAGCTAGGGGCCCGCGTGGTACAGTGGTAAGAGGCGCTATTGACACCCGCACGGTCTAGCGATCGATCACGGCGCAGCTATCTAAGCCTCCCATTCCTTCGGGGTCGGGCAAATCGGTACCAAACTCGGCTAAGAAGGTAAAAACACTGAGTTGATATAGCGGCTGGCCCCACAGGTCGTTGCCAAATACATATTCACCTTGCCCCTACGATTCTGAATTAACAGGAGTACGTGGCGCACCCTGATGAGGGGACTAATCAACGCCAACGCCTTCACTTTTACCTTCACTCCTATACAAAGTCAAATGGGAACAACAACAGCAGGACAATTATTTCCTACGTATTCTCGTACCCTACGGCAATTGTGTCCGTGGATGAAATTCTCGTAAAATCCGTATAGTTGAAATTTGAAAACAACATGAGGATGTAAACAAAGTGGTGATGGAAGAACGCCAATCACTCAGCTACGGATCCGTTTATCACAGAATGTCAAACTGTCCTGTTTTGTGTCAAAAGGAGTTCGCGGCCTGTTTCAATTCCTCTCATCCATATACTTTGTTACTCTCGTAGGCAAGCTACTCAAAATAGCTCGTAGAAGAACTGTTCAGAAAGAAAATGGAAACGAAGGATACGAAAAGGAAG
Organism: Nippostrongylus brasiliensis; assembly: GCA_030553155.1. Taxonomy (NCBI): domain Eukaryota; kingdom Metazoa; phylum Nematoda; class Chromadorea; order Rhabditida; family Heligmosomidae; genus Nippostrongylus; species Nippostrongylus brasiliensis. The sequence goes on from CP130734.1 coordinate 32,250,603, forward strand.
GAAAAAAAGAAAAGGGACAGATGATTAGCCAAAGGACTCAGAAGGATTTCAACGGATTAAAGAGCTCATATTCTTTACACCCACTTGCAAACGCGCGGCATATACCAGTATTTCCAAGCTAAAGACGGTTCAGAAAAAAGGAGAATACAGCCAGAGATTATCAAGAGTCGCTGGACACAGGATCACCAACGAAGGGGTAAATGTTCTTCCTCTCAAGCAAAGCAAAGGTTTTATTTGGTTAATTATTTATTTAACATGCACTTAACGTGCGCCGTACAATATCAACATAAACACAAGAAAGTAAAGAAAACAACAAAAATAAGGAATCTGTACGAAAACGAGAACAAACGAATCGATATTAGAAATGCTATGTACGATATCACTACATATACAGTAGTTCGCGAAATGATATGTCACCTTGCATTTTTGGGTGCAGATCGCTGAAATCGAAAGGAATTTTATTCCAGTTGACAGTTCTAATAACTCTTATTGAAAATACACTAATGTGTGCCCTTGTTGGAAATTCTGAATTTTTTTTTTAAAATTTAAACTTATTTTCATATGCATTTTTAAACGAACGTAACTTAGGAACCACTGAGCTTCTGCTTATCTGGTGATGATGTTCTGATAGAGCATCATTAGGTTGTTCATATAGGCTATAAATTTTAGCTTTAAGTTATTAGTGAACCATAGATTTTTTTGCGTGAATTTTTTTATGGTCAAAAAATGGTGAAATCTTTGGATAATCTTTCATATAAAATTCCATATCTTAGTAGCCAGTGAACGAAATTGCATCAAATTTGGATATGTGGTAGCACAAGATCTTCTCTTTCTAAAACTTGTATAAGTTTTAAAAACAGCTGTCAATTTACAGAGAAAATATCTCTTAAAGTTGCACCTACATAAACGGCCGTTTTGAGAACACCAGGAGGGCTTTCGACTCCAGATTTCTCTAGCGCATAGTAGACGTGTTGCTTATTGAGTCCTTAACAGGTAACAAAATAACTCCCACTCTTGTGCAGAAAATCGTCTTCTAATTTGACCGAGAGAAAATACTGCACTAACACTACGCGGGTTAGTGCAGTATTTTCTCTCGGTCAAATTAGAAGACGATTTTCTGCACAAAAGTAGGAATTATTCTGTTACCTGTTAAGGACTCAATAAGCAACATGTCTACTATGCGCTAGAGAAATCTGGAGTCAAAAGCACTCCTGGTGTTCTAAAAACGGCCGTTTATGTAGGTGCAACTTTAAGAGATATTTTCTCTGTAAATTGACGGCTGTTTTTAAAACTTATATAAGTGTTAGAAAGAGAAGATCTTGTGCTACCACATATCTAAATTTAATGCAATTTCGTTCACTGGCTACTAAGATATGGAATTTTATATGAAAGATTATCCAAAGATTTCACCATTTTTTGACCATAAAAAAATTCACCCCAAAAAATCTATGGGTCACTAATAACTTAAAGCTAAAATTTATAGCCTATATGAACAACCTAATGATGCTCTATCAGAACATCATCACCAGATAAGCAGAAGCTCAGTGGTTCCTAAGTTACGTTCGTTTAAAAATGCATATGAAAATAAGTTTAAATTTTAAAAAAAAAATTCAGAATTTCCAACAAGGGCACACATTAGTGTATTTTCAATGAGAGTTATCAGAACTGTCAACTGGAATAAAATTCCTTTCGATTTCAGCGATCTGCACCCAAAAATGCAAGGTGACATATCATTTCGCGAACTACTGTACGTCCAATGCTAGGACCACTTTTAAAGTTTTGTTGATAAAATTCGTAAATCAATTACAGTTATTATCCAGCCCTTCGCGAATAAGAAATAATGGTTCAATGAATATCATTTCGGAAACGATATCACATCATACATAATAGAACTTTTGAATGGATCGCAGATTTATTTAAATTTAGGATCGGTTTCGCGAGATAAGAAACCTAGAGAGGGTAAAGCTTTATCATCTTCGGTCTCACGATCAGTTGGTTATTACCTGTGAGAACCTAACGATAAGAGAGAACTCACTGGGATTGAGCTGTTGTGACGAGTGAAAATCCCCTCAGGGATTCCAAAGTGTCATCCGAAACTGCCATTTTGACGACGTACAAGTGTCGCAGACACAAAAAAACAACCGGACGAGAGCTCTCTTTGACATTTGACGTCCACCAAATCTCAAAACTCCCGCCGCTTGCCATTTTCAGCATATGACGAGGGTGGCAGCCCAAGAATAACCATAGTTATGCGTCTAATCAGCTTCTTGTGCATCTATCATAGGCAAGTTGAGAGGAAGGGAAGGAAGCAATGAGATGGAAAGAAGTCAATTCTAGCAGACGCTCTTACCATGGAATGATTTTATGATAGCATTCGACGACAGAAGTATAAAAGTAAAAGGGAAAGCAACTGGATCGGCTTTGATCGGTACCGTAAGGAGGAGCCACGCATTCGTGTTCAATGCAGAATAGTAGAGGTGTTGAATGCGGTTTTGGCCTACACAATCACTTGCGTCGGCCAAATGCTATACCAAGCCAGTCTCCAGACGAGTCCAGTACCAATTTTATTCACCTCGGAGGGATGGAAAGCATCGTTAGCTCAGGGGAGATCGATCGCTCGACCGCTCGGGTGTCAGCAGCGCCTCTTACCATGGTATCACACATGCCATATATCAAATACCATTACCGAATACTCTCATCGCCTTGTAAATCCTTGTAGACCGTAGTGTTTGATACTGTTACAGCATCGTTTGCAAATCCACTCGGTGCGCCAAGAAAAGCATGTATAATATAATAAAATAGGGTGAAAAGAACGCGAAGAAACGAAAAAGGCAAAATAAGAGAAAGATCTGATCAAATAAATCGCTCTCGAAACTATAAAAAGAGTTCATCAAAATTCATAACGGGTATGGATACGGTCTCGCCAAAAACCTTTATATGTGGAGCAAATATGTAAGTATGCAAATATTAAATATGTAATTAGTGTAAATGTGCGTCATTACGTGAGAAATATGTATAACAATGAATAAAAGGTGGTGTTTTTCCAATCAGAATACATAAATAAATAATAAAAAAATTGTGTTATGCAGCACAACCAAATCTGGATGATGGATGTATCAGAAAATATACCATTTCCAATTTACATTAGACACTTTACAAACGAAATTAGAGGTTCGTTAGACAAGTGTAAAACGTTCAACTGGTACTATTTTATTTATTAAATTTTTTAATTTTAATTTAAGATTTAAGACGCGGGCATGGATCCATATACGAATACATAAGTAGATAAAACTTCAAGTCAAGTTCATCAAAAAGCTATATAACTGTAGAAAACAAGCACTTACACCAACCTATATCTATAAAAAACGTCCTGCAATTAAAAAGACACGAAGTAATTATAGCAATAAAATGGAGCAAGCAGAAATTGAAGTGAAAATGGTATATTTTAGCCTAGCGTTTCAACCTCTCCGTTGTCTTATGCTCAAATATCGGCTGGTAGAAAGGAAGGACATCGTTTGACTGCCAAAAACTGATTTACGACCAGGCGTTTAGTTAGCAAAACGTACCAGACCAAACATCGAAGCGACAATTCCCGCTGTTTTGACAACAAAACGGCCAAATCGAACGCGCTCGTCGTTTCAGCTTATCACCGATTATTATCGCAGCGCCTGATCGAAAAATTCATTGATCAAAAAAGTATTCAGCTATTTGTAAGGCTGCAGGGAAGACGAAATAGGGGTTAAATAGAAATAAAGCGGTAGGTTAATGTTGATCGGTTCGTTAAGGACGCGAAACTTTTAAACTGTCAAGCCTTAACCATGAAATGATTTTATGATAGGATTCTACGACACAAGTATAAAAGTGAAAGGTAGAGCAGAGAGGTCGGCTTTGATCAATACTCAGAGGAGGAGCCACGCATTCGCGTTCAATTCAGAATCGAAGACGCTTGGTGGATGCATATTTGGCTTATACAATGACTTAGGGGACCAGCCGCTATACCAACTCAGAGTTTTTACCTTCCCAGTCATGCCTGGTGTCAATTAACCCGACCTTGGAGGACTTGAAGGCTTGGTTAGCCCGGGCGAGGATTGATCGCTCGACCGTGGGGGTGTCAGTACCACCTCTTACCACTGCACCACGCGCGCCTCTAAGCGATAAAATAGGTCGCACTCCACAATATCTTTCGTTGAAAACAATCAGAGGGGGCTTCTGGGGCTATAGTGAGGAAGAGAGTGAAGGGTAGGGAATGTAGGATATCCCTGAGTGAGGTTAGGTTAGGATTCAAATGTAAATACTGGAAGGTGTAGTGTCGGAATTTGAACCCTAACCTGTCCTTTTTATGTTCTTACAATCCTTACAGAATGACCACTGAGCGAACAGTGTGGAAATAGCTGAGAGAAACAAGCACCCTCGTCCATAGGTAGCAAGAGGGTATCTGTCTAGGCGGAGCTGGGAATGTGTCATAAAGAGCTCAGCACAGCCCGTTCCCGACCTTTTTCGCTGTGCGGGTGGAGCACATATGGACAAACACAGCCAGCCGATTAAAGCTATGAGAAAGAAGAGCGAGATGGTTAGTGAAATGATGGTGTCTCAAAGGGGGTGGAGAACGCTGCTTATCAGGCAGGAGCAGCTCGTGGCCAAAAGAACCACATTCCTTTGACTAAGTTCTTTTTTCTTAAATATTCGCCATGCTCTGATACTGATCTGATCTGATTCCATGCTGCTATGGGGGACGAAGATTGTAGGTGGATCTAATAATTATCATGGCTCGACCCTTTCGTGGTCTTCAGAAACCTCAAAAGGGGATGCAATTTAATTTTTACCATCCTCGATTTGGTCAGCTACAAAACGACTCTCTCCCACGAGCGAAATAAGCACTCGAACACTTTCTGAAGAAAATCTTGAAACTCAGTGTAAAATCGGAAACTCACTGTGTGGTACTGTGATTTATGATTGTGATCGTCTGACGATAAATGCAATAAGAAGCGGCTCCTTGTTGACATAGCGAACGATGTGAACTTCTTAGTAGCCAATTGTAAGGATTCTAATAGCGTAGGCATAAGAGGTTAGGATCCAATTTTTCCACTATATTGCCATAACCTTAAAGTGATTACTGTAGATGTGATCCTAACCTCTCATTCTCAAGCTCTCAAATTTCTTACACAATGTTATGTTTCCTCTTTAACCTGTTTCCTCTTCCTCGTCGCACGGACTAACAAGCAGTACCCTGCGAGATTAGTTGAATAGGTACCAGGCTGTCTGCGAAAGTAAAGACGCTGATAGGTCCAAACGGCTGGCTCCTATAAGTCAACGTAAAACCGAAGGGCGCACTTATAGTGCTTCTACGAATCTGAAAAGAAAACGAGGGCCTGGCGCATCCTAGAGACTGATAGAGGTCGACCACTTTACGTATAATTTCATCCATTTTCATTGAGCAGCCCCTTTTCTAATAGCATGTCGTACCACTTTTCCTTTTCTTTCACACTTTGAAAAAACGTTGTTAGCAGATTGATCAGAATTTATACCAATTCCAATCTAAATTAGATACTTTGTATACCAAATTGGATGCATTTTAGATCATTCAGCATAGTTTGGTGCCACCCAAGCGTATTTGAAGAGTAAGCCAAACAAAAAATGACTCCCGAAACTACCTTAGGATAAGGTATAATTGATATGAAAATCATTCAGATGACCTATGTATGAGTTCTTCTCTTAGGTGGGCCACATTTTCAAGCTCTTCACATCGATTTGTTGACTACATCTTGAATCGGAGCTGGTAGGGAGCTATGCACTGCTCTCCCTCTAAGTAGAGGTGCTGTGCTCTTCGGAGAGTCCTTGAAACCACGAAATGCCCTTGGCGATCTTCGGCCCAGACGTCTGCCCTGACGACTAGGACAATGGAATTCTGAAAAAGGTCCGCAAAGATTGAAATAATCTCTGTTTTCTGAACTCTGTATATGACGGGAAAGTGGTAGGGTTAATGGGTATAGATGACCACCCTGGGTTACCAGCCTCCTCTCCGATACTCTAAAATTCAATTTCATTTTCAATTTCCAATACACTCTAACGTAACAAGATAAGAACTTAACAACACACTCTCGCTAGATAAAAGTGCTACAAAACAATTAGCCTATCACGGAATAAGATGTGAAAAGAGAGCAATTGAGAGCGAAGCCGAAGTGAAACGCGATGAAGCCCTCTAAATGACGTCTCGGCCTTCTGGCATTGGTGTAAGCTCCTTCTGTCTCAGCTAGAAGGACTGCTCTTCAAAGAGCCCTTGAGATCTCGTGAGGCCCGAGACAATCCTTGGGCAAGAGGTGTATCCTAACGACTGGTACCTTTGCTTATCTTCAGTCTCAAAAATGTCGGAAAGGATTTTGACAACCTCAGCTTCCAATTGAGCATTACGACAACAGATTGGTTCGTGATTCAAGAAAATAAAACCGAGTGGTATAATTAGGCATTCTCCAGTATAAAATGCATAAGGATAGGTCAACGACTAAGGTATTTCAGAAGGAAGTGATCCGTGCTCTGCTACACGCTACCGTAAACTTAGTAGTATGTTTGGAAAAAAGAAACACAGAGCAGTGCTCTGAGAAAAAACCTATAGTCTGTACAACAGCGGCCTCCTCCTCTGTCCGGAATCTGCCAGGCTTCTCATGCTATTCATCCGAGTTTGCGCTGAATTGTATGGAAATTCTCTCCACGAAGGTGTAAACAATGGAATAACTAACGACTGCGCCTTGAACCATCGTATAAACTAAACTTGCTCTCTCATCGCGCTCCGTCTGTTCTGTGGATCCGAGTTTTTCTCACTGCCGGGCTACTGTAACTAGCTTCGATGAAGGCTATCATTTTATTCCATCATTCTGCCTTTCGACGCTTTCAGGTGGAATTTGATAATGAAAAATTCCACATAAAATCTCGTAGAATAAAAAATTGATAAGAGCGACAGTCCACATTAATGCTAAGGTTAAAGGAAGAGAGAATTAGTGTAGCATCGATGAAATTGGAAGGCAGATGAATACTTTTAGTTTGCAAATGCCTACAGCTTAGTGTACAGTTGAACAACTTTAGAGAAAAGGGATTTAGTGGGAGGACTCCTTTTTGAATGGAAAATTTACCTTTCACTTTTACCCCTTTAGAACCTTGATTCTGAAATCAAAAGAAAGGAAACTACTTAACTAGTTCTGATTACTTGACTCCGAACTCAGAGTGAATAAGCTTTTTAACAAATAACTTCCTAAGTCTTCTTCAAATTGATGGTGAGGCATATTTCCGCTCCACTTTTCCAAAAATGTAACAAGAAGAGGTGACAATATGGTCCGGAGCATCGGAATTTAGCTCCAATATTGAAGCGAATCTTTTGCAAAATTAAGTTGCAGGGCGAAAAAAATCATTACCGATTGAATTTGGCTTATTTTTCTCTTCCATGCCTACCCGTTTTGGGGCGTTAAAGTGATGAGTAAAAGCATCTGAGTAATAATGGAACCGCAATGAAACATAATAAGATGAATCACCAGATGACGACTCGAAGTGACAAGGAACCGAAAATAATGAGATCAAGAAATCGTTCGAAAAGAAGTTTCGGGAATTTAGAGAAATCGAAAAATAGAAAATAAAAGGTACAGCTCGAGCTGCTGAGACAATCTCCTTTTACAAATTTTTGCCGCGTAAAGAATACCCAAAGATTTCGAAATTCCGAAAAATAATCACAAACCCGCCCATCAAGCATGGAAATTCGAGAGACCCGCAGTCCCCAAAACGACAAATGACCTCACATCAATTCAAAAAGAATGGAATAAACTTCCCAGCTCATAATCTATACAAAGAACTCCGATTTAAAACTGGGCTCCGATTTGGTATGCGAATATGCGGAGGTGGCTGAAATATAGAAGGAAATCCGTCATAAGTAGGTATGACGGAGGCCGAGTGGCCTCCATAAAATAACCAAATGGAGTTCCATAAATTGACGTCGTGAGCACTTGAACGAATGGTGAGGCTCGACGGGTGGTGGCGTGCACAAAATCCATATGTAAACATTAAAAATTCTCGAAACGGCTCGTTTCAAGCGGAATTGATTTGAACGTGTGAAAAAAGAAGAAACACAAAGTGAGTTTACAGATGGTTCTGCGACGAAATATCGAGCGGATTGTTCAAAATGGATATTTATTTATTTATTTATTTATCTTTCACGCTCATAGGCGTGGTAGTTAACGTTGTTCGTATAAAAGCTGGGCAAGAACAAAACAGAAACGAAAAATTAGAAACGGTAAGAAAATGACGGGTTTGACATTTTCGAAATGACCTCATTTAAAAAAAACAACATCACGCCAGTCACGCTCAATAATATTATTTTGTCGTTCAGAACGGCTCAACGACGAAATATTAAATACTCCAATGAAAAGAAGGTCGTTTCGACGATGCCATAACCGATGGTCCTCAAAAATTTCGAATCGTCTTCTGTCTCCCTTGGTCCCATGGTTATTAAAAAAAAGGTCGGAGCAGTTAACATTTACAGCCATGAATATTCGATTTTCCTGCTGAACATAGCAATATGAATTTGGGGCTATACGAAAAGACCCCTCAAAATGGAGCTAATTTCTCCAAAAGTTCACTCAATTTTCCTCTGAATTCTGAGCCTCGATATTGATGGTAAGTTTCGTAAATATTCTGAGCCTGTTACTTAAAACGTATGACGGTTCCCGAACACGACTGCAAGGTGGCATTGTTACGTCATTATAGAAAATATCCCACATAACAACAGATAAAGGCAGAAGAGAATATTGAAAGAACAGGCCTATGTGGTCCCCTATGAGACAGCAAACAAAAATGAGTCAGGTCTGAAGCATTGGGAAAACCATTACTCATTCGCCGGTAAAGGACATTGCGAGCGACTAATACCCCCTATCACCTATCAGTAAACAAAAAGCTAACATTCATAAGACTCTCAGATTTTGGTGGCGATGGGTTTCTTCAATATTTTAACTTAGAGAAACGATGACAAACTAGTCCAGTTTAAGCAGCTAATGTTTAGAGATCTTGTTTCAAAAGTGGCAAAAGCATTTAGTAGTAAGAAAGTTTAGTGCAATGGACCACGAATGAATGGGTAGTGACAACGAACGGTGTGGAGAAAATTCAGTAAATGTTATCACAAAGTTATGAGACCGGCACATATGTACCTATGTAGGTGAGAAGGTGAGAAAATAAAAATGATGAATGAAAAGGAAAACGGGTGGCAGTGCATTGGGTATAACTACATTACCGGCATCCGGTAGGGTAGAATAAAAAAGAAACGGATGAACAGTGGATCCGGAGGAAATAAATGAGCCGATATGCAAGGATGTGCAATGAAAATTGAAGGAGGCTAAGTCAATTAAAGTTTATTAAGGAGTTATAATTCAAATATGAAAAATATGAAACTTGAGTCTGCCGCAAAATTCTCCACTACTTTCAAAAATCCCAGGTCTACGTTTCCTGCAACAATATCTGCTAAGGAGACTCTAATGACAAGAATCGGAGGGTCGTAAACGAAACTCCAAAGAAACTGGTCCGTAAATGGGTCACCTCAAACGGAAATAGAAAACTGATAGCTTTCTTGAACTCAGGGCAGACTGATGATCGATTGATGCGTTCAAATTCTCCAATAATCTACTAGGAAAGTAAAATCCCACAAAACGTTTAAAGCATTTTTAACTTTTTTCGGTTCACAACACGCCTCCGACAGACGATGAAGTTTCTTTTATCAACAGACAAAAATATTCTTGTGTCATGCATTTGCCCCATGGGCTAGCCACACTCGAAAATTGGCGTGAAAAAAGCAAAAAAGTCGACTTGTACTGGCAAGAGTACAAGTATTGAAAACAGCAAATTCGCTTGTTTTTGTTTTTTTGACGCGTCCTTGGAGGTAACTAAATAAATAAATAAATTCGATCAAATAAAATCATCTGGAATCGGTCGGCCTAAGCCGGAAAACAATTAACAGAAGCGATTTTGATAAAAGCCAGATTAAAACCTTATTCTAACGTCTTAATCGTTAGATGGGGCTTAAAATGAAGACGAGCGTGTTTTACTGCACCTTTCAGGCGTTTTGAAGAGCGCAGTTACGCGGAGACGCCATATTATAAAGATTCTGCCAGACATGTGTGGAGTCAAAGCGTAGATTAGTATAACTCCGCGGTCATCATCTCATCATTTATTAAGAAAGGTTCTTGGTAAGGTCTGACTGCAACCACCTGTTATCATGCTATTACCCTTACGAACAAAAAAAAACAAGGAAATGATAAAATCTTTGAGTACACAAGAAAAAATCGGCGCGGAAAAACATAATAAACGGAACAGGGAAAGTTTGAATTATGACAACCCCACAAACGACGTTGCGGTAAATTTTAAACGTCCAAAAAACAACAGAAAAAATTGAAAATCTCCCAAAACAAACTAGCAGTGCACCGTGGATTTAGAATCACTCATTTTATTATAGTAAACATCGTCTCGAAGGCCATTTGATGTTTTATCTTGAAATTGTATTTTTTCCATCATACGTCTATTGCACACCCCTTTACTATCACGGTGCTCCTCCAAAGAAGAAAGACAGCTAAAGTGGAAAGCTAAAGGAGAAGGATTCATGAGAAAAGGGCATAGGAGAGATCGAAATGGAACGGCTCTATAAAATGGGCGATAAACGAAACCGCCGACATCCACAGCATCAAGGCACAGTTCTGGGTGAAGTCTGAAGAAAATTAAGTATTCTGCGGGGCTTTTGATGTTTTTGCATTGATAGACAAGCGGTCGACAATAAAATGTTTCTTTGGGAAAGAATTAGAAAAGCGATACGCTATTCATGCGTCGCTATATTTTGATCACTCAAATCACCAATATCGAGAGACTTCGTGACATCGATCGATCCATCTGCTCCATAGCAGGAGCCACTTGTTGAACGGCTGAAAGGGGAATGTAGGCAGGAATAAATTGAAAGTAAAGGTTTCGTCGTTGATCAGTCCCCGTAGGATGAGCCACACACTGGAGTTCCATTCAGGATTGTAGAGGCATCGTGAATGTCCATCGTGATTCTGGCCTAAAGAATGGCTTGCGGGGCAACCGCTATACCTGATCAGTGTCTTCACCTTCAAAAGCAAGTCTTACATCAAGTTACAAGACCGTGGAGGGATGGAAGGCTCGGTTAGCCAGAGCGGAGATCGATCGTCGCCCGACCGTGTGACAGTAGCGTTACTTACCATTGCACCACGCGCGCCTTTTAATAACTTAATTGGCGAAAATTTCGATAATTCTCGCAGCATTTTGTAACACCCGGATCTGTAATTCTTGCTATGGAAAGGATGGCACGTCGATATCATCGAGTGGGGTCGATGTAGATCATCTAGACGGTACGATTTTCAAAATAAAAACTATGTATCCATTTCATATGTTCGATGATCAATCGAATATAATAGGGTGTCAATCAATGAGTACTTCGTATAATCAATGGTTAATTATAGAATCAATGAGTTTGTAAAAATTACCTGTTGAGACCGTATTATTTTGAAGTATGTGGGTGGAGAAAGGCGCTGCTTTAACGCACACCGTCAAGTGATCTCTCCTTGCCCAGGCTAAACAAGTTCTCCATCTCTTTGCGGTAGGGTGAATTGGCACCAGACTTGTCTGGGAAGTAAAGAACAGTGGCACGCACAGCGTCTTGCCCTTTTAGGTCTTGGTATAGGCCGAATACATTTTCGCCACACATCTATGATTGTGAATCACTCATGACTGGCTGTCAATACCTGAATGGTCATTTAAACCACTGGTGTGGGGTTGATCGTAGCTGTTGCTGATGAGAATCAAGACAGTCGAAACTTTGTCAATAAACTTCTGAGCCATTGGTAGCCGGTTCTAAGCAGACCACTAACAATGTTTAAGAAGCCACTCCTTTCTTCTATGGCATATTATTCGACACAAAAGTCGAATGCGTGGCGCAGCCCTAGCGAGTTGCCAGAGGTCAGCATATGCATTACTTTCTATGAAGCGTCTGCCGTTCTGCTTTGATTTATTAACTTTACCTTTTCACTCAGAGGAGGGAGAAAGTACTTTCAACAAAAAAGAGTGCACGGCGCGACTTCAGGAGGCTCATCAACGTGGACACTTTGCCGTTGCTTTAGGTTGAACCCAGGAATCTCAATCGAGTTCAAGCCGAGTTCAAATTCGACTGAGGAGCTAGGTGCTTACTCTGAAAATGTAAGAGTAAACTTCGAATGTCATTGTTTTGATATGTTATATGTTTGAAGAAGCCCCTGCAACAGCAACTCATGGCCAGCTTCGCTCAGTAAATAAACAAGATTCAAAGAAAATTTCAATGTCACCTTGGGGATAAGCAGAGCGAAGCTGATCAGCAAATCTTCCACGAAAACAATCGCGGCCGGTTCGGCCGATAAAGAGCAAACAAGGCTTCCAAGTATTCTTTCTACTTGTTGACATTTCCGACCTCAAAACAAGAATGCTTCAAAAGTTTTGCAACAACAATATCAGCCTCTTAGAACGGAGGTTAGTCAGTCGTCACAGACCGCGGCTCCAGATCCTCCGTCGAAAAATTTCGAATTTTGAAAAAATAACCTTTGACTGGTTCTCGTCACTCTACCTGTGTTCTTTTCAACCCCTTTTTCAATTCTTTTAAACAAGAACAGACCGATCTAAATCTCCAACGTTTTTGTTAGACATTTCACTCCGCCACTAGCATGAAGGAAACGAAGCCGGTTCACAGCGACTGCAATATCTCATTGTGGTTCGATGACTTCCTGACATTGCTGATGAAGCAGCCGGTTTTCACAGTAATCATTCTTTGATTCTCTGCTGCCGCTGCTGCAGAGCAATCAGTGGCCGTTCGGCTGTTGGTGAAACTTTTATTGTCCTCAGCTATATATCTTTATTGCGTTTCTATGCATGTGAAGCTGGTTTCAAGCAGTCTCTGGTTTTGCCAACTATTGAGTATGTACTATATGTTCATGTGAGGGAAGGAGCGTAATTGCTGTTATTCTCCACCCTGACATTACAATTAGGTCGTAAACCTTTCAACTCAATATCTGCCACATCAAAATCATCGAATTTTCCAATTTTCGAATTTATTTCTTGGCGGAGCGGTTCATTCTCAAACCCATCGTAGTTTTGCTTGCCTTCCTAGAACCGACCTGTTCTGGAGGAATATACGGGACACCTTACTCCATTGAAGTGTAGAATTTTGAACTTGGACACTGCAGCAGATTGACAGTTCACAAAAACAGTCTCTTGTCAAAGCTCAGTGAACTGATGCAGTTGGCGCCTTATGATTTAAACTTCACAATTTGAAGGAACTCTAACGAAAATGAATGGGCAACAAAGATAATACAGTAGTTCGCGAAATGATATGTCACCTTGCATTTTTGGGTGCAGATCGCTGAAACCAAAAGGAATTCGATTCCAGTTGACAGTTTTAATAACTCTTATCGAAAATACACTAATATATGCCCCTGTTGGAAATTTTAGATTTTTTGAAAACTTTTTAAACTTATTTTTATATGCATTTTCAAGCGAAGGTATTTTAGGAAGCTGTGAGCTTCTGCTTGTCCAGTGGCGATATCCTGATAGAGCATGATCAGCTTGTTCTTCTTGGCTATGAATTTGCGTTTCAAGTCATTAATAAACCGTAGATTTTTTCGCGTGAATTTTTTAATGGTCAAAAAATGGTGAAATCTTGGAACAATCTTCCATATAAAATTCTATATATCAGTAACTAGTAAATGAGTTTGCATCAAATTTGGATGTGTGATAGCGTAAGGTTTTTTCTTTCCAACGCATATTTAAGTTCCTTGAAATACCGTCTCCTTACAGAGAAAATTGCTCTTGAAATTGCGTTTACATAAACGGTCGTCTAGAGAATACCCGGAGGGCATTTCCCTCCAGATTTCTCTAGTGCATAGTAGACTTGTTGCTTGTTAAGCCCTTAGCAGGTAGCAAAATAATTTTCACGCTTGTGCAGAAAATCATCTTCTATGTTGTAATGTTGTATGCATCGCTATTCCCGCCACCGTACACCATGCGGGTTGACGCGGTAGTTTCAATCGGTCTAATTAGAGGAGGATTTTCTGCACAAGGGTGGAAATTGTTAAGCTACCTGTTAGGCACCTAACAGGCAACAAGTCCACTATGCACTAGAGAAATCTGGAGTGAAATGCCCTCCGGGTATTCTCTAGACGACCGTTTATGTAAACGCAATTTCAAGGGCAATTTTCTCTGTAACGAGACGGTATTTTAAGGAACTTAAACATGCATTGGAAACTGAAAACCTTACGCTATCACATGTCCAAATTTGATGCAAACTCGTTTACTAGTTACTGATATATAGAATTTTATATGGAAGATTGTTCCAAGATTTCACCATTTTTTGACCATTAAAAAATTCACGCGAAAAAATCTACGGTTTATTAATGACTTGAAATACAAATTCATAGCCTATAAGAACAAGCTAATCATGCTCTATCAGGATATCGCCACTGGACAAGCAGAAGCTCACAGCTTCCTAAAACACATTCGCTTAAAAATGCATATAAAAATGAGTTTAAAAAATTTTCAAAAAATCTAGAATTTCCAACAAGGGCATATATTAGTGTATTTTCAATAAGAGTTATTAGAACTGTCAACTTGAATCAAATTCCTTTTAGTATCAGCGATCTGCACCAAAAAATGCAAGGTGACATATCATTTCGCGAACTACTGTAGTTCAGTGGAACATTAGCTATCTTAGTGAAATGTTATCAGAAAAAGGAGCTGCGGAAGCAGAAGGTGAAGTTTTGGCAGAAGTTTCACTATGTGATGAAAAAATATTCAGTGGGAAAGTTTACAACCTAATAACTTTGTTTCTGACTTCTTTCTTCATCCTTTCTTAACTGCTAGATCGTTCATCATCAGAAGCGCGTAAAGGGAAAGGTTAAGGCGTCGACGTTGACTAGGCCCCTAAGGACGCGCCATACCTTCAAGTTCCCTCTAGAATTGTAGACCCATAGTGAATGCGTATTCGACCCGAACAATTACCCGCAGGGGACACCCGCTGAACCAGGGCCCAGATTCAGGAACGGACGAGCGGTCTCCGAAACCGCGGCGCAGCCAGAACCAGACGGCAGAGTCGATGTGAGATTGCATTTAACATAGGAAGTTAAGGATAAGTAGACAAAGGTGGGTGCCGTTCAGGCTATATCTCGGGGTTTGTCGGGATTTTAACAATGATGAATCTATGCCCAGGTCAGTGCATACCTTGCCAGACACGTCTGCCCTTCGAAGCACACCCTTTTCAGTATTTCTAGACCTTCAATAGTCGAAATCCGATGTATCTAATTGTAAGAAGCAGAAAGAACAAAGGAGCAGGTACCGAGCTATTCCCTAGGGTGTGACGAAAATATGTACAAAGTAATGTAATTAAGGTTAGCAAAGACGACTTGCAAGCCTTTTGTAGGTTTTTGAGTAAGGAACCGGAAATGCCGAGACCTGGCTGCTGAAACTTCACGCTCAGCTCTTGGAGTTTTCTGAGTTTTCTTAAGCTCTTTTTGCTTTTAGTTTTTTTTTGCTTTTTCATGGTCCAACACACAGACTTCATTGTTAGAGTTCAAACACTGGACATCATTGTCGCAAAAAATGTTTAAAGAAATTCAAGTTTAGTAGCTCGTGAAACTTGTGATGATAACTCTGAGTGTTAAAGACAAAATAAAGTGGTGATATACTCCATGTTTAATGACATTCTTCAGTTCTGCTGAACCCGTAGCCAGATCTTTCAGCACTAAACAGCCTAGTTCGATGTGAGCGGTCTCCTTAGAACCGCTTTTGCCGTCGGTGTCTTGTTTGATCTTTGTCATTAACCGCGAAAAGATCCGTGATTCACGATCGCACCCACTTTGAAAACATGTATTTTACAAGGCTCATAACCCTATCTTACCAACAGCTGACTTTCGGTGGAGCTTATTCTACCAGCTCAGTTACAGGTGCCATTTTGTTGATGCTCATACAAGGTCTGTTCGAGATCCTACATGCATATTTCTTCTTTTTATTTCCTTTCTCCCTTTATCTTTCTCTTTCTCTCCTTTCCATCATGACACATTCTACTTGCTTGCTTTCAAATCACAGAGTATTTCATAATTTCGTTTAGAATCCGATTGCCTCGGCCACCAGCAGTTCACTCTTTCGCTAATATGGTAGAAGAGATTATTCCACTGTTTTCAAACACTTCTGTGAATGATAGAATATTCCCATCTCTAATTGCTGCAGCAGAACACGCAATTAAATTTCTGAGTCACACAGTCTATAAAAATACTGGCTTCCATGAACTCTCCATGAATTCTTACAGCTTTTCATTAACATCAGCACTATCCTTATTTGTCTCCGTAGTGAGTGCATCTCCATCAGTAATTATTATGACCTTCTTTTACAATAGGCTCCGGAAAAGCACATGCTAGGAAGCAGCGCCCTTATCTCAACGAATTTGAATTTCAGAGTCGAACAATAAAAATCCATAAAGGAAAAGAGAAAAGTCCGATCTGTGTATCGACTTTTATTTCATTGTTTCTGTTCAGCTTCATTTAAAATTGACGTCAGAATAAATTTTCCAAAGTTTCGCAATCCAGTACTCATGAAACCATGTTTTTAAAAGTAAAATACTCCAAATTCTATGTCAGCCGAATGACGTATCAATCTCAGATGCTAGCGGAGGAAAGGGATTAACGAAAGCTCATCGACTCATATGGAATGGTAGCGGTGAGACTATTGAATTTCTGGTATCCTATGGTATCAGATGTCAGAACTCCAGTCAAATCTGTGAATGAAATTGGAGACTCGAAAAATTCGTATCAGTCCATCGCTAAGAATTGTTAATGAGTTCGCAACTGTTACTTTATAAGATTCAGGGTTCAAAAGAAAAATTTTAAGTGAAGAGAATCAGGAATGTTATCAATATATAAATATCGAAGTAAAACAGGCAATAGCTACATATTGACAGGCAAACAAGACGATCATATCAGTTGTCCATTAGACTGGTTTTCAAGAGCTCTTCAAGCAAGTGGGATACACCCCAGGGAATAGGCGAATAAAACATAATGCAGTAGGTGAAACGGGTATTAAAGGTAAAGATTAAGGTGCCAGCGTTGATCAGTCCACTGAGGACGCGTCGCTATACCAGGTCAGTGTCCTTACCTTCCCAGACAATTCTGGTACCAATTTACCCTACCACGGAGAGAAGGAAGGCTTGGTTAGCCCGGTCCAAGCTTGATCGTTCGACCGTGCGGGTGTCAGCAGCGCCTCTTACCACTGTACCACGCGGGCCTTGAAATGGATGTTAATGTATTATAGATTCTTAGTATTTTTTGTTAATGATTTATTAATACATTAATATCCTGTTTCAACTTTAAGCCCTGCACGGGATAAGCAACAACTAAGATCACTGCTATGATTTATGGATGAACATTAGTTAAAAGATAGTGTTGAAGTTTGGTAACACTCTCTTAGGATTATCAGTAGGGCTAAGAGTGAACCCATGGGAGGATGTTAGTACAGGTATTTATATACTGTAGAGATCAAACGGGTGATAACGGTGATAACGCTGGAAGCTTCTCTTCCTCGTGGAATCCTCTCGGTCCCCTTTATCTACATATCACGTGATCCGACTGATTTCCTATTATTTTCACTCGTCTCAACCACAATCGGTGGTCGATCGGTGATCGGTGTCGGGTTAGCGGGGGTTGGGAGATGCCAAAACGAGTCTCGCTGCTATCATCCCAAGGTCATCGTCATTCGAGTGTGTGTCCAAGAAATATCCGCGACATCCGTGCCCTCAGTAACCCGAACAGATCACCCGCCGTTCGGCCTCTCCTAAACCTGGGCGGATCCAGGTGCGCTCCGTGTGGTGTCTCCTATCCGATTGATTACGATCCCTACTCACTCGTCGACTATCGTCAAGCTCACCCACCCAACCACTGCTTTCTCAGCTCTTCTTTCTAACCAAAATTCCTGAGCAAATTCTCATCAGTGAGCAGCTGTTTTTTATGAATTGTCAATAGTTCTTAAGGCTGCGTCGCGTTCCACCCGTTGCAGAACAAAAACATTTGCAGCGCTTTTCCATCTCTTTCTTCTTCTCCATGTTTGTTCATTCTAACGGCTGTTTTCTGACCCAATCAGTCATTTTTCTATCATGCGTTCTCTTCTCCGAAAAGCGTACAATTTTGAAACTTTTTAGAACTTACTTGGTGTCTTTTGCTTAACCTCTCCAATTGACCGAGGAAACAATCGTTGTTCTACTAAAATTTGTATCTTCACCGTAGCACACTTGTAATTATTTATTTATTTATTTATTTTAGACATGTGATCAAGCACATGCAAAGCGAATAGTGTGAGCATAGTCACCATCTCAAACATTAACAAAGTAAGGAGACTATAGAAATTTCACATCACAAACTAGAAAGAAAGTATTATAAGAGAGACCATTAAAAGATTTGGAAGAAAAGAGGTGGAAAGAGAAAAGCACCTTGCCCTAGTACCAGAAATTTTTTAGTCATAACGTGCTATTATTGCTCGGATTCTAGAAATTGCACTACCATCCTCCTGAAGGCTGATAGGTTAGCGGGAATAAGAAACCCTTATAAAATGCGATTTCTCGGTGAAACTATCGTTGTTTGATCTCAGCATTGTGCTCTCATGGTCGGTTAATTGAGCGATAGATGAAGGACGACTGTCATGATGACAATGATAACACGGAAGTGACTGAACTCTGATTCACTAACAAAATATTGGATGTAACCTCCGGTGTTCTAAGGTTTTAGTTACTTTATTTACTGAACTCCCGAAATTTATGGTAATCTAATAAGTGGAGTAGACAAGTATGTGACCTCCTGCTCTCTTTTCGAAAAACTGTGAAACTACGAGGTTGATTGAGAACTTGGTTGTTCCTTTACATTCTACTTTCTTCGATCTCCGCTCGTTTTCTTGTTGTGGATAGTCGGGAATAGGTTTTAATTTTTTATAAATGTGCTATCGAAGCTACGTTCTACTCGTTAGTGCGATTTTTCATACAGTTGAAGTTGGAAGCAGAGCAAGCTATGAAAGCATTGAATATGTGCAATGTAAAGTGGTTCGATTTGATCAATCCCCAAGTACGCGCCACGCACTCGTGTTTCATTCAGAATCGTACGGGCACGGTGAATGCGACGTTAATCCAATCATTCCAAAAAATGCTTCAAGCTTCCTCTGGAGAAATTTCTTTCATGTCTGAAACCGTTATCAGACCTATTTATCACGTTATGCGCTTCTTGTTTGCAGACAAGACAAGGGTGCGCCCAATAAAGGGAAAATATTACATTTTTACGAGACCAAGAGGTGGGTGTCCATTAGTACCCCGTTGCTTGGGAACAAATATCGGGCGTAGAATCCTGTCCGATTTTTTTGGAATACGATAAATGACGAGGTGATTCATGCTTGATGAGCGTTGGAACTCAACTTCGCGGTATGCAGGGCCTAAATTCATGACGGATATCGGCACAATATACCCGGGAATAAACCCCGGTCGGCGCGATTATTCGCATTCATGAACGCGCCGCGGAGTTTATTTGGGGGACATCGCGGGTCTATTCCACTCCGCGGCGCGTTCATGAATGCGAATAATCGTGCCGACCGGGGTTTATTCACGGGTATATTGTGCCGATACCCGTCATGAATTTAGGCCCAGGTCTACTCAAACTCTCCCGAGCAACAAACATCTATTTCTCATTCATAAACCATTGAGTGCCTCGTATTTGGCGACCATGCTTCTTTTCATCCAGAAAAACTGCTTCTATTGTTCCTCAGTTTCTTCGAACTTGTCCAACAGTCGGCAAGAATGTTCAAATTTCGAGAAAAAGGTGAACTAAGAATGCTCTTTGAGAAACGCCACTGCTGTAACAACGCTCGCTAAATGCCTGGTGAATGGCCGGAAATCACTCAAACTTCTCTAGTTTTGATTTTCGCAAAAGCTGAATCGCTTCTTAGAAAAGGAACGAAAAATTGGATCGCGAATCGTTCCCTACCCATTTCTTGTCCATGTAAACATATTTGATACTAATGTAAAACGAAAATTCAAAGTAAAGTAAACGTGCTCGTTTTAACCCTACACTTGGACGAGCAAACAGAAAACTTTAGAACCTTCCGGGTCTCTCCAGTAAGTAGTGAGGTTTGTGAAAGAATAAATAAAAGTGAGAGAACAGGAAAAAGAGCAGGTAAAGAAAGAAAACTAATTCCCGTCCGATGTCTGTGTTTTGCGAATAACTTAGTATCTACAAATGCAGGACCACTCAGCAGGACCACTCAAACGATTTATCAAACAGATGACCAGAATTTCCTCACAGAAAGTAGATAGAAATGTTCTACCAGTGTTTCAATTGAAGATACAAAGCTTTGGCTGCATTTGCTTGGGGAAAATCCAGTCACTTCAAGTATTCAATTTTTAAATCATAATTTAAAATTTTAAGTTAAAGGTAATTTTAACAAAAAGTAAGTAATGGTATAGAGACAGTGTGCCAATGAAAAGACATTCAACTAGTTCTTGTTTATAAATCGCTAAACAAAAAGCGGCAATAACAGACTAGTTTCGTGGAAAAACTAAATCGTTGTTCTTATTATCAAAATACAAACTTTTACTATGCCTTTGACTAGTGCAAACTATACAACAGCGTTTTTGGTTCGAGTTCGCCGACGATCAGGTTCATTATGTCAATTATCTCTTCGTCGTCATTACAGAGTCACTCTCCTCTTGGTCTCGTCGACAATTGCAGCATTAACGATGGCACTTTTCGAGTTGGAATTTCAGTGAAAAACTTCCGCGTTGACTGATATTTCGTCTGCATTCCTGAGCTTCCAGAATGCTAACTGCTATAGACAATAATGTGTCTCTTGAGCTAAAAACTCTTAAACTAGTTAGAAATGAGTCTCCCTCAAAGTAAAAAAAGCGATCAGATCGATACTCCAACTCTTCAGAGCGACAAGAGGACTACGACTAATTAGTATACATCATTAGTGAACTTTATAGGGAAATAAACAAAATATCAACTAGTAAGCCATAGTCGACCGCCCCTGTCAGGCAGTAGGACCACTCAAACGATTTATCAAACAAATGACCAGAATTTTCTCACAGAAAGTAGATAGAAATGTTCTACCAGTGTTTCAATTGAAGATACAAAGCTTTTAGTGATTTGTTCGGAGAAAAATCCAAGCACGTTAAGTACTCAATCTTTAAGTCGTAAGTTAAATTTTTAAGTTTAAGGTAATTTTAACAAAAAACAAGTAACGGCATGGAGACGTGTATTTTGATGTTTCATGGTCCACCTGTTTCATTTACAACCAATCTATTCTTCATTAAACCCTTCTCCTGTCTTCCTTGTGTTCGTCGTTCTTTGTTTTCCTTTCTCGGCACAAAGCAGCGCTGGCCTCCGCTCGCCCTAAGTACACATTTGAGATTTTGTCCGACCGGGTTGGGTGACTTTGCCTGACCAATTAGCTGCTTCATCTTTCTATGGAGAAGATAAAAAATAGTTTTGTGGTCCGATTACAGTTGGCTTTTTTCTTCATTCAAGGCGAATTCTTCCGCTAATTATCAATGCTCTTAGGCTTCTTGAAGACCTGAAAAGCTCTACCTGCGTCCAATTACGAGCTCCATTTCCTCGTTTTTTTCCATTCCTGTCATGCTAGAAAAGTTTTTAAAGCACTCTCGCCACAATACACTAAAGAATGTAGCCCGAGGAACTTAACAAAGCTTTTCTAACAGAATATTTTTCATGATTCTCTGCTTTGAAATGTAGCTTCCACTGCGAAAGAAAAGACATTGAAATATCGATGCCGTGAGTAATTCAGCCTCTGTTGGCTTCAGTTCTCAGGAAGCTCAGTAACCAAATTGAAGGAATTACTTTTTCAATAATAGCTAATTCTCTTATTCAGCGGACCCCGCGACTGCGCGGGACTAAACGCTAAGGAAAAGATAGTGATGATGAATTAATTCTCTTATACTCTTATTTTGATAATAAACTAATTCCCATACTATTCCAGCAGTAATTCCATTATTCCACTGGCTCCTCAAAACTGCCATTTGCAAAGAATCTGAACGATACGTTCTGTGAATATTTTAACTCCCTAATTTTCATTCCGTGCATTGCTGCGATATGATCCGGATAAAATGCCTGGCAGTTTCTCTTGATTCATCTGAACTGTTTGATTTTGGATTCTACATCTATATCAGTGTGTTAGGATATTGCTGAAAACGATCAACTAGAAGCAACCACAGAAGACTCGTTTTCTGACTTTTTGTTTCTCCTGTAATGCTTTCTATTAGTGAGCGAGTTACTGTCAGACTTCTTCTTGCCACAATAAAGTGGTTCATGTGGTTGTGCTGTTCATTGTTCGGCTCCTGTTCAGACGCTCTGTAACCCTCCCACATTTGTTCGATCTTTGGGGCCTTTCCATTCCTTCCTAATCTCCAACCATTAGCTTTAATTTATTGATATTATGAGGCGTAATATAAACTTTTCCTATTTTTAGTAACACCTCTGCTTTCGCATCTCTTCTAATCTTAATTCTCCTGCGAGCATATTCCCTTGGTCTCGCTTTTCTCAAATTCCATCTACGTTTGAGCCTTCTACCATCACAACCATTCGATTGTTATTCTTTCCAAGCAATTTTTGGCAATCAAATTTATTTCATAATTAGTTTATTGGCTATAACTTATTAGTATTAGCCATTTTTATCAGTTCTGTTAGTTAGTTTATGAGTCAATAGTTATGAATGTTTCATTAGTTTATTAGTTTTTGTTTATTAGTTCATTACTATCTGACCACGTTACCTGCGATTGCTCATTGCGTAAATACTTCTAAATCAACAACCCGCAAATAAATCGGTAGGTGTAAGTGTGCCATGTTGTAATTGGTACAACTGCACTGTACGGTCAGAGAACCGCAAACGACCAGTTTGTGACGTCGTCTACTTGGCCGTTTTCATCGTTCAACTTTACGCACCCGTCTGGTACAAACATCGTAGGCTAGAGAGATGATAGGTCATGCGGGGTTCAAACGATTGATAACGACCCACGAGAATACTACAATTCGCTTCCAACCACCAGAATGGTCTAAGGGCCCTGACAGACCAGACGACAAAAAATTGAGCGACGAATTCGCAGTCTTCACCACGGCGGTGACCGCAGTGATCGATTAGAGCAATGCGGCCGAGGCAAACGTCGCGTTGGACGAGAATGCTCGTCGTTGTGTGCTTCGCTCAATTTCTGATTCGTCGCTCAAATTGCACGTCGTCGGGTCTGTAAGGGTCCTAACGATAAGGAGTGGCGCGGATTTGCGGTGAAAATCTTCAGACTTTGCTGCGTTACTGCAACAGTAATGATGAAGCATAGGGATCGGCGGCAGCTGCGCTGTAGCGCAGTATCCGGCCTCTAACTTCTTTGCAAAAACCACTCATACCGCCACCTATGCGCCAAATAGTTTTTCGATCAACGACAGTCCAATGGACAGCCGCAAAAACGCGCAGTTATTGCGGATGTACCCCTACTTTCAACTGCTCTACATTGGTTTACTGCCGCAATAGAGTATGAAAGAGGGCTTAAGCTGGCTGGATTAGCAATTCACTTGAAAAGGGGTTTGCTGCAGCGAAAATAGCATTGAAACCAGAATACCCCAAATGAAAGTGGCGACCAGTTATTCTACTAATGTAAAGGTAGAAGCATGAAGTATAATAGACAAGAATAGGCGAAGCCGCTCAGTTCGCCTAGAGCGCGCCACACACTCGTATTCCATTCAAATCGTAGAAGCGTGGTTAGTGAGAATCTCGCCTATTCAACGAGTTAGGAGCAACATACTGCCCAAGTCATTGCCTTCACCTTTCCAGGAAGTTTGACTCCGCCCAAACCCGCAAGAATGGAGGAGTTGGGTGACTAGTCTGGGCGAGGATCGATCCTCTGACCGTTCGTCTGGAAGAAGCGCTTCTTTCTACCGTGGTATGCGGAAAAGTTCTATGTGCATTATGCATATCCGTTGAGAGAGATTCAAAAGGCTGGTTAGCAGAGTTCGGCTGAACTGATTTTTCGACAGAAGCCAAGCACTTTTGTACATGGCCCCAACATTCGTTCATAAGAGTCGCGTGTTCAACCGAATTCTCTCATCTGTCTTACAATTGACCTCAGAAATAAAGTAAACATCCATGAAGTTGAAGAAACAGCCATGAAACCTCAGAAGTTAAGTGAGCAACCATTCACTCCCTGACTCTTTCTCGGTTGAACGCCCTCAAAAGGCAGAGAAACTTATGACAAATTGCTCCAACTGAACATTACGGGAACGCCAGATATTATTCTTACAGATATTATATCGATAGGAGTTTTTTTGCTAGGTTTCCTAGAAGATTTCTTCCCTACCGTCCGGAGCGATCTGCGCGACCTAAACGACAAAGGAAAAATTTGATACTCGTCAAGAAAAGAGATTGTAGTTTTTTATTGTCTCTAGAACATTTTTATGAACATTCAGCATTGAACCGATCGGAATTCGTCGACATGTGATCGTACATTCTTTGAACTTGAAATCAATCATCGCATCAATCATATCATCATCAATATGAACCAAAACCAAGCGAAGTTCACTGGTCCATCGTGTCGTGTCAGATTCGGCGAATTGTCGTCGTATTCGCCTGACTCACACCCTGGCGGTCCCGCCCCACCGAGACTTATAAGCGATTTAGTGACTGCTTCATCTCCGATATCTATCTCTCAACACTGCTTTCGTGTGTATTCGCACAGTTTCCTGCTGTTATAGATCGATTCTCTGGTTGCGTAATTCTTCAATTATCTATGTATGTATTAGGGTGACCCAAAAGTTCGTGTGCATTTCAGATTCCGACTTCTTTTATTCAAACTATGTAAAAACAAATAAATGACTAATAAGGATAGCAAGGTTAGGCACGATTGTTTAACGGATCATTGGCAATGAATTCTGTGTAGTCGTGATGTCCTAATTGATTATTCGACTATTTTTCTTCAGTTATGAATAAAGGAAGTCAGAATTTGAAATGCACACGAACTTTTGGGTCACCCTAATATTTAAAAAAGCTTTCAAAAAGTTCAGAGAGAAAACTTCTGAGAAAAACTTTTAATGCCATTTGCTCTGCTGTTTGAAACCGTAGATCAAATTTTGGCGTGATATCCAAGCTTGCCGTGATAGCTTTAGTGCAATTATTGTGTATTCGTTGCTTTATTTGATTTTGCTGTTACTTTCTTCTTAGTTTAGTTAGGTTCTCTCTGCTTATTTCGCATAGTTTTCTGCCGTTCCCAAACACCTTTTGTCAATTCCTCGTCATGCATCGTTTCCGGAATAATATAAGACAACTATTTCTATCCGCGATGGGCTGCGCAGTAACTGTGACTGATTTCATTAATTTTATCAACAAAAATATGAAGGTGATAAAGTCCTGGCTGTAGGTCATACGGTGATGGTCCATAGTGATATCATAAATGGCATTTTCTGTATTGGTTTTTTTGTTTACTATTTCGTGCATATTGCTCGTTTTTGCTGTCTCCTTCACTTTTCTGCTTGCATTGATATTGTATGACGCATGTTAAGTGCGTGAAAATAGAATAAAATGAAATGAAGATATCCATGTTTCTTCAAAACCGAATTGCTATTCATTTGATCTGAGCTTCACTATCGAGTTTTGCTTGTTTTCTCTTATACTGATATGTTTGTATTCAATAACAACAGAGGCTATCGTTGTGAACCGTTGAGCGTCTTCCGACTGGAATACTATTGGTAATCCGCATTGACCACAGCACGAAAGGAGATGGGTATATTTTATACCCATTGGCGGTGTATTTCTTGTCAGCTTGACACTATTCCATCCGAAACAATCCTTTCCCATTACCAAAATATGGTACTCATCGATTCGACAGCAATTCGGTCTTCGAAAACTTTCGCGGGGAATCGAAAAGTAGTCGTTCAGTTGCGGATGATTTGAATATTCGTCGATTCGGTTTTTCTCACACTTCTTTTCTTCACTTCTTTTCTTCCTACACTCAGTGTGTTAGCTTTATTATTTCCTGTACCCAGAATGTCAGCTTTACAATACTCAGTGGCCATTATAGTAATGGGAAATAGGTGAACGTCCATTCAGAATAGCAAAGGTTTAAGGCTTATTCATACTTGTCAGCAAAGCCGTGCAACAACGGTCAGTTATAGAGGCAGAGGCGCAGAGAGGCGACAGGTAAATTTCTCAAAATTTGTCATCATGGCGGGAGATTTAAGAACACCCTAGGAGCGAAATTGGTTCCGCGGAGATTTAGGTCATGATTGGCCCTAAGCAACGGGCGATCTCTGCCGGTGGAAGTGGTCACTACTGCAACTACCGCAGGGGTGGCCTGAAAAGGTGTCCAGTAAAAGGTAAAGGTGCCCAGTCCCACAAGGACTCGTTTAGACGCCGCGCGGCGAATGCAAAATCGAAGCGCAATCAATAATTAACGTCATTGATCGAATTTGCTCCTTGGCGTTAGTGGCGCAGTCCGGTGGCGCCGCGTTTAAGCAAAAAAAAATTAGGTATAAAATCACACAGGGAGGAAGGTAAAGAAAAAAGTGAATTTCGTCAAAATGTCCTTTAATAAGAAATAGCAGCCTTCTAAGAGACCCAAACGACCAGTAGGTTTGCTTTTATGAGGCGCCACCGGACTGCGCCACTCACGCAAAGGAGCAAATTCAATCAGAGACGTTAATTATTGATTGCGCTTCGATTTTGCATTTTCGCCGCGCGACCTTCCCGGTCGGGTTTGGTACTAATTTACCCAACCCCAGAAGAAGGGAACGCTTTGCCAGCCGGAGCGAGGATCGATCGCTCGACTGGGAGAGGGTCTGTAGCACCTTTTACCATTGCGCCATGCGTACCCAATATTACCAATATCTTGGGTGCTTCCTCGTCTTTGCAAAGGAAAATAGAAAAAGCAGGTCGTCCATATTTATCTAATGGTGGGCGGCTCGTGGAATAGCCGTAGGCCTTTCCAATTCAGCTCATAGTCCCGGTGGCTGTGTTTACCCATAAAAAGTGTTTCTGTTTACTGGGCGGGTTGCATCGTTTAGAGCCAGGAATTTCGTTATTGGCGTTTTTCGTCAACTCCACGCCTACGTGGGTAATGGCAAAGAAGACCGGGCGATTCTCAGCAGACCCGTCTCTTTGGCTTTCGATACGATGTGTGGGGTAGAGGGGGCGGCCGAGGTCGACAGTAACGTCGCCTCGTTTAACGGCGCCGACCGGTCTGCTCATCATATTTTCACGATAATTACGTCATTCGTCAGCATAATGATCACCTTGATTTTCTCCGCGTCTGATCGGCCTTTTTCATGCATATTTTCGCCTCCGTTCTATGTGAACCAGTGTGAACAGACCTCCTCACCGTCGTTGGAGCGGGACGGTGTTGTTGTTGTGGTGGTTGTGAAGGCCCTGAATGCGAATTCTTCGCATCCGAAGAATTCCCGAATGTTTTGTGTTTAGTTTCGTTCTTTATTCAGGCAGAGTTTCTTAGATTTGAACTGCTTGTTACGTTCTTCTAGTATTTTTTTCATTTACATACAGAAAGTAAAAACAGTAAACTTTCTTCCCCACAAAAAGATTATATTCCGTTGATTGACAAGGTTTAAAAAAGATTTATGAGGAGGATTCTGATTAGAGTGGGTGGCTTTTTGTACTCTAGGATTCCTCGTTCTGATGTAAGAAATATTGATTCAAAAGTTCAAAGGGGTTAGCCAAGCGTGCGCTGCTTACCAATTAATGTCGTTTATTTTGCTTTACTATTTACTGTCCTCGTTTCTCCTTGTTTTTTTTTTCTCTAACGGGGATCTTAAATTCACGTACATAAATAAACAAATGAACAACAGAATCACTGGAAGAGGAGGATTGTTGGGCTGGTCTACCCTGAATTTCCACCCTTATCATTTTCGAACGTGATCCCCCGACTTTACCGGCACTGACTCGATAATCAAGAACGTTACAGTATTCAGTGTGAGTAGGTCGATCGGTTATTTTTTTACTGTTAGATGCTACGATATGGTCGTTCTTCGATCAATTTATCACTGGTGAGTAATTCTACTAATCAGCGGAACATCGTCATCTAAAGTGTGAGATTTTTTTCTACAAATTCAGTTATCCCCTACAAGCCATTCAAGTTACCCTACAAGTTTTCGGTAAAAATAATGATAAAAGTGTTGGCGTTGACTTGTCTTAAGGATGCGCCACAAAAATGTTTCCAGTCATAATAGTAGAGACATGATTGGGTCTACACAGTGGCCTGAGGGCTCGCGTAGGGCAGTGATAGGAGGTGCTACTGACATCCGCACGGTCGAGCGATCGATCCCGGCTCGGGACAACCAAGCCTTCTATCCCTCTGCGGTCGGTAAATTGCTACTAGGCTTTCCTGGAAAGTTAAAACCACTGACTTGGTATAGCGGCTGGCCCCCGCAAGTCAATATTCAAGCCAAGCACGCATTCACCAAGCCTCTACGATTCTGAATGGAAAACGAATGCATGGCGCGTACTTAAGGGACCGATCAACGCCGACACCTTTGCCTTTACCTTTACACAATGATTGGAGGGGCATTTGCAATAGTGTTTGCACTTCCTCAGACACATCTGGTAACAATTTACCCTATACTGGGGAAGGGAAGACATGGTTGGCTAGGATGAGAATTCATCGCTCGGACGTTCTGGTGTTAGTGGCGCCTTTTACCACTGTCACATTCGAGTAAACATCGCTCATATTTCTCCACTATTGCTGTCTAATATAGTGTATGCTAACATGATTTTTTGCTTCGTGTTTTTGCGTCTCATTAGTAATTTATACTCCTATTGCCCGGCAGCATTTCGTTCTAACCAACGCGATGGCTCCAATTGGCAAACCTATGGTGTCCTTCAGATGGGTATGGGTTTTATACCCATCTCCACGAGTGTTGTTCGCTTAGCAATTCATTCTTCCGCCGTTTGCTGTGTTTTCTAAAGAACACCATCACAAAGGAAATGTTTTCTCAAACGATTTTTATGATCCAAAGCGGGCTTCACCACGCTTCATCAAAAGACCCACGTGGTGACGACATTCTTCTCGAAGACGACAATCCAACCAACAACTGTTTGAGCAAACTGTATGGTTTAATTAAAAAGACGCTGATTCACCATCGATGGAAATGGGCGGGGCTTGGTGAGCTGTTTCGCAAAAATCACCGCAGCAGATCATTGATCAGTGGGAAGCGTTCTTATACCGGGTCCATAACAGTTCGGGCCGCAAACTCTGAGCTTAGTGTCTCGGGAGACTTTTAAAGGTTACCTTCTTCATTTCCTTATCCCTTCACTTCTTTTCTCCTCAATTCTTCCTTTTCATTTCCTTTTCCTCTGTCTCCTTTCTTCGTTTTTTTGCTTTTCTCGATTTATTTCACGGCGTCGTTCATGGGTAGAGGAGCGATTCTAACAGATGTTTCCGCAGTTTTATTAGATAGATTAGATTCCAAGCTGGGCGCCAAAAAAGTTGAAGAATCCTTCAAACAAGGAATGAATAAAAAATGAGGAAGAATGAAGAGGGAGTGGGGGCGTAAACACTCCTGTGGAGATTCATTTCGTCCGCTACTATGAGATATTTTCCTATCTTGCTGTGTTAACTGGTCCTTTCTGAACTTATCGCAGTTATCAAACGAGAATTTTATGCTACCCCTTTCTTGATGATTTTGCGAAGCTGAAGGGTTTCTTAGCCTATCAGCAAGTATTTTCTTTTCTATTAGGTTGGCAGAAAAGTCTTGAGACAAAAAACCAATTTCTTTATTCTAACATAATTTTATAAAGAAAATCTGAGAATCAACAATATATTCACCATTAAAGGTCATAACGTTCTCACATCTGTGTGGCAGTTCAGTACTATGAATACTTCTCTGAGAGAGCACGTGATACAATGGCAAGAGGCGTAGCTGACACCCACGCATTAGGGCGATCGGTCTTCGCCCGGGCTAACCAACCCTTCCGTCCCTCTGGGGTCGGAAAATGGTATCAGAATGGTATCAGGCTGGTCCAAGAAGGAGATGGCACTTATTTCTACAGCGATTGAGTCATTGTGTGAGTCGAATACGCATTCACCGTGCCTCCTCAGTTCTGAGCGAATGAGGAATGCATGGCGCGTCCCTATGGAACGGATAAACACCGACCACTTTACTAACTTTCCCTATTCGAGTCGAAAGGCTAAGGCAGTCTCAGTGACCCCCCCCCCAAGTTTTGGTGATCATATTCACTGCATTTAATGTTTCTCGATTAGTCCTGGAAATAACTGCTTGGTCACGGTTCGAACCCGTCTCTTAGGCAACTTCTAAAAAGTATGAATTCTAGAATTCATTGTGCTCTCGAACTTCTCCAGAAGATGTTCATCCAGAAGTTCGTGCCACCCCGATGTGAGGGTTGATGAGCTTTCACCACTTTTCCTTACCTTTAAGTTACTAATGGGACTGGAAGAATATAATGTTGTAATGCTGGTGGTAGGTGCACCAAAAATCGTATCTATGCGGGATTCGAACCCGCGTCACGAGCTTCATCGGGTTGTGCGTTAACCACTACGCCAGTGACTGTAAGACGGAGACCACAGCTAAGCGCGAGACGCGGGTTCGGACGCCTAAGATGCGATTTTTGCGACGAACCTAGCACCACCATTACATCGTATTCTAGTATACATTAGAGCAACCCACAGAAGCCGGAATAAACTAGAATTCCACTATAAGAATAGTTCTTTTTTCAGGAATTTGTCTCATCTAGTCCTTAGGGCGATGATCACTTTTGTTGTTGTATGTTTACCTCTAAGCATAGGAGTTAATCGACATTCCAGTTCCACCTCCATCACAACTGCCTTCCCTAGGAAATTTCTAAAGATTCCTAGGCGGGAACCCCTGATAGTGAAACGACGATACGACGGGGACGAGGACGTCCCCGTCGATGATGATGAATAGTTGCCATTCCGCTTTGCGGTCGCCCCGATTGCATAAAGGAGTTCCGCGACGTGTCAGAGCCTTCCGCGCGGTCACCGTCCCGCCGGGTTTTCTGCTGCTGTTGCTCTCCTCTTTGTCTAAATCATTCGTTCATTTTGTTTTCAGAACGATTTGCTGCCCTTTTTCTTTTTCTTCTTTCAGTCTTCTAGCACAGTACCCTTGGATTGTCTTCCCAAACGTTGTGGGAATTGGACGATTTGTTACGATTCTTCTCTCTACTGGGAATTCTCATTGTTCACCCGTTCGAACTAGAGAACGATAGGTCTAAACTAGCCGTTAATTAGAACAGAAAGCGAGTTTTTGATGCTATCAGGAAAGGATTCAATCTCAAAGCAGCTCTGTAGATTCAAAGTGACTCATTCTGACCTAAACTGGCCCCTGTAGGCAGAAGTGTTCGTTTTAGGGGTTATAGAAATATGACTGCCCGTCTTGAAATACAAATAAGTACAAATAATTAAGTAAATACATCTTGAATTCTTATTATAGGAAGAATGGTAAATATTCGTTCTCAAAAATCTATCTATTATGCATCCTAGTTGCTGGAGCTTTGAAAAATGCGATGAACATCTAACCTTCTCCTCTTACATCGTGCCTAGAAACTGTCGCATTTATAAGCACAATAGCTCTTTGAAATTGTTTTAGCTATCTTCTACTTTCTCTATACGATCTGTCCTGCACCTATTCTAATACAAATTTACAATTATTTCGAACTATACTTGGATAACTGGATGGTGTTTGCCTGCCTTCCGAATGCCTGCCGAAAAATTAGACGTCTTAACCTAATCCCTTTCCTTTCTATTCTCTTATTGGGCGCATTGGTAAGAGGCGCATAATTAGAGGGCTGATCAATCCTAAAACGTTCACCTTTTTCACTTTATATAATACTTGGATTATCAAATTATAAGGCATTACTGAGCGGGGTCTCAAAATAACTTCCACATTCTTCCTAAAACTTTCGCCATTTCTACTTGCTTGTCAAGAAGAGGACCTGATCGCTAAATGACAACGAATGAGAGCTATAAAACCATGCGACAAACAACTGCTGTTGTATTTCAGTAAAAAACAGATCCAAGCTTCGGAGGTTCTGTAGAAGTTGCGATTCATCACATAATTAGTATTGCACAGGAAATTTTCATTCGCCTTCTTTTTTGCCTTCTGCTCCCACTTCTGGTCCAAAATTCATGACGGGTATCGGCACAATATACCCGAGAATAAACCCCGATCGGCGCGATTATTCGCATTCATGAACGCGCCGTGGAGTTTATTTGGGTGATATCGCGGGTCTATTCCACTCCGCGGCACGTTCATGAATGCGAATAATCGCGCCGACCAGGGTTTATTCTCGGGTATATTGTGCCGATACCCATCATGAATTTAGGCCCTGGTGTCGTTCGATCCCTATGTCAGCTGAACCTATTTTTGACTGGATCAGAGAGAGGACGATTTGATTATGACGAATTTCAATTTAGTGAGAAAGTGGGTTCAGTGATTTTCCAAGGTCCTCCAAGGTCCTCTGCAGGATTGTTATGACGGATTTTCCTTAGAAATTGTATGGAGCCAACTATAACATGGGCAATGTTGTCAGGTCTTTTGATAAAATTGCGAATGCAAATGGATGTCAATCGACCAGTTTCTGCAGTTCTGCAGGACAATTCCTCCGTGACGATTGACTGTGGAACCAATTTGATGTGAAAGATGAGAGAAACAGCTAGCTGGGTTAAATAAATGCTTTTATTTCTACATAGTCGCAGTCATTTTCTATTGTTATTTGCATTTGTCAGGAACAGGCTTTTTGTTCCTGCCGTTTTCTCTTCTCTTCTAAATATTTTCCAACTTATTTTTTTCTAAGCTAGAGAAGCATTTTTTGGAATGAAAAGAACTATCAGATTTAGATGAGTAGAAATTGTAGCGCAAGTTCCGAACTCTAATTTTTAGCTAAAGCTTTTCGACTCGGGATCGCGTAACAGTGAAGGAGCTCATCTTCTGTATTATTACTAATATTCATTCTTTGAAAAAGTTTTTTTTCGAGTCTAAACAGCGTCTAACCTAAAAGCATATTTTTGGTCCTTGGACATAATGTTTACACATTTAATGATGTAATGACTAACAAACGAATATACAGCTCTGTTTTGCCTTCTTTGGCTTCTTATTAACTTTTCCCCACTATGTCGCCGCTAAAACTACCCAAACAACACAAAACACAAAAACAATTCAAGCAGAACCTTTTTGAACAATTAATTATTCTGTTATCTGTTCGATTTATTATTATGTTGTCGTGTTCGAATTTACCTCTTTTTCTTTTCTCTCTCATATTTTTTCGGTTGTTGTCGTATTCGATTTTACTTCTTCTCGTTTTTTTCTCTCATCTTTTTTCATCTCTTTCAGATAACACATGGTCACATCGCGATCGATCCGCAAAGCGGGCGAGTTGGTGTCGAATTCGATTCGACGGACGTTTTCCACGAAGAAATGGGAACATCGAGAACAACTGCACACGCTAGTTGAAACGGTTAGTTTTTAATCACTGATGTCTCAACTGGAAGAACAATGCCTGAGGGCAGACAAGTACGGGAACCAGCTAAACCAGCCGGTAACAGATGCTGATCTCTTCATGAACGCAGCAAAGCAGGGTATGATGCATTGTAAAGAAGTTTACCATGAGACAATGGGAAAACCTACATTTTGGTTAGTAGCCCTTGTACGTGTTCCTCGTTGTGACAGCCGGCTGTCTCCAAGTGCTTGTAAGCTTTTCTTTGAGCTATAGACAGGTACAACAAGAAGAACAACAAACAACAAGGGTGGGTGCACGTCTGTGGGCTTGCGGTTAGGTAAGGGCGCCTACATAAAGGTAAAGGTGCCAGCGTTGATGAATCTCCAAAGGATGCGCCACGCATTCGTTGTCCATTCAGAATCGTGAAGGCATGATGATCGCGTATTTCGCCTATACAATGACTTGCGGGCGATCGCTGTTGTAGAAGGCAGTGTCTTCACCTCCCTAAACAAGCCTGGTACCAATTTACCCAACCCCGGAGGGATAAAAGGCTTGGGTCGGGATTGATCTCTCGACCGTGCTGGTATCCGTAGCGCCTCTTATCACTGCATCACGCAGGCACAGAGTAGTATACCAGTTATCAACTACAGTTCAACAAATGCCTATCCAGCTACCCCCACTACTGAGCTCGAAATACAAACACACATACAAACAAACATGTATATAAATAGTTCGATGTGAAGTGTGATGCTTGTTGTGATTTGTCGTCGCCAGCGGGTGCCGTATGCATGCACGACCTTCTCCTTCTAGCCATCGTCGTTCTACTGATACGCTATCAATGTTAGGTGTGTGTGGAACTCGGTGTCGGTTACACAGCCATTTGGCGAATGTTTGTGGACGTCACATATCAAAGAGTTCCTTTGTCCCCAGAAAATAATAAGCAGAGCAGACGCAGTCGATTTTTTCCCTTCAAGAGTTTTTCTATAATACCTTCGAAAGAGGAGGGAAAATAATGAAAAAGAGAAAAGACTTTGAAACTTTTTGTCATTATCGTTTATACGAAGCTTCAAACGGTTCTAAAAAGACTTGTGAAGAGCATGCAATCAAAACAGAAAATAATTCAATCTTTATAAACTTCTTTTTTGCTTCCAGGACCGATTCTTCCTGAGGAAGGTCCGATGGCAGATCTCCATTCTGGCCCACATCGGATTCGCTATCGCATTCGGCATTCGAGCGAATTTCGGTGTGGCGAAGAATCGAATGATGAACAACTTTACCGACGCGTACGGAGATACACATGTGAGTCAACTACACCCATCACTCAAAGAATTTTAGAAAATTATAGGCCTGCATGGTGCAGTGGCAAGAGGCGCTACTGACACCCTCATGTCGAGCGATCGATCCCAGCCCGGGTCAACCAAGCCTTCCGTTCCTCCGCGGCCGGGTAAATTGGTGTCAGAGTTGTCTGGGAAGGTAAACGCACTGACTTGGTGGAGCGGCTGGCACCCGCAGGTCATTGTATGTGTCAAATACGCATTCACTGCCTTCTCGATTCTGAATGGAAGACGAGCGCATGGCGCGTCCTTAGGAGGCTGGTCAACGCCGATACATTTACCTTTACCCGAGCAAAATAAGCAAACTAGACGTTGTCACTTCCTCACTGCATCTAATTAATCAGTTTCTGTGTCGCTCCCAATTGATCTTTCTGCCCATCCTGTCAATGATTTCGTCCTATATGTCGTCTACCTGTCAATTAGGAACGAAGGTATTTTCTGGAAGTTCCACGGTGAATTGGGGCTAATTGAATTATCCACCACTCACAAAAGATAGCTTTGTTGAAGTGAAACGAAGCGTATCACGGACCTGGGTTTAGTCATACCTGACCGTAAATCCTTCTTCCTGCACAGAAGCAAGCTCATGAAAGAAAGAGGTAAGCATAAGGACCCCTTGGGCCAGAAGTGGCGGAAGTTCTCAAACGAACACAAGAAACAAACCGTAATGGTGGTTACCGTAAGCAAAGCCAGTCACCCTTACTCATGAAGGTCAACGAGGATAAACTGCTCCGTAAAGGCCTCCTGTCCTGATCGCTCAGAGCTCAGAAGGAGATCAGAGCAGCCCAAGGACAATAACTACGACTCAGTTACAACTCAGTTAATGAGACCAACCCAAGGGTGATTCTGAAGACGTTGTCTCTGGGTAGACGCATCCAGGGTTATATTGCAATAACCAGGGCTCAGTTGAAAGTATGAATGAGGTACTTGGCGAGCACACATTGTTTCCAGAAAATTTCCACAACTCCATAGATCCAATCACATGATATTCTAGTCCATCGGCTCAGGTACACTGCGCTGTACTCTGCGCTGTACTCTGCGCTAAAATGGGAAAATTAAAGCATTCGGGACCGAAAACTTAGTTGATTTTTGATATACCATTTTTCCTAGTTGGGTTAAGATTCTCCCTCATTTTTCTGTACAGATGCTGTGGTAAGAGGCGCTACTGACACTCGCACGGTCGAGGGATCGACCCCCACCTAGACTAACCGAGTCTTCTATTCCTCCGCAGTTGGGTAAATTGGTACCAGACTTGTCTGGGTAGGTGAACATACTTATTTTAACTCCCATAGGTAATTGTGTGGGACAGATTCACTGACAATTACCAAGCCTCTTCGATAAGGACTGGGAGACGGATACATGGCGCGTTTCCGGATAAAATATGGCTTCCTACCACTGCGATAGGTGCACTTTCAGAAAGTACTGGGTAAGATCAAGAGAAACCATTACCTTTTCATATGATGACTAGGTTAGCATAACCTAATAGAGCCCTCGGGCAAACGTGAGTGGCTAAATAGTTTAATTAGTCACTCACCGTGACTCTATGGTTCTGAATGGAAGACAAGTGCGTGGCGCGAGATTTTAGGAATCAACGCCTTCCACTTTACCTTTCAAGTCAGAACTCGATGGAGTAACGTGCTTTCGATAAGAACTTTAGCGTAACTGCTCCATGACAAAAGTATCCACTATCATTCGATTGATTCTGTACCGCGTGACTTTTTACGTCATCGCCAAGTGCAAGACCGAAACATTGGTTTTTTCCAAGTTTCTCAGAGTGCAGCGTAGTTGAGCGAATTGCAGCAGCGATTCCGAGTAGCAACCGCAGCTGTAACTGATTCGCATCATGTTCTTTCTTTTCGCAAGAGGAAATACGCACGTCGCGTAGAGGAACGAGTCGTTACGGATCGTCGTACGTGACGTTTCTTGTTTCGGTGACTCGTGGTGATTTGCAATCAGAGACTGATTTGCACGTTCTCTGAGTCTGTTCATTGTGATTCTCAACTCGACCTATTCGGGGGAAAACGGGCACGTGCCTACGTTGGATGAACTCTGACCGCCGGACCAAAGAATCGGCAAGGGAAAGATTTGATTTGAAAACGAATCAGTGCAGTTTCCTGATCAGTTCTCAGATCGCGCCGCGCATTCGTGTGTCACTCAGAATCGTAGAGGCATCTTGAATGCGTGTTTGGCCTGTACAATCACCTGCGGTGGACAGCCACTATACCCAGTCAGTGTCGTTACCTTCTCAGACAAATCCGGTACAAATTTACCCGACCGCGGAGGGGTGGAAGGCTCGATTAACCGGGCCGGGATTGATCGCTCGACCGTGCGGGTGTTAATATACCCTCTTATCACTGTACCACGTACCCTTAACCAGCCAGTAGTGATATGAACGAGTATTTGGTTCTTCGTCGTATTTGCTCGTAAACACCAATCATATCCGCTCTGATGGCTACATTGTTGGCCCTCAAGGCAACAACGTACCCCGGCATACATTTACAGTGTTCATACCTTTCAATGACCAGCTTGTGGTTGATACGAGAGGGCAGGATGTTGGTGGAGGTGTTTACCCAAGGATTTACCCGAATTTTTAACCGTTTGGCTTCCACTAATTTTATATTCTTGAATTTCGTCCCTTTCCGAATACCTGGCCTTTTTCCATACATAGTACCATCTCTGTCAGAAACCTTCAGTACAATCCCTAAGCTACTTTGAAAGATGTCCAACTCTTTTTTAATTATTTTTACTGACACTTTTTCACCTGTACGATGCAGTCTTTTTTGTAAATCGAAAAGGGGAGATCCTCCAAAGAACTCTTCCCGAAAACACTAAGATTTCAGGAGCCTGAATTCTCATGGACGGCCACCGAGTTAGGTATGATGGAGAGCTCGTTCTTCTACGGTTATGCTGCCTCACAAATACCGGCTGGAATTTTGGCGGCGAAATTTGCTCCAAACAAGTGTGTTTCTTTTTATCGAAAACTGAGCTTGATATGACGTACTCACTTTCATTCAAAATGAAAATTCTAAAATTACTCTTCAGACTGTTCCTTATCGGAGTGGCTGTGGCCAGTATGCTGAACATGATCGTGGCGTTCGCCTTCCAGTACCATCCTATGACGGATGTGATGGTGATGGTGATGCAAGTGATACAAGGACTGGCCCTGGTTAGTGAAGATTGAATTGAAACGAAATTTCACTTCATTTGCCCTATAAAATATGTGAAGAAGCCTATCGTAACTTTCTTATTGTCAAAGAGTTTGCAGAGTTATAATGAATACCGAAACAAGCAGTTGGCACTGCGGTTCTAGCCGTCGCACCCAAATGACCTCCTAGAGCTGTTCCAACAAATTTTTTTATCGTTTTTATCAAACTTTTTTTGTATTTTTCAAGGGTGTCACCTATCCGGCTATGCATGGCGTTTGGAGGCATTGGGCACCACCTTTGGAACGTTCCAAGCTCGCCACGACCACGTTCACCGGTAGCTACGTTGGAGTGATGATCGGATTGCCTCTGTCGGCCGCTCTTGTCAGCTATTTCTCCTGGTCCGCTCCGTTTTACGTCTACGGTACGTGTTTTACGACTGTAGTTCGGATTCTTATTATTCTCCTACCAGCCATTCAGCGGCCTGCACGCCGCCAAATGAACCAATGAATAGTAGGAAACATATACAAACATTTATAATAACAAATAAAACGAAGAATCAAAAGCATGCAGTAAAGCACGGCGAGGAAGCGATGAAATACGCCACTGGGAGTACGGTAACGGGCAATCGCGGCGGGACCCTAAAGTTGACAAACAGGCATCGTGGTTTCGCTCATTTATTAGTAGGATTTGCCCATTGATGTCTTTTTATCAAATGCAACTCGAGAGCAAAAATGTTCAGGTTGCGCCGGACTTCTATGGGCGATGTGTTGGTGGTACGTCTCGGCTGGTTCGCCGAAAGATCACTCCTACATCACAGAAGAAGAGCGGACCTATATCGTCGAGAAGGTCGGCAAAGTGGCCACGGGAAACATGACGGTAGGTGGAAATGGAATTTAAGGTCGCTACTATATTTTGATTAGTGATAATAACAAAGACACCTTGATTAGAGAAAATTTGAGGCTCTCGAAGCTAGATGGTAGCTTTATTTGGGCGCCGCTGTTAGATGAAAGACCTAATTCGTCCCGAATTTCATCTTTATTGGTCCCAGAGTAGAGCAGCCGATTGGCGGATTGTATACGTACAGTACCGGACGTGTCGCAGCGATAAAACGGGGCCAGCGGCGCTTTGTTGCGCAGAAACCGCCGTTTTTCTTTATTTTCTTTAGCATTGAGTCATTCGTAAAAATATTTATATAGTTGAACTGAGCAGCTTGAACTCTATCTTTTCATACACAGATTCTCCACATTTGTGAAACTTGTAAATATGCGATTTTTTCGATCTCTCGATTTTCGGTCCCTTGTCCCTTCGATACCTCACCTGGTGATTCATTGCTCAACGAGGCTCTGCCTTCAGGCGGGCTACTATGCGGGGATCCCGCAGGGCTTGAAATTGACTAAATGGGTAGACATAAACTTTGTAGGGGTAGTCACGCGTGTGTGGACCCCTAGAAAGGCACGTTTGGGCTCAAAAAAGCGCCGCTGCCGCCGTTTCTTCGCTATGGCACGTCCGGTACTGTATCTTTATGGGGTGAAGTGAAGGAAGGACCCAGTGAAGGACCTATTAGGCTCGTTAATACTGGTGGAAAAGAGGCAAATGACTGCGAGGAGGTTGGAGATGCGAGGAAAACACCTGTATATGGGAACAGCATCCTTTGATTTACTTCAGAAATGTGAGAACGAAAGAATTTCTGAGTAGGGCGACCAAGACAAATTGATAAATTGCTCTACGTTGGGTATGGAGCATGTTTTCTAAATCTATAACTTTTCAGCTAACTACAGTGCCGTGGAAGACGATCCTGTTCTCACTTCCTGTATGGGCGATATCCATTTGCAATTTCTGCCGATCATGGACGTTCTTCCTGCTTCTGGGTAATCAGCTCACCTACATGAGAGACGTTCTTCACCTCGACATCAGACATGTGAGTGCTCTCTCCTGGATTGTCAGTGAATCCAGCTCTAAGTGATCTCAATTTCATCTATCGTCCATAATAGATAAAACTGCATAAAAGTCCTGGGCAGTTATCCACAAGAAGGTGGGGCGAAAGCGATCTTCGCCGAATCCG
Source organism: Nippostrongylus brasiliensis (assembly GCA_030553155.1). Lineage (NCBI taxonomy): Eukaryota > Metazoa > Nematoda > Chromadorea > Rhabditida > Heligmosomidae > Nippostrongylus > Nippostrongylus brasiliensis. The sequence continues at coordinate 32,290,694 of CP130734.1, forward strand.
TTATATTCTCTTGATTAAATAGCGCCTGCACAGATGCTTGTTGAGAAATATCACAAATCAATCATAATACATTCGTATTTCTTGATAAGAATTGCAATGAGCTCGAAATTGGCCTATCGATGCATTTCCTTTCGCCAGTGTCTTTTCACTTTTTACATTTTTGAATAATTTATTTTAATTATTTATTTAATTTATTAATTGTTTATTATATTATTTTTATTTTCATCTATTTTTGTACAATTAAAATCGTGAATCCTCGATCGAAAATTCAGAGCGGTCTGATATCGGCACTACCTCAGCTGATGATGGCGATCGTTGTTCTCATTTCCGGCCAACTTGCCGATTGGCTTCGATCAACTGGAAAGATGAACACTGGAACTGTGCGAAAAATGTTCAACACTCTCGGTAAACTGAATTATTAAGTTACGATTTTCCGTACAGGATTAAGGAAATTTTGAATTTTATGATTTTGAAACACTTGACGGTGATTTTATTGTGAAGTTCCTTTAACAAGATCATAGAAATTTTGGCTGTCTTTCCAGGCTTCACCGGAGAAGCGATATTCCTCGCCCTGCTGGCGTTCATTCATGATCCAACTCTGGCTGTAGCTTGTCTTGTGAGTGCAGCAACTCTCAGTGGCATGAATGTGGCTGGTATGTACTACTTTTTGAATAACACTAAAAATGTTCCAATAAAACATTGTTAACGTAAATGGTGAAGGTAAAGGTACCGGCGTTGACTCAAAGGACGCTAATATAACAATGTTAAAATAGGGAGACTGAATCCAATCCAAGGACAGCTATTATACTATACCGGACGTACCGCAACGATAGAACGCCAGCGGCGCTTTCTTGCGCAGAAACCGTCGCTTTTGTATATTTTCTTTAATATTGGTTAATTCGTAAGCCAATTTATCTTTGCGGCACGTCCTGTACTGTAATTGTAGGGAACTCTAGGAGAGCCTGGAAAACATAGTAAAGACCTGGGTGAAGATTCACTCTAAGATCTCGAAGGTGTTTTAAGCTCATCCAGGATTTTCCCTCTATTCTCCTTCTTTCCAGTCTTAAGAAAGGGTGGTACAGTGGTAGAGACGCAACTTGCACCCGCACCGTCGAGCGATCGATCCCGTACGGTCTTACCATACCTTCTATCCCTCCGAGGTCTGGTTAATCGATAAATTGGTAAAACTTACCTAGGAAGGTAAAACCGCTGACATGGTACAGCAGCCGACCTTTCCAAGTCATTGTATGTACTGTATAGCGGACATTCACCATGCCTCTACGATTCTGAATGGATGACGAACACATGGTACATCCTTAGGGCACTGATCAACGCCGGACCTTCACCTTTACCCATACCATTACTGATTCCTACTAATGTATTCATTGTAGCTGTGATATACTGTATTTAGTTTGATCGATTGGTTCAGGTTTCAACGTCAATCACTTCGATATTGCTCCTCGATATGCATCGATTCTGATGGGACTGTCGAATGGTTTTGGAGCGTTGGCCGGCCTAGGAGGCTTCATCACTCAGCATCTCACTGTTAATGTAAATCTTGAAATTTCCTTTCCTCCTTTTTATTTTTAAGCAACTCAGACCAAATAAGACGAAAAAAGTATGGAACAAACATGATCTATTCAAATTTGTACACAACGCTAAAGGGAGAGCGTAGACACTCATATAGCACATGTATCTCAACAATGCTGAACGAAATTAATTTGATTGATCAACTTGTTCTTTGAAATACACTTTAGAACATCAGAATATGACTTATGTGATTTTTTCGGAACTTTGGCTTTCAAAATTTCTCCTAGAAACTTCAATATGCCAACTGGAACGCGTCACTGTGATTGGTAGTCGTGATGATTATTGAAAATATCAATGATTATGAACTAAGATACCCTTCTATCAATTTGTACTTATCAACCATGGTATCAGAATTACATAAAATATAAATTGTTTTCAGAATCCCGCCGGTTGGAAGTACTGCTTCCTGCTGGCTATGTGTGTCGACATTTTCGGGATCATCGTCTTCTTGCTGTTTGGAAAAGGAGAAATTCAGGTAAGCTGAAGGCAACATTGTTAGCCTTATTTTACACACTAAATTTCTAGCAAATCCAGTATCTCAGTTGAGATAAATTCAATTTTAGTTCGTTTTGTATTTACTCCATTAAGCAAAAATTTCAGGAATGGGCCCGTGAACCAGAACCAGAAGAAACGTTGGGCGAATTTGTTCGACGAATATGTAAGTCAATTTTGCCCATTTTGATAACTAAACTACTACAAATCAATAATTTTGACTGAAAATGCAGTGGCTGGTCATTATTAGTGCCTGATATAGCGCAGAATATGATTTAGACACTATTTGTAGCTGAGAAAATGGTTAAGCCACTAATCATAGCCTCATTTAGGCTTAGCCTTCGGCATAGTCGACATCGCCAGTAGCTCAAATTTGGGTAATCAGTTTGGACTGGAATTTTCACTATTTCTTCTTCAAAAAAATTGGAAATGGCTCACTAAATGTGAAAAAAGATGGTAACTAAGTGGAAAGACTAGTGCTGGTAGTCATAAGCAATGGAAATTTCGGGAAATAAATTATTTAGCTCAGGTTAAATAGACATGAACTAAAATTAAAACATCAAATAATAACAGAATAATTAAGACTATTTATAACGAATGTCTAGTTTCCGTTTCGTTCCTTAACACTATACGGAAACTAGAAAAGAAAATATGGTTTTCTACGGAACTCATCAGTAGTGAAGGGAAAACCATGTAGATTTTGTAAAAATTAAACAAGGGTTAACCTGCTTGATGACGTGTCGTTGTATTAGTGCTAAATTATGAAGTTAAACCTAAATAAATGAATGATACTGTAGAGTATTCCTCAAATTGGAAGTCCAACTCGAATTTACTATCGGATAAGTTAAGATTACATCCAAATCTTCGAGTTTCGAAGATTTGGTCGCCTGAGCACCATACGTATTTCTGATGACTTACTGTTCTCCTTTATGTCGCATCCTCAGGAAGCTCTAAATTTCGCTGGATTTGTTGAAGGATCATCTTTTCAACTATTTCTTATTTTATCTTATTTTATTCTTTTTCAGCCACACTCGTCCGCAATATGTCATCAAGGCGGCGCTTATCCAATAACACTAGCGACGGAGCTCAAATCGACTACGCTAGGTAGGTTTATAGTAACATAAAGTTCAAGAACCTTTGAAAAACGTTTACAAAATGGTGTTCTGTGTTCACTACACCTACACTTTTTGTTGTAAAACCGTCAGTTTTGAACCTGATTTTCAGGATGAAAGAAGAACGAAACAACTCGTCCGAGATGGAGCCACGAAACACGGCTCCAGTGGAGCTTGGTCTTTCGACACCACCGGATTCACTGAAAAATCGGACAACTGATCGTCCGGAAGTCGTCTAGGTCATCGTCTCAAGCAGTGTTGGATCTCTACTCAAGTAATCATATGGCAAAGTGGGTCCAAATTGGGAAATGTCCAGTCGAAACGAGGAACAACCACAACTCTCAGACGAGACGAATTTCGAGCAGAATTCAACCGATCCACAACATTTGATGCGTCGTTTGATTCTCTGACTGTACTTTTTGCAGGATTCTCTACTTTGTTTCATTCTTCAAAACCGGGTACGCATTGTGAAACCAATATCTTTTTCTTCTTAACAATTTCATTGTATAGAACCACTGGGCTTTCTTCTCACTGAGCACCACTGTAGGTCTCTGCGGTAATTGTTTCGATAGGTTTGCATAATCTCATTAATTTAATAGAGAAAATATTGTGAAATATCGAATAATCATCAGCTAAAGTTCCACTAGCGAACTCGAGCTTTTAAGCCGCGCCATTTTCTCTTTAATTTGACATATATTTTGTGATAAATAGGCTTATTCGACTGACACTCCGTTACTAGTCTCCTCAGGAAGGTCTTCCACTACTTAGGTCGAGAGATTCATTCTAGCTGTGAGTCACGGATTTATGATAGAGTCGTAGGATGATTTCTATGTGCGTTTTTCATTCCTAAGTGGTGACTGAAAATCATACATTGTTATTATTTGGCGGTATGCATCTCTTCTCTTTGCACATATATGTATTTGTCGACAGGTCATGACGCTTGTTGTGACTAATGTTATAAACGATTTCCAATGAATAATTCACAAAATGGGTTTGTCGATCTATCGCCTTGCTAATAACGCTGCAGTAGGAGACTTACTAGTAAGGCGAGGTATAAGCTTATTAAGTTGCTCCCCGGGAACTACAGGGTGGCGCAAAATTACGTTCACAAATGTTAGTCGTCATACGTTCACAAATGTTAGTCGAAGAACGGGCAGAAAAGACATCTGAGTCTAGAATTTTAGCATAGCATTACCCTTCAATTACAAATAAAACTGCACAATCAGGTTTCGAAACGGCCTCCTTTAGGGAGAACGTAAGCCTTTAGACGACGCGGAAATGCATCCATCGTGGCACGCATATAGTCCATTGGCATTTCGTCCCATGCCTTCAGAAGGCTCAGCGTCAGCGAGTCAAGAGAATCATGGCGTGTAGAGCAGGCCTTGGTCCATGTAGGATCAAATAGAGTAGTTCAAAGGGTTGAGGTAAGGGCAGTAGGAATGCCATTCTTTTGCGCTCATGAAGTCGGGAAGCTTGTTGCGACACCACGACGTTTGCTCTATGAGCTGGTGCTGGATCTTGCTGGAAGATGAATGAATGGCCTTGTAAATTGAATTGGTGCAAGGGATCAAAAGCTTTTCCAGAAGGCTTTCCATGTAAATTTTTGCTTCTATTTTTTCTCCCTTTCTGACGAATAACAACGGCAACTTCCCAGAATTGGAGACAGTTGCCCAAATTATGATTGACTTCGGACCACCGCAGCGTTCGTAGATCCTTCCTACTTCGTTGGCTTCGGCTACTAATTTGGCAAGTACACGATCGTTTCGGTGGTTTAGCGCTGCTTCTATAGTGGAATTTTTTTCGTCTGAAAAAATGATGTCCCGGTAGTGTGCCGTTCGATGAGTGCGTCCTCAGCGGATGAGAAGGTGCCGTTGAGCAGTTAGTTATTGTTGGAACGCAGTATTTGATGTTTCAGTTAAGCATAAGCACAGCTAGCGTAGGAATTGAGGCTCATTCCTGACCTGTAGGTCAAGAGAAATGAAAGGTCAAACATGTGTGAAGGTAATTTTGGGCCACCCTGTAGTCTATTTGCACCGTGATTGTTCTACAGTACCGGACATGTCTTTTAAGCACTTCCCGGAAAAGCCGCTCACGAGCGTTCCAAAGAAGTTTTCGTTGAAAAACTTCCTCAAATGTCAACTATTCGTGAAAGGAGACACACTTTATAGTGCAGCTGCGCGAGCTCTATCGTTTGGTATATAAATTTACTATGTACCACGTACTTCTCATAACTTGCTGATACAAACTTCGAACGAGTCGATCTCTTGGCGCTCAAAATAAGAGCATTCTTCCAAATAAATTGGCGAATGCGTCTGAGTAACCCCAAAGCAATACATACCGAAAAGCCGATATTGCAAAATACTTGTATTCACCTCCTTTGCATTTCATATCGAAGGTTAATTCGATAACAACAGAAACTAAACATTGATCTTAGGCAAAAGGCATTTCATCTCAGTAGCGTAGTGCTTAACGCACGGCCCCGGTTAGGCGCGAGACGGCGGTTCGAATCCCGCTTGAGATGCGACCTCTGCGATGAACCTAGCACCACCATAACAACATCACGTGTATTCACGTATTCCAAAAGAGTGTATCCTATGGCTATTCTCTATGTTGATAAAAATGGTATATAAGGAAAAGCTGCTAGACTAAAAGAAGACTAAAGGTGGAGAACTTCACGACAGTCAGGTCGTGGCTACAAATCTGTCACAACGACCAATGTCGACAGGTCGTCAGCGGCTTTCAATGAGAAACGAGCTGATATGATTAATCGATTATCGCGTTGCGAACCAGTCACTGTAAAACGGAATCATCTTGCAGATCTTTGATGTCGTTGTAGTGATCATCGACTTAGCTCCCATCTATTTTTATCTCTATCGCACGCGCAAAGCATGTGGATCAGGTTGCCCGTGTAATGTTGGACACGAAGAAGGGATCTTTTCTAGAAGCACACCGAACTTTTAGACAAAACATTCTCGAGGACTCTTGAAAGGCGTGTTGAAATGGAACACGATAAAATGTAATTTTGTAAAATTCTAGAAAGGATCTTGAGGATTCTAAGATTCGAAGGAGCCGCTCATTTCCTCCTGCCCAGCTCTGGACTCAAGTCAATGGCCATGTTTACTTCTCAAACCAAGTACACACAGCTGTAACATTCCGAGACATCCCGCTCCGTTGAGCAAAAATTGAGCATCAGTAACGAATCCATTCCTCATGAACATCGTCTCCGTCAAGTCCAGCGGCAAGCCGACCTTTCCACATGCGCAATCGAAGTGCTAATATCACCTACCATCCGAGCAATGCGCATGCTTCGAACGATATGATCACTACGAGTAAATTACGATTTTCTGTGCATGTCGAATCCCTCAATAACTTTTACAGGCTATGGTGAGGGTAGAGTACAACAAGCGGTTGTTAGCACGTATTTATTGGGTGCACGCTATGTATCGCTGCGAGTAATAGCTGAAGGTATCCAGCGTCGTTGACTTTCAGTGGGCGGGGCGAGGAGAGTGAAGAAGCATCTACGTTGACGGCGATACTGCGGCCGACGCGACGAAGTATAGCTTGTAGTTGGCTATAGATTGGTGTAGAAGTGCTTGTTGCTGCTTGTCGTGGAAGAGATGGTTCGGTGGAACCTGTGATAAATATATTAATAAATATGAAATTACAATCCAGCGCCATTTTATCTTCAGAAACAGTAAACCAACCAATATTTTCTCTTCTTTGACTGATTCCCAGCCGCTGATGCCTTCCCAGGCATAGGATCAGGTTGTGGGCCAACCTGCAATTTTGGCAGGTTGCTCCACAGTCGCATTGGTGCTCTGCTTTCAAGCATCAGCGGCGAAGGCCGAGTTTTGAAGCCTGAGCGGCTCTGGAGATAGCGTCCTTGTACTGAAGACATCGTCCAGAACCGTGCTCATTAGTGCAGATTACGCAGGTGCTTCTTGACGCCCCAAGAGCATCGACTCCAGTTGGCCCATACGTCCCACAAGTGTTGCGATGACGTTGTACATCGACTTCAGCTTGTTGTTGTAGGCCCGAAGCGCTTGGGCGCGCGGCGTCATTGGGGCGTCGGTCAGCTCACGCTCGTACACGGCTTTGCAGAAGTCGGACATCGTTAAAGAAAGGTAGCGTAACTAAGGACTTTTTAGATAGGTGAGCTGTGGAACGTACGCCCCTTTATGCCCCTTCTGTCCCCATCGGCATGCTTAAGATCACTAGTGGGCTCTTTCAAGTGGCAAAATGAGGATCAGGATGGTCTCCATTGGGCACGGGCATGACGGTACGTTGAGGATGGTCATCGTTGCTGGCGACGATAGTGCGACCTGCCCGACGATGGAAAGCATGAAGACATCGTCGCTATTGACGGTACAATCGAATGAACCAACGACACGACCCCATCTACCTCTCAACCCCACTCCACCCTGCTACACAGAGTTAGGTTGTGGTGGCTCAGTGGAATTTGTAGTAGACGGTGAACAGGTAGACGAGGATAGGATGCAGTCGTTTATTAGTAGTGTGTGAGGAGAGTTGATAAGCAACCTCTCCTTGCCCGAATAAGTCGTAAGAGTGCCATGCCCAGGCTCCCCCGCGCTCACGCGGGTTCACCTTAGCCTGACCCGTCATAGGTGAGCGGTCAGGCTTTACAGTGGACCGGAGCATCGTCGCCGTCGACGGTACTCCCGCCGGGCCACAACAAGACATTTAACATTGATGTTTACAAAATGGTGTGATAGTGTACTGAAGTGCGGCTTGTTGACTGCTTGAGGACGGCATGTTGTGGGATGGAGTTCGGCTTGTTGGTGTATGGAGTTTGGCTTGTTGACGGTGGAGGCGGCGGCTTGTTGAGGTGATGGAGGCGGCTTGTTGACGGTGGAGGCGGCTTGTTGAGGTGATGGAGACTGCTTGATGAGTGCGAAGAAACCTAGTGACGTGGTCGCTTCGCATGGTGGAGCGGCTTCCTGCGAGTGCAAAGCAGGGAGTTGTGGTCTCGACCACAGTTCCCGCACTTCACGTTACAGTCGTCCGTGTGTTGCGGTTTCAAGCACTGCAAGCAGAGTTGCAGTCTTGATGCCTGAATCGTCCTCGAGACGGTGTCAGGATACCGCTTGCACCGCGCCGTGATGTGGGCATTACGGTTTTCCTCTACTGTGCAGAATGCACACGAGGACTGCGGTGGACTACGCTCGAGCAACACCTTCATGCCTTTGGCCTGTTCCTCCATCGAAGCTGGGATGGCATCAGGCTCCGGCGAAAGAACGGTCAGCACAGTAGCGGCGTCGCAAGCGTCCAGGTCGACGATATGTCGGTTCTCCGCAGTTGAAGTTTCAAGTCCTATGTGGTGTGGCGAAGCGGAGGAACACGACTATTAGCCTTTTCGGAACACTCATCGGTGTAAGACGGAAATACACAAGAAGAATCATTAAAATTTATGTATCCAATTATGACGTACAACAATTATGTGGATGTATGAAGAAAGAGGATGAAGAGGCTGTGAAAGGATACAAACATAACACCATCAAAACCCGCCCGAGAGACCCAAACTCCGACGCACCCCAGAGAGATATATGGATTACATTAAGAAATAAAAGGTGATGTGGAGTTCCCTTGCCAAGACCCAGCCAACCGGATACCGATGACCTCCCCTTTTATGCGGTCGTGATAGAGGAAGAGTATATCCGACTGGTGAGATTGTCGGGATCGAGGCGTTGGTTCACCTTGACCGATGATTATCGTAGGCGAGGATCAGATCCGTACTGTTGGCTCACCTACTCCCAGTATATGATATCTGGGCTAGACTACGGTATAGAAGATATATATGCTGTAATCCATATATTACACATGACATTGTTGTCGTAGGCCCGAAGCGCTTGGGCGAGCGGCCTCATTGAGGCTGTAGTAGTTGTTCTCGTGGTTCAGTGCGTAGTGTGGTTCCAACAATGGTTCGATGCAAACGTGTTTATTACGTAAAAGAAAATAGCACACTGCCGAACAATTGGTGATGGGGAGTCTCGTTGACCTCGGAGGCGTGGCGCGGAGCGGTGGAAGGGTGGAGTCGTCGGTGTTGACGGCGACAGAGGCGTCGGTCAGCTCGAGCTCGTCCAGGGCTTTGTAGAAGTCGGACATCGTTGGCGAAAGGTAGCGTAATTAAGCTCGCTGATGGCTTTTAAACAGGTGAGCTGTGGAACGTCCGCCCCTTTATGCCTCTTCTGTCCCCATCGGCATGCTTGAGCTCACTAGTGGGCTCTTTCAAATGGCAGAATGAGGATCAGGATGGTGCCCATTAGGCACGAGGATGAAGGTACGTTGAAGGTGATAACCGCTGGCGACGATAGTGCGGCCGGCCCGACGATGAAGAGCATGAAGACATTGTCGCTATCGACGATACAACCAAATGAATCAACGACACGACCCCATCCGCCTCTCAACCCACTCGACCCTGCTACACAGAGTTAGGTTATTGGAACAACCATGGCCAGTTTATCGACCATTGGTGGGAAGGGTATCCGCTTACCCATGAGGGACAATTGGCTACCCTCAAAGGAAAGTTTGCAGTGGTAACTGCTTCCCCAAGGCGACATCGCACCTCACCGCGCTTCGGCGTGAGGTCGCACATGTTCGCCGAGGCCGCAGATAGCGCTTTCCATTACTCGTCGACTTTTTGTTAGAGGATGTTGTCGGCAAAGTATTTTTTTTGTGTCGGTCTCTTGCAGTTAGAATTAGATTTCTTAATTACTAGAATGTCAACATTCACGACACTAGACTAGTATAGTGTACTTTAGTTCTCATCGTCAGTAATTTTTTCACTTCCGTGAAGTTCCTCCGGATTTTCTAATTCTCGGTTCCGTTCTACTTTTACGTCTGTGGTGGTCGCTTTTCTGCTTAAATATGTACTAGTTAAAAATATAGGCTATATGGACTTGACTTGAGGCCAACATTCTCGTATGAGGTTTATTTGGGGTGCTGATTTCGAACCCGTCGTGCATTCTCGAGGAAACAGCTGTGAAACCTCCCGTAACCGATCGAAATCTTTAAGAAAAGCCGTGAAAAATAATGGTCTTGATCATATCGAAATAGTTCTATCAAATAAAATTCCAGCGGAATTGGTAATCTTGACCTGTCGATGTCACAGCACTGTACTCATGTCCCTGTGGAGCTTCCCAAATTGGAATAGTCATCAAAAAATGTTAGATTCATGATTTTGACTAAAAATATGGAACTGCAGGAGTGTAAACGAGAAAATTCAATGTGAATAAGTCCATGAAGTAGGAAGTTTACCGTCCGTCAAGATTTCTCTGATCGAATTCGAATCTGTGGAGTTGAAACGTTCAACTAAATTCTACAGTTTTTTTTCTGTAAGCCGTCTAAGGCTCGCGCTATTTCTCCATCTTACTGCTTCATCTTTAATATTTGCACTTTCAAAGCTTAAATCTTTTCAGACATGGTTCTACCTATGATATTGCGTTTTATGTTGCGACGTTTTACGGCTCCCGATCTTGTTCGCCATACTTGTGCTGCAAACACGGTTGCGTTGAGAACGTTCGCCGCCCAAGCTTCTACCAAAGACTCATCTGCGTAGGTATTTTCAATCTTTTCTGCTCCTTTGGTTTCTCTTGCTCCTGTCAGAATGTGGCGAAGAATCCTTCCACTTTTTGCTACGTTTTGAAGAAAGGTGGGTTCAGGACTGGCGACACGACAGACGAAAATGGTGGTTTACTGGATGTGGTGGACTATGAAGAACAGTTGAAGGCGTTGATGCCATCGGAAAAGGTATGGGCGGCCGTCCCGTTCAGACATCACAAGAAGCTGAAAGATGTCATCGAAGAGTTGGAGGTGAGTGCAGAGTTGTTTGTGTTGAATTTTGTTTTTATTCTTCCCCTATTGATTAATTTATTCACCTTCTTTGCCACATAACGATGTGCAAAGCTCACGCAACGGTTAGGAGACGCATGAAAACATACGTTGAAAAAAACTAATTAGAATCTAGATTTGAAAAGTAGTTTAAAGGCTATTCGAAGGTGAATAGATGTAGTGGGGCAGAAAAAGAGCCTCATATTTTAAACTTAAACTTACCTGGTGTTCTGCAGGAACTTGTCGTTCTGATGATTCAGTTCGCGTAGTCATATTGCATCTTTACTAAATTATTTTTGCTTTATTAAATTTGTGAGAAATGTGTTTGTCGTAGCATTTGTTACCAATGCTCCTTCCGCGAATGGTTAAGGAACAGAAATCAGTCATTTCAGATCTATGCTTACATGGGGTCGTTTGTTCCGCGCAAATTGACCGATGACGATTGGTTCAGGTATGCAAACTATGCTGACAATATTTACAATTCCGTTCAGAATGTTCAGCTTTCGGCTATTTTGCAAAGGTCATCATAATAACTATTTTCTCAACCGAACCAGCATGTGCCTCGGATAGACGTAAATGATAGTAATGTGTAGGATAGATAGAAATATAAAATGAGAAAAAGAAACCAATTCAAATCAATGAGTATTGAAAACAAGTTGAGTTTGGAGTTCGAGGGTGATTTCTGTTAATAAAACCTGTTCCAGTGTTGTGAGTAGATAATAGGCGCAGGAACAATCGTGCAAAATTTAAGAAAGTATTATACTTGGAAGAGGTATTGGCACCAATACCGTAACTGTGTTTTCTTCCCTCGAAAATACAGGTTTTGACTCGTTTCCACTTTGTTTTTGTGTATAAATATCCAAAGTTTATTCTGAAGGTTAATTAATTCGTTATCTCGGCACACCTATGAATATTTCTCTCTTCTTCTTGCTGTTGACATTAGAGGCTTATACTTATCGGGACAATTTGAAACATTTCCTTTGCTAAAAACCGCATGGAACGTTTATGTTATTTATTCACTCGTTTATTTACTGTTGTTCTTTGAGTAGCTAATATGTGCTTCAGAATCTTGAATACCACCGAGACCGTTGGTGAACGTGTTACTTTCCTGGAGTATGTTGCCGTGAAGCAGAGGAGAGAGGAGAGGGACCAGATGAAGCAGAACACCAGAAAGAAAGAGTTCGAGGCGAAGCTTGATCAAGAGGTAGGGTTCAACATATCCTCTGATTTCCTTATATAATTGTCTGTCGCTGGATATTATACTTCGTAGTTCCATCCCTCGTCATTTTTAGAGAGAGAAATTCGAGCGCGGAGAAATGGGCTATGGACCTGATCTCCATCAGCTTATCCACAATCCATTGAGGAATAGAAAGAGTTCGTTTATATAGCATATCATATTGTTTCGAAAAAAAGAGAATTTGAGAATTTCAGAGATCAATTTGGCGCAGGGAGCAAGGGTGGTCTCGACACTGCGTTGTAGTGATGCTCCAAAACTCGCGTTCGATTTACAGTACATGTTCAATTCGAATCATCGCACGCAGGCTGAACTCGGTAATCAAATGCAGTACGTGATCAGTGTGAGTGTCGAGTTATTTAGCTCACTTCGCTCATTTTGCACGATAGCAGTTGTCTAAATTAAATGTTCATTCAGGAGAACTTGGACTCAAGATTACCTTTCCATATCAGTTTCGTCAACTTCCCTAACACTGAGGAGTCACAGCAGTGGTTGCACAAGTTCGTGAATTTTTCGCATTATTGTTTTCTTTTCACTTATTTATTTGCTCCAGTGCTTAATACAGGGGAAAGAAAGGGGAATAAGATGTAATAAGGTGTACTGAGAGAGAACACCGAATATTTAAGAATAAAAAGTCAAGGTAAAGGGTGCCTGCGTTGATCAGTTCCCGAAAAACGCGCCGCCGCATTTGTGTTCAATTCGGAATCGTAGAGGCATAGCTATTTCGTATTTGGCCGAACAACGGGTTTTGGAGGCTAGCAACTTTATCAAGTCATTATCTTTACCTATCCAGACAAATCTGGTACCAATTTTCCCGATCCCTTCAGGATCAGGATTGGGTAAATTGGTACTATACACTTGTCTACGCTAGCCCGGAAGGCTTGGTCAACCCGGACGAGGATTGCTCAACCGTGCAAGTGTTAAGTAGTGCCTCTTACCACCACGCGGACCCTATTTAAGAATACAATTCGTGAAATTGATAAATTTACAAAAATCTATGTTCAGTGGAGCACTGACAGCGTCCTCTTATATTGGAGCGACACGATGGTCGATGAGCAGGAAAATGTCAGCCCTATCGGCGGTGTGTTAAAATACCTTAGTATGCTCGTCTAGCTGGAATATCTTCAGGGCAGTGTTTAGTATACTGTGCTAGAGCCCCCCCTACTTTGTCAGAAGTTGTTGTCTATCAGGAGGCTCAAAGAGTGTGCTAATTGGGATGAAAGTGATGATCTGTTTGTCTGAAAATATTGATTTTTTGTAAACATGATTTGTTTAGGTGCGTTGGTTTCTATGGAGGACAACATACGCATCAAACAGTCCTGCCTGATTTCACCCATAAAGGAGTCAGAGAGACGTTCCCCGATGAAGATGTTGTTTATATATCCAGGTGTGTTTTCAACGACGAAGATTTATTTATTTTCCTGATTCTTTCTTAATAAAATGCTTAACGTAGTGCTTAACATATGACCTATAATAGTTGAAAAACAACACTGTAGTAACCCTACATGCATCCCCAAAAGAGGAAACATTAAATCAAGGAACCTGCTCAAACCTATTAGTCGGAACGGAGAATGAGAGATACGTCAAGTTACTTCTCCTTTCATCAGATCGGCAATAGCTTTGTTGTTTTCCCTTCCAGTTGGAGCTGAGAAGGGAGACCAGCTCGTCTACTAGGTCTATTTTTAGGTTTTATTTATATTTATTTTTGGATGTGGACATGGACCCACGTAGGAATACATAAGTAAAACTAACTTCAAGCCAAGTCCATATAACACCTATATCGCTGTAAAAACAATAAGATATTAGTTTTCTAGGTTTTTTTCCATTCTTTTAAATCCAAATCTTGCCTTCTGCAGTTTCTGATGCTTCTCTGTATTTAGCTATGACAACCAGTTTTTTTGGGCGAAGATGCAGAATTTTTAATTAAACTCCTTTTCAGACATGCCAGGGACACTTTGGATGGTCCCCTGGACGTCGGTGCCATTGCTCTGTGCGTGTCTATGGACACGGCCAGAGAAGCCCTGGGCGCAGCTCGACGTGGTCGAATGCGAGCCGTACGTCTTCCCATTCAACGATACGTGAAGTGAGTTGAATCATCTTTTTTTACTTCTATTTTGCTATTTTCCAGAAATTGCTCTTGTCACTATGTAGCCATTTGAGAAATTGTATGGAAATTTGTGGCCTATTAGAATGGATTTCAGATGGCAAAGCGGACCAATGTACATACCGTTCCCGAACGTTGTGCGAATTTTCCGTGAAGTTCATCTGAGTGGTGGCGATTGGGAAACTGCGCTGACGAATAATATTAGCAAGTACGTTCTGCACACATTCTTTTACCAAGTGCGTTCTCAAAAACTACGGTAATGTTGGAACCCTGCCAGGGAAACTCGACCTGGTTTTCGAAGCTCGTATATCCTCTAATAATAATTTTTCGATCTATATACATGCTCAGGACTAGGACTTGTAGGTTCGAGTATTTATTTACATCATGTCAATATGTTAAGAAACGAATAAAACGCAAATTGATTCTAGAATCACAACTGTCGCGTCTCGCACTGAGTTTTCATCGAATTGACTTCGACAATTATTGTTTCTTTATTTTTGTGGATAAACCTATAAACCTATCAGTGGAGAAACTTTATCTCTCGGATCAGGACGTGGAACTACTCGAAAAATTTCCCGATTTTGGATCGTTGGTCTTATCTGTGTGACAATTTAATATTTTAGGCGTCACCTGATGAGCCCAGAAGAGAGGGAATCGGATGCCGCCTTGGAACGAACGAATCGTCGAAAGGCGAGGCTACGCGAGAAGACCGAACTGATCAGGACCATTAGGGAGGCTACTGGTCATCAATAAGTGATTCATTTAATAGTGTAATACGATAGCTTACGGGAATTAGTAATATGTCCTGTCCTCGTTTTAGTTTTCTTATTATTATCTTATTTATCTTAATTTCTTATTAGTTATGACGACCACGGATAGAAGCCTAAATTATCTGCTCAGTTACCGTTCTCGTTCGATCTGCGCCATAGCCTTGTCTGACCGTATCAGGATAACCGGATCTTTCATTTGAACTCGTTGATTCTAGTAGGGCTATAGGCGGTTGTTATGTATTATACGTTGTGTGCTAATTAATACAATAATTGTTGCCCAGATTAACACGATGTCGATAAATTTTGGAAATCCAACTGTGTTGAACAGCTTCTACCAGGAATTTATCCTCTGCCATATTACCTAGCACACGAATAGCCTATAAGAGAAGCGATGTCTGGCGATGGAACGAAAAGAACCGTTAGGTTTAGGGGTTAAACATACCAAATCTGACGGATTTTAGATAATGTTGTCCGAATCGGTGAAGTTTACCGAGGTGTGCTTGCTGCTGTCGAAACTTCGCGATGCAAAAGGCGCAAATGCGTCCGCTATTCGTAAAAAGAATTTTGAGAAATTCATGGAGTGCTGCCGAGAGAAATGTGCTGACGATGAGGATTTTGGCGTTGCTATACATCCGGTACGACATTTTTTTGCAGTTCGCTCGACATTTTTGTTATCGCTCCCTCTCTTCCGTCTTCATTATATGTTAAAAAATCAGAATAGTTATCTTCTCTATTAGGGGGGGGGGGGGGGGCTGCGCTCTGTTGGGTGGAAAACGTGAAAATTATGGTTCTTGGTGAAGAACTGTTCAAAAATGATGTGATGTTAGTTTTTAAGCTTTAGAGGTGCAAACTAAATCACTTTCATCAGGAGCTGTGAGGCAGGTCTGCGATCTCACCAGCGCCGGCGCTTTGCATTTTGGTGACAAGATAAGTAATGCTAAAGTAAAGTTGTGATAGTCGCCCTGAGGGACTCCAGCTGTCTGTGATCGTCGTCTTGTTTCATTGTTTTCGTTGTGTTTACCCTGTTTATTATGAAATTGATTTTTATTGCATTTTATTTTTCATTTTTCTTTTTGTTTTTTTTTCACGGGATAGTACAAAATAAACTAGAAATGGTTGTTGCATTCATGGTGTTAGGATCAATCGCGGCTTAGACGGGATTCGAAGGTGCGTCTCGGGGCTATCCGAGGCACCACACCAGCGTGCCGACATCTCATGTAGTCTTTTGAAGTCAAAATTTCAGACCTGAGTAATAGTCCTAGTTAGAGATTTAAGAAAAGAGATTTAAAAAGTTAAGGTATCGTGCTGTTTTAAGTGAGTCACCATTTTTACGACAATTCTGATCTCATTCAGATCCTACGCCTTATTCTGAGCAGTCTGGACACGAGAACCCTGAGCATTAAAGAGGTATTCTATGCTTATTGTGTTGCTTATTGATCTACTCAGGAAAAGGCAGATTCTATGTGTTGTGTACACATTAGACTTCCCTCTTGTCGAGCAAGTCTATTTTCACAGAACGCGTTTTACTCCCGAATTTAGTGAATTTGAAATATGTAGCGCTGATAAACGTCTCAATAGACGGAGTGTGCTTACCTCTCGCTGATAAAACCTAAGGAAGAAGATCTTTTCATTAGAGGTCTACGCGAAAATAAAGTCGTGACCAAGTAGGGGTTACAAAGTCAATCGATAATTCCATTCAAGTTTTTCGCCCGTTTTGGTACTGATAGCTCTTGTTCTTGTCCAATCACCACGTGATATCCACGTTGATGTTAGTGGAAGAGTACAAGTAAAGACGAGTCGCCAGAACCACTGAAAGAGAGATACTCATGCAGACAGAAACTAACCCAAGTGGTATCCGTGGTCTATTTAGACATAGTATGTGGTTAGATTCTGAAACTTTCAGAAGAAGCTGGCCGATCGAGTTTGCAAAGCGTTGGCATTGTCTGCAGCAGATTTGCCTACGGCGAACATTTCGGTTGGTTTCCGATTCCAGGGTTTTGAAAACATTTTCGAATGGAGAAGTAAAACAACAAGTGTTGAAGAACTTCAAAATATAGGGATGAAAGGGCCTGATTTGGTTGTTTAGAGTGCTTCTAAAGTTTGTGAAATACTGTCTGCTGAGGTTTCGTCACGAATAGCACCGGATGATTTTGAGCATTTGTCCGTAGCGGAGATCAACGAGAAATTGGACAGCATGAGCGAGAATCCGGGTAAGATCATGATAACATTCGCTTTGTCTTTTTATTTGTTTTTACTGCGTTTTTTGCTGTGTGCTTAAATTTTTGCTGCGTCCTTACGTTTATCAATCTCGTTGGAATGTGCCACGTACTGATCTACTGCATGAAAAATTGCGGAGTCTACCTCTTATCACTTTGACAAGATGTCGAGACTAACCTGAATTTACTCCTTGTGAAAGGAATGAAATGAAACCTCGTCGACGTCACTTCTAATTGTAAGCCCTATTAAAAATCCCTCCTTCATTTCAGGATCAGATGAGCTACAGTACCTGTTCAAAAACTGCTCTCAGGAAGAGTTATTCTGGTTATTCAGCACGATGATAAAAAATGTAGAGGTGAGTTTCTATGTATCAGAAGTCGGCTTTTCTTCTATGAAAAGTCGTAATACCTACTACGTTCATTTTTCCTCCCTTGTGAAAATCTGTGAACAGAAGTGGTTCTGAGAGAATAAATCTTCGATAAATGCTCTTACGACTTTGGTCAAAAACCCAATCACTCCGGATTTTAGGTGGTTTTTCGGCTCTCATTTTTTGCCTTTTCTTCTTTATGCTTTCACTTGTTGAGCCCATTTCATGGGACAGCATACTGGCCGGAATGTGTGAGTTGTTCAGTGTTTTAATAATTAATAATTAATAGTCATTCAAATAATATGGTGCAATAGTAATGTATAATCAATAATAATAATAAAGTATATATCAAAGATGGACAACAAAACCCCTTCTAATAGATAGAACTGATTTAAAAAGTCTTCTGAAGTAGGAGAGAAATAACTTACTAAATAATAATAATATGATAATAAATAACTTCAAACGCGCGTTTTTTCCGAACAACTTAGTATAATATTAGTGTATATCAATAATGTAGAATCCATAACAGTAATTTAATATTTTTTGCTGCTAGTTCCATCTCAAAAATCGATACACGATCTGGGCTCGACCCCTCATTTTGTGCCTCTCCGGAGTATTAGGGTGCCGAAAGTCGCACTTTGTAGATATTTAACATTGTTTTCAAAATTTAGTCAACAATCGGTGTGGCGACGAGTGTGATATTGTCATGGATGGGTCCAGAGGCCAGAAATCGTTGGAATATCGCTCGAGATTTGGGTGAGGTAACAGCTCCGTCGGTCAGCGTTGATTCTCCTCTTGGAGCGAATTTTCGGCCAATGCTTCTTGCCAGATTGCCGAAGGAAGGCTGGTGGGACGTGGTGAGTTCTGTTGGCTTCCTTCTTTCACCAACGATTCTGATTGATCTCATAATGGTGTTCGGATCATCGCAAAAACCGTGGCTCAGGCGGGATTCGAACCTGTCTCATGAGTCGTTTGGGGGCGCCGTACACCCCGAACCGACTGTGTTGTCGGTATTGTAGGCTTAAATTTACCAATGTCGGCTCGTTGGTGTAGTGGTGTAACACAACGTGCCCCGGATAGGATCGAGACGCGGGTACGAATTCCTCCTGAGCCGCGATTCTTTCGATGATCCTAGCGTCATCATTACAAATTCTATTTTTGGTATCCTTGGTGGAAACTCGCAAAAACACTGTAATGAAACTAGAATTTCACGATAATAGTTTTCCTGTTTTCCGAAAGACTTTGCAGGCAAGACGGTTTCGGACATTAACTTTAACACCAAATGTCTAAAAGATCAATGGGGACTTTTATCCTTCTTTCAATATAAGGAATGATAATGGTTCAGAGACGAAAAAAAGTAAAAAAAAAGTATCTAAAAAGTATCTATCTTAAAAAAGTATCTTACTTTTTCTTCTCTTCTTTTCACCTATTACGCTTCACCTTCAGATTCGAGAAAATGCTGGCGAAGAGTTCTTTGTGGAAACCAAATATGATGGTGAACACGTATTATTGCACAAGATTTCTCGCGACCAGTACAAATGGTACACAAGAAATGGAAAAGATTTCACCAAGGTAAGATCGACAAGGTTTTCATAGAAAAATTCACCAAATATTGGGTACTGGTTGGGTGAAACTCTGTTGCTCCACCTGTAGGTTTCAAACAGCAGAAGTTTAGGGTCGTGGAAACCGTGAACTGAAAGCTGAAATGTGCCGCGGTAGCGAAGCAGCGTGGTTCATTCTAAGGCAGAGACGCAGAGGATGCGGCATAGCAGTGGCCGTATTCATTTTATTTTTCATTTTATCTATTTATTATGTACACCTCAAGGTGCGCCCAAACTGCAATTGAACAGGCAATCAAATCAGCTCAATTGATAAAGTGGTTAAAGTTACAGTTGACATTTTGGACATTTTGCGACGCTGCTCATTGCTGCTTTTCTCGATGTTTCTAAAATTCAAGTACCAAAATCGCTTGAGACAGCGTCACTGTTGCAAGACTCCAATCCAAAAATTTCGTTGCAGTGCCCGCTGTGCCGCGTCCTCTGCGTCTCTGTCGTAAACACGCCGCGCCGTTTTGCTGCCGAGTATGAATGCGTCTTCCATAGAGCGACCCACTCTTCTTTTGGAGAGGAGATTTGAAGTATAGAACACATGATTACCCTAAAAGTTACTATTTGTGTTCTTCAGGATTACGGTGGCTCATCTACTCTGACCGACCTGGTATCGGGTAGGATTCATCCTCTTTTTCGTTCTTCAGTCAATGACTGTATTCTCGACTGCGAACTGATGCTATGGGATAAGAAGCTTAGAAAACTGTGTAAGACGAATTCACTTTACACTATAAGACCACCTCAATATCTAACAAGTGTAAACTGTCTACCAGAAATCAAGTAATTACTTGCAAATTAGCGTGCTGAGAAGGGTATGATGTTTTCGTGTTTCAGGTCGACGACAATTCAAATCGCAAAATTCCGAGCACCGGAGTCACTCGTTCAGGCATATCGATCCAAGCGATAATGTTCAGTTAGGTAACAACTGTACCGAAACCATTTGCCCTATCATAAGTGTCCATTCGTCAAATCGGTGCCGGCGGCGGATTATTGCGCCCTTTCTGCCGCCTTGTCATATCGTCTTCAGAAATAATTATTTTCAGTAGAAACACATGATTGACATCAGAATAGCACGATACATTCTTTGGTTTAGTTGAGAGATAATAGAAATTGTGACTTTGGGGTGAACGTCTTTTGACCTTGCCGGAATGAATAGCTAATCTGCGAAGCCTGAATAAAACAGTATGACGTCCGTGTTGACAAAGCCGCTGAAACACTATATCTCTTGAAAACAGGAGAGCATTCTCTTCTTCCATGGTATCTTCTTCGCCGTATTTCTTTCTTTTTTTCTTTATTTCGCAGTCCAACACAGAACAAAAAATCATTAATAGCCAATAGCGAAAACATTGTTGGACAATCAGAAACTAACGAACAAGGAAACTAATTACACACATTAGGAAGACCAGATCCCCGTTGTCACTTAGGAGTGACCAGAGTACCATTTGACATAAGGTAAAAGACAAGTCAGAGGAGGTAAGCTAAAAAGAAAAAGAAAAAAAATTCCCTGACGAGAGGTTAAATCGACAGTAGATAGCCAGCAGACAATATTTGCAGCCGCTTGAAGGCAGGGAACGGCGAAGCTTATTTTATTTAACGTCAATTTTTTTGTTTTTTTTTTTGATTTTTGATTTTTTGTTTTGATCTAGCCTCTACGCTGGCTTTTCAGCTGTTGTTGTATTCGATCTACTGTACCTGAACGGGAAATCCATTATGAATGCTCCACTTCATCAACGTCTGCGAGCGCTTGACGCCGGTGTTCTGGTTGATAACAGCAAACACATTGATACGATATCCATCGCTCCGAGGAAAACGATCAGTTCAAAGTAATTGACGTCATTTAGTCGTCTACTTTCGTATTTTGGCGCGCGTGCTGCGACGGTAGGAGGCGCTACTGACGCCCACACGGTCGAGCGATCGGTTCCCGCTCGGGCTGAGCAAGCCTTCCATCCCTCCGGTGTCGGATAGGCTGGTACCATACTAGTCTGAGGAGGTAAAGACACTGACTTGGTGTAGCGGCTGGGCACTCAAATCATTGTATAGGTCAGAAACGCAGTCACCACGTCTTTACGATTCTGAGAAGAACGCGAATGCGTGGCGCGTCCCTAGGGGACTGATCGATACCGACATCTTTACCTTTACCTCACTTTCACATTTGCATTTTCTATATCTTTTCGTTGCCCTCGGGCTGCTCTCTCTTAAAGGGCCCTTAGCTGGGAACTACTCCCTCATCATTACTACGTTACTACGTTTGTAACGTCCGTGTGCCTTTAATGGAGAATAGTCATTCATTTTTTGGTCCACTGTAAATTGTGGTCCGTTGCGACGTAACTTTTTCCTTTTAGAGAGGAAGTGGAGACTCTGTTCACGCAAGCGCTGGCAGCTGGTGAGGAAGGCATTGTCGTGAAAAACAAGGATGTCACCTATCAATCTGGGACCAGGTGTAGTAACTTTAAACGGCTATGGTCGCTTAATTTTGAAATTTTGTTTTCAAGGATGACCAAGAATGGATGGTTCAAGCTGAAGGCCTACTTGGGCGACAATGAGCTCGACGTGGCCGTGGTGGCTATTATGCCCGAGAAAGGAAAGGACGGACAGACTGCCTATCAGTTGGCCGTTAGAGATGGTATGATTTTTGTTCTTATGCTACTTTCGGGCCCGCGTACTACAGTGGTAAGAGGCGCTGCTGACACCCGCACGGTCGAGCGATCGATCCCGGCCCGGGCTGACCAAGCCTTCCATCCCTCCGGGGTCGGGTAAATTGGTACCAGACTTGTCTGGGAAGGTAAAGACACTGACCTGGTATAGCGGCTGGCCCCCGCAGGTCATTGTATAGGCCAGATACGCATTCACCAAGCCTCTACGACTTGAATGGAACCCGAATGCGGCGGCGCGTCCTTCGGGGACTGATCAACGCCGACACCTTTACCTTTTACCTTTATGCTACTTTCAAGGCCCGAGCCTGGTTCAGTGTTAAGAAGCGCTATTATCACCCGCACGGTCAGGCGATCGACCCCCTCACAGGCTGACTAGGCCTTCCATCACTCCGAGGTTAAGTAAATTGGTAGAGAACTTGTCTGGGAAGGTAAAGACGCTGACTTAGTATAGAGGTGGGCTCCCGCAGGTCATTATATAGGCCAAATACGCATTCATCATGATTTTACGATTCTGAACGGAACACGAATGCTCGACCTGTCCTTTGGAGACTGGCCAACGTAGACACCTTCACCTTTACCTTATTTTTGTGCTACTCTTGATCCTTGCCTGATTCCAGGTTAAGAAACTTGAAAATATTTTCAGCTCACATTCAAACTCAAGGTAAAACTGCAATCAAATGAAGGGTCAGCGTTGATCAGTCTCTTGATGTTACGCCACGCGTTTTTCCTTCGTGCATAACCCGTAAGGTATGGTGGATGCGAAGTTACGACCACGAGCTGCTGTCAATATCTTCACCTTCACAAACGAGCATGGTACCACTTTACCCAACCCCGAAGGAATGAAAGGCTTCGCAGGCCTTGTGGAGGATCTATCTCTCCATCGCGCCGATGGCGATAGCGCCTCTAATCAATGCAGAGAGTCCCAAAAAGATGTATACACTGTTTGAAAGGCCATAATTTCCCCGAAAATAAAGATATTGAAACACGTTAAGTTTTGCGAGTTGGGAGATGTGGGATTTCAAACAAATGCACGGCGCAATCTTTACCATTCGAGCGCTGTAAAATTTCTATTTTCCCTCGCTTTCATCCGAAAACTAGCGTGTTTCAATATCTTTGTTTTCAAAAAAGTCATGACTTTTCAGACGGTGTATACATCTTTTTGGTACACCCTGTACATCATGGGCACCCTTATTTCTTATGTGAGCTGTAGCGATTTAAATTTACTGTAGCGGATTCCGTGTGTACGTTTTAACCTACACAAGGTGTAACAATCTCCGGTCTGTCAGTGAAACTGTGGATTTCAAGTAAATAGATGTTCTAGGTGACATCTACCGTACCATAACGACATGCTCGTCGGGTTTGAGTCGTGTCGATCGAGACTATATCTACCATCTGGCTACAAGAGCTGAAGGTCCTTTACTAAAGGTTGGTCGTTTCACCTATTTCTTTATCGGTCTACCTTGTCAGCCCTTATTTTATTTTCTGATTTTCTGATTTTCAATATTTGCTCATTTCAAGGAAGCACCGCCAGAATTGCGTGGATGGAACATAAGCGATGCGAAAGGTGGATTCATCAGAAGAGAACACTGGCTAGTAAGTAGTACACCGTGTTTTTGAGAGATTTTTGTTTTTGTGATGATTTTTGGCCAAAATTCGTGTCGATTTCCGATTCTGATGTTTCTAAGGTGGTCGAAATGACAGCGGCTGGCGTTCGTGATGGGAAATTCATTGATCCGGTGATGCGGAGAATTCGTCACGATAAAGACGTTGAGGAAGTGGACACAATAGCGACGTTCCGTGACTACGAGGAGGTTCATTTATATTAAACTATTTATTTATTTTGAAGGTTGTTAGGTTAAGGAGAGATTACCCCTGGATCATTATTCTATCAAGAAGTGCCCATGTTTACTTCGCCCAGACTTTCCAACTTGAGACATTTTCTGGTAACAAATAGAGCCCAAGCTTGCTTCGTTCAAGAAGGGTCTTACTTGAATGGAAGAAGTACGGATCCTCTGTTAGGCGTTTGGGTAGGAGAGAGAGTAGTAGTTTTTGATTTGAGTGAGAACAACCCGTTTTTAGTCATTCGTATTAGGTCGTTAAGTATGAAATGGCCGATTTCGCATGTTGTAGGTTTCAAGGTCGATACTAAGGTAAGTTCGTTTGTGGGCTTCTAGTTTTTTCTTCTGTTGTGAAGGTACGTTCTTAAGGTTTCAATAACCTATTTTGGCTTTCGGTGCTGCTTCCAAATTCAAGTGGTGCAGGGCGTTTTCGAAGCCACGGAGAAATCCAAAATTGGTGTTGTTTCCGAATAGGAGTTCCGTCGTGGAAGCAGTGCATCGCAGGCCGTCCAGAACATCAACGATGTATTCGGCGAGAATGTGGCTAGTGAAGACACAGTAAGTCGCTGGTTTGAAAATTTTCGTTCTGGAGATTTTAATCTCGAAAGCGAGCCTTGTGGAAGACCTGGATTCAAGGTGAACAAGACAGCTTTGTAGGCTTCAGTAGAAAGTGACGCCACTCAAACTACGCGTGAATTGACAGCAGGCTTCGGGGTATCTGTACTCACAATACTGGACCATTTGAAGCAAATTAGTAGAGTGAAAAAATTCGATCAATGGGTTCCTCACGTAGTGAGCAAGCACCAAAAGTGGTGTCGCTTCGACGCTTGCCTTTCACTTCCTTCTCGACACAGATCTGAACCATTTTTACATCGCATCATTATTTGTGATGAAAAGTGGATTCTGTGTGACAATCGTAAGCGCTCAGCACGATGGTTGGACAAAGGTGAGGTCTCGGAATACAGCGTAAAGTTCAACGTTCACCAGAAACGTTAATCATCTCTGTTTGAAGGTCTATCTATGGAGTAATCCATTACAACTTCATGAGACCTGGCACATCGATAACAACGGACATGTACTGTAACGTATTGGATGTTATCATGAGAAAGCGTGCGGTAAAGCACCCGAGATTGGCCAACAGAGACAAGCCAATGCTCTTGGATGACAATGCAAGACCATATGTCGCACGAACAACGTTGCGTAAATCGCAGGAGTTGGAGATGGAGGTTCTCATTCACACACCTTGTTCGCCGAATCTTGCACCAACTGACTACCACATGTTTTGGGCATCAGACCACTTTCAACAAGATAAACAGTTCAGTTTTCAAGAGGATGTGGAAAAAGACTTCCGCGAATTTATCGCTTCTCTTCCTTCAGGTTTCTATGCGTCCGACATTATCAAGTTACCATTAAAATGGCAGAAGTGTGTTGACTGTTTAGGTGAAAATTTTGATTGATTACAGTGTCGTTTGTTTGTGAAATAATGAAGCAAAATTTCGACACGAAATCGGCCATTTCATACTTAACGACCTAATAATAAACGATAGGAATTATGCGTGTGATGCAGTGGTGAGAGGTGCCGAACTGATGGAGTCAGTGCTAGGTCGGCTCGGAGATCAGGACAAGCACAATTGGTGAATACGGGTAATAACTAACTGACCCAGTTGCTTCTTCCAAAGTCAGTATGCGTAGGAGCTGTGCAGATTGTTTGTTATAGCTGAATTCCCTCAGGTTACAGATACCTTCCCTCACTCAGCTTTTTGTTCGCAACTCTTTTCTGAAGTTATAATTAGGACGAGACTTTGATTTTGTAAATGTTGTTCCAGAAGCTTGGTAGCAGCAAGTTGTCCGACAAGAGTACGGTAAAGACGAAGCCGACGAGAGTAACGAAGAGAACGTTAGCGGAAGCGAGTGAGTCAATTTTTGTCCACTTTCCGTTCGCCTTTTGGGGCTGCGTTTATTTTTCTTATTTATTTTTCTGTTACGATGTTTAAGGCAATCGTGAGATAAAAGAATGAGTATCAAATAGAACGCCGAATAGTTGATAGTACAATACGTCAGATTCATTAAGTCAACGGTAAGGCAAATAGAGTCATTACAAAGAGTAAAAATGTTAACACACACAATAAAGTTAAAACCTAAGCAATTTCTTGGAAGCTATTCGTTTAAAGGCTGAAAAGCCATGCAGTGACTGAGGCACCTCCTTTTTCAAAGAAGTAAATGTGGAACCTGCTCGAGCCACAAATGAAGGCGCAAAGACATTGGTCTTGCGACAGTGATAAGGTAATTTAAACCCCCAAACCGAGTCTTCGATTTTAAAATTTTATAGAACGCTGTACTGTTAGTGTTACATACACCAGCGACTATTTTGGACAGCAGGCAAACATCTCTCAATTTCCTGTGAGATTCTAGAGTGTTTCTTGCAGAGCTCTGGTTTCGAGGGGCTAGAAAATGAGATCTGTGTTTCTTCATTATTGTAATATGTCTACCTTACGTTAGGCGCTGTTCCGGAGATTGACGCGAAATGTGTACGAACTGATTCACCATTGGCTGGCTGCAAGGTATGCGTTCTGTTCGGCACCGACGAGCGCTTGAGGAAGAGGCTCATGGAGCTTCTGAAGCAGTACGGAGCCAATGTGGTGGCGAATCCTGGTGAGCGAAGGCTGTCGTCTTTACAGTTTATCTCTCTTTATTTTTGAGCAACCTTCCAAAAGGCTCACTAGAGAGTAATTGATTCGTCCTTCAGTAGACGACATGAGCCTAGTGGTGGCCACCACGGACAAGCATCTGAAGACTCGCACTCAGATCGAGGCCGGTATAGCGACAGTTCTGCGAGCCAAATGGGTGCTGAGATGCGAAGAGCTGGGAAAAGTGGTGCCTTGGTGAGAATTTGGATTTTTTAGGTATGAGTTCAAGAGAATATCCGAGGTCCTCTCTTCTTCAAACCTCGGCGTTGATGTGTCTGGTGTTGCTACGCCTCAGGAGGTTGATAGGTGGAAAGTTTCTTAACGGCCTGACTTTTCGACCTGCTCGTCGTCCTCAAAGACCTTAACATAGTTTGTGGTAGGTGCCCGTCGGATTTTCCGCCAAAAACCGCATGGTAGATGAGCAATGAACGACCATACACTTCCACGGGTTGATTTGAAATCATAGCTACACGGACTTATCTGATATCTTTATCTTTATCTATATGTCAGTACATACAACAGCAGGGTCAGTAATACCTAACGAGACTGACTACAGAAAATTAAATGCACTGAACAAGGAAGGGATGACTGCGGGTGACCAAAGGTAATTTTAGTTGAAAGGAATTTGCTTGGCTATAGTGCTAGTTAACCGAACAGATGTTGTCTTATATCGCGGCGTAAACACAAGGAGATCGTTTGTTATGGAAAGGCATTCATTTCGGTAGTTCATCCATGGATTGCCGGACAAATCCAGGATGATTCTAATACTTTTCTGAACAATATCTGAGTTTCAAACGATAGCACCTTGTACGTAACGTCAAAATCGTCACCATTATGCTCGTCAGCTCTGTGTCTACCAGATGAAGTTTTCGAGTTCCATTGTCTCTTACCGGAAAGATGTTCTTTGATACGTATAGCCAACATTCTTCCTGTTTCCCCCATATACAGTGGCGGCAATATATTTACAGACGCCTGCCCTCTGCGTGGTTTTTTGGCCATAACTTTGGAACCAGAGGAGTATGACAAATACTGTGCACGTATTTAGAATCCTCGAAAAATTCTCTACAAAACACATTAAATTGCATTCGACGTCTCTCTAAAATTGTAGAAAAAAAATCGAGTGGAAATAATTTGGTCATGAGATAGTGAGGGTAAACACTTTCTCAAAATCACAATAAACTACAATGCATCATCAAAACATATTTATTATAAAAGAACAAGTCAATATCCAGTAAGATACCCCTTGATCTTGATCACAGCGAAACAGTTCGGTTTCACATTGAGTCGACGAACTTCATACATCGCTCCACAGGAATAGCACTCCACGTTTCCTTAATGATTTTTCCAACTCATCAAGATTTCATGGCTTCAAGCGCTTCCATTCTGAATCCTATCGAACATCTCCTGAATGACGTGGATAGAGTTTTGAAGTGCTTGAAGCCATGAAATCTTGACGAGTTGGAAAAATCATTAAAGAAGCGTGGAGTGCTATTCCTGTGGAGCGATGTATGAAGTTTGTCGACTCAATGCGGAACCGTTTGGCTGTGATCAAGAGCAAGGGCTATCCTACTAAATATTGACTTGTTGTTTTATAATAAACATATTTTGGTGATACATTGTAGTTTATTTTGATTTTGAGAATGTGTTTACCATTTACTATCTCATGACCAATTTATTTCCACTCGATTTTTTTCTACAATTTCGGAGAGGCGTTGAATACAATTCAGTGCGTTTTGTAGAGAATTTTTCGAGGATTCTAAATACGTGCACAGTATTTCTCGATCTTCTCTGGTTCCAAAGTTATGGCCAAAAAACCGCGCAGAGGGCAGGCGTCTGTAAATATATTGCCGCCACTGTATGTCACATAAGTACATAATAGTATTATATTTTTGATATGACACGTCCGATGTCAGTGTTTTGCGAATAACTTAGCATCTCCAAATATATTATATTTTTCTTATATAAGTATAATATTTCGATAAGAAGGAAGCCTACTTCATTATTAATGAACTCCGCTTTTGCCGGTGACTCCCTTCCTAGTCTTCATAGGTTTGGACAAAAGATTTCGTCTTCGGCGACAGTTGTTAGTTATTGTTGCGGCGCGTAAATCAAGTTGCTGACCCTGTGCGGGACGCGCAGCGATTATCTTTACGGCGTGTATATCGCAGATATATCGCCCTTAGTTTTGCCATCGCTCGCGATCGGCCGGAGATGATGAGTGAGGCTCAGCTGACCTCTTGGACCTCTGAAATTTTCTATGAAACAGTCGATCAGGAGAGCTATTGAATTGAGAAAAACACTATTTTCAAACTGAATACTTATTGGGGGTTGGTTGAGGATGTAGGAAATTCATAAAATACTCTACAATGAACTATTATACATATTCTAACATAGCTAGACATGATGAGAGCTAGTCAGTCCAATATTTATTTATTTGTTAATTATTATTTTTATACTACGAGGTTCATTCCTTGGATCGCTTTGTTTCTTTTAGCTAATATTTGTTTTTTAAAGCACGTCTATGAGAGGCGTAAATAAATTGATATATTCTGTTTCAATTTTACCTGTTTTAGATGAAAGGACTTGGTCGGGTGCGAAAGTTGTGTTCATAGGTCTACGGCGGTTTCACTTCTCAGACAAATCCTTTTTACTTGAGATACGTTTGCTATCCCAGATGAATCCTCTTTGCTAAGTGAGACTCGCTCTTTCACCAAACATGTTTGAAAACAGGGGACGAAATCATGAACCGAGTATAAAATAGGCAGCTTTTGTCAGTACTTCGTTGTTTCTGCGGTTTTCTGCAGTTTCTCCAAACGGAGTTTTCCTAGCTGAGTCGCTTTTGGCTGTGCTAGCGATGTTTTTCTGTGCGATCACAATGACATAAATCACAGAGGATTCCGAAACCACAAACAGGTTTGATTTGTGGCGGTATGATCGCGTTCGGATGTTACGGAGCTGTTTTTGCACGGTCATTTTTGGTAGTTCCCTATAGATTCGTGGCTAGGAATCTGAAATATGAACAACAAAGTTGCCCGCCGACGCCCTTCAACAAGTGTGCTATAAATAGCTACTCGAATTACTGTAGGTAGCGAACAACTCTAATACGGATCTGCTGTGTGAGGGCACAGTATACGATACCGTCCTTCCCTCTTCGCGATCTTCTATTAATTAATTAATTAATTTATTTATTTATTATGTTTATTTATTTATTTACCAAAGCTCAGTCAACGGAACATTAACGATAAAAGCAACGATGCTACATGTGGCCATTGAATATTGGATTAGAATGAGATATCCTCCAGCGTTGGGTAAATTGGTACAAAAGTTACTGGGAGAGGGAAAGTTACTGACTTGGTCTAGTTCCCTGCATTGTATCGGTCATATACGCATTCAGCATAGTTCTGACATTCTGAATGGGACACGAAGGCAGCATCGCGCCCTTAGCTTACTGATCAACGTGGACCATTTATCCTTTACCCTTTTCCTCTACCTTTACCTATATATTGGATTGTTGCAGCTTCCATTTCACCACAGTATTTCCATGAGAAAAGTTGTCGCCACAAACATCATCAAATCCTGTGGTTCTCATCAACTTTATTTTTGAGAAAAAATTGCATTCCATTGCACTGCTCATGATTCATGCTGCTCAATTCGCTCTGTTATTATTTATTGTTTTTATTGTAAGGATTGGGACGAAACGAGCACATAGATCTAGTTCTTGTCATTATTCAATATATTCGCTGTATTCAGGTCTACATATTATTTACTGATTTTTTGACCTTTTCTGAATGAATTATGTTTAATAAGCAAAATTTCCGAATATGCAGTTCCCTCGAATAACGGTGATCGAAGCGGCGTCGAAGTGGAACTCGCAAATCTTCTTTGGCTGGCGGCCGTGTGACACATGGTGCGCTCGACGAGAGATTTATGTATTTGCTAGCCGGGTCCACCATCAGCAAAACTCCGGCAAAAGCCCTCTCGCTCAGACCTTCATCGTGGTCCCCTAGGCATCGCAATCGATTCCTGGAGGATAACCTGTCTGTCAGTGCTGTGAAATATTGTAATAGCCGGCAGAGGAGCGCGATGGGAGTTTCGCCTCAACGTTCACTAACTGAAGTGCTTCATCTGTAAAGATGCTACACTTGGCGCCTATTGGCTGCTTAGAGACGGTGGAAATCTTGGAGCACATCCGCGATGAAAAACATGATTTAATAATGAAGGTTTCTGGTTACCTTTAGGGTAATTGACCCGTTTTTACCATAATACTATGATTTCTGATTCGTAAATAAATATCGTAGTATCCGATACATCGGTGCTAGACTGGCGAGTGGTGGTGGAATGGTTGAGTCACGGACTCCGTCAGAAATCAGCAGTGTGCGGTTATCATTGTTGATGGGTATCCGATACCCGGCTGCGCTGGTGGGAGTGTGTTATGTTCGTAATAAGGAATGAATATACCCGCCATGCGTTAGTGAATCAGGCCAGTGTGCGACCCACCAACACTGTGCCACTACTAGAGAGGTCAGGGATGCAGTTCTGAAGAAATAGCTGAACATAGACTCACAAACTCTAGAACACCTGTGCTAGAGATTGCGAAATTGATTGATTGGAGTAGTGGAGAAATGAGGAATAGCAATCAATGATTTTAATAGCCGGACTGTAACTTTGGTGTTAATCAATTTTCAGAAAATCGGAGCGTCCTGACGGTCGCAAAAGCATTAGGATGTTAAAAATTCGATGTGAGAACACCACATTAGTTCCGTAGTTATTTTTAATAGGGACCAAAATGGCATCAAGGAAAAAACTGCGTCCCTTTCGTCAAAGTGGGAACCACCAAAATAGTGCCAACGATTTCTTATACCATAAATTTTCAGGACACCCGATGAAGTCCTCAACGAAGTCGACGGCGGCTTTACGATACCCCTAGAGCACATCTGAACTTGTGTGCATTACTTGCCGAATATTTCCGCAATTGTTGCTCAGATGGTCTTCGGCTGCCCCTGGAACGTGTCTCCTTCGAGCTCTACTGCCCTAGGGGCTGCCTTCTCCCGACTGATTTCTCATAACTTCATGTCTCTTCCAACGGTGTCCGTTTTGCACGAGCACTCCTACAGTGGGTTATCGCGCCTTTTTCATTGTGAGACACCGTACTGTAGTATGAAATTGTAAATAAAAGTAAGGTTAAAGGGATAGACATTGATCAGTTCCCTAAAGACGCGTCGTCGTGTTCCATTCGGAATCGTGGAAACATAGGGAACGCGTATTTGGCCTATACAATGACTTGCTGGAGCCAGCTGCTGTACCAACTCAGTGTCTTTATCCTTCCAGACAAGTCTGCTACTAATTTACCCGACCCCTGAGGGATGGAAGGCTTGGTTAGCCCGACCGGGGATTGATCACTTGACCGTGCGGGTGTCATTAGCGCTTCTTACCGCTGTACCGCGCGAAATAAATAAATCTTGAGGAACGCAATATCATCCCCCTGGTGGGTCTGTCCCTAATCGATCCCATTTTCATTATCCTAGGAAGCATTCCGGTTGATTCCTTCTCCATTGCTCAGGCTGCTTTAATCTCGACCCTTTTCCGCCTTGTTCATGCTAGAATCCCACAGTATCGTAATTATTGAATTCTGTTGTGATGATTTTATTAGTCTTCCTTGTGATAGCCCAGTACACCGAGAAATCGAATCGAAAGATATGACATTGGTCTACTTCCTTGTTCTTTGGGACCGATCTCTGTGATTCTTCTTTTTTCCACTCGTTTTTATTCAGTCTGTTGTTCATGAACCGGCTGTGAACCAACATGATTGATACGGTCAGCATCTCTTCGTCATTTAGAATCTGCCTTTTTTTCAAAAATCGTTAATGTTTGATAGGGTTTGCTTGTGTATGACGTAAGAATTAGAAAGAACTGCGTCAGCATTTGCTTCTTCTGTGACTTTCTAGTCTTACTGTAATTCGGCTTTCAATGCGATTTTCTTTGTCAAATACTTCTATGCATATTTTATGTGGCGCAAAGTTGCTATTATTCGAATAAAACCATGAATTTACATCCATCACATTTTTTTTGAATACGGGTCTACAAATTTTTCCTGAATCCTTTGCTCGTCTAAGCATAAGAGGCGAAACGAGCTGCACCTTTTTACATGTTTTTAATTGTTTTTATATTTATTGATGCATTTTTTTCTTTTTGAGATCTATAGCTACTAGCTTCTTGGAAGATCGATAAAAAAATAAATAAATAAAAGTGCTTGGAAAAAAGTGGGACGAGGATCGGAGGAGCACTCTCTACAGATCTACAAAGCTACCTGTTTGATCGGCCAAAAATGTACTATCTAGTGTCCCATATTTCGAACAATATTTCTATTACAGGATCTCGCATTCAAACTTTATTGGTGAGAAATGCGCGTTTTTCTAAGCAATTTCAGTGGTGTCATCTACATCGGAGGAGGCATCGCACCACCCGGAGCACCACTGGCTTCGCCGGAGGCCTCGCAGCCGCTTCCTTCACCACCGGAGCCCTCGCAGCCGCTTCCTAAACATCAGGTCATGGTTATTGTAGCCCTAGACAATTCTTGCAGTCCTGATTTCTTTCAGAGAGCACTATCATCTGAATTTGTTCACACAGTGAAATGTTCTTGTCTTGCTTCTGAGCCAGAGCACGTCTAGAAATTGGTCAGCGCTCACCTTCCATTCCGGATCCTCCTTCGGGCATACCAGCGTCCTGGGCGCTGACAGTGGACGAGGTAACCACTACAAGAGCCTCCTTTAACAACAGAAAGTTCACTTAAAATTAAGCATTACCGAGCAGGAGCAGAACCACGATGGGAAGCATATTGAGTGCAGTTGATTGGCGATCTCCGCTTTTATAGGAGGAAAATTTGCATTTCTGTGTAGATTTTGCATATGAAAATATTGTTGTCGAAAACCACCTACACGTCAGTCGTGATGGGATTATTTTTGTTTTCAAAAATGCGAATGTGCAAAATTTCTTCGCATAAAAGGGTGGTGTGGTGATGTATCGGCACTCAATATGCTTCCCATCGTGGTTCTTCTCCTGCTCGGTAACGCTTACGTTTTAAGTAGCCCTTCCATTGTCAGTCATGTAAAAAGAGACGTTTAAGTGGCTACCTCGACCTCAGTTAACGCTCAGGACGCTGGTATGCCCGAAGGAGGATCCGGAATGGAAGGTGAGTGCTGAACATTTGAAGGCCGTGCTCTCTAAAAGCAAGACGAGAGCGGTTTGCTGTGTGATTATATCCAGGGGATGAAAACACGACACTCTGAAAAAAAAAACAACATGGTTGCAGGAATCGTCTAGGCTATTTTTTCAACAAGAACCATGATCTGGTGTTTAGGAAGCGGCTGTGAGGGCTCCGGTGGCGAAGGAAGTGGCTGTGAGGCCTCCGGCGAAGCCAGTGGCACTCCGGGTGGTGCTGTGCCTCCCCCGATGTAGATGACCATCGCTGACGTGACCTACGTAGACTATGTGTTGTCTTCCTTCAAATAAAGTTGGACACACAATTCACTTTTGACTGCCAGACGGTATTTGGAAAACTTGTTCTCTGCGGTAGAGCACGAATTGTCTGGCACAGAAAGCTGTTTAGTGCCAGAGGAGCTCAGCCACTGCCGTTGTTGCTCAGTAAAAATGAAACGAATCGTGTTTCTTCGTTTCATGGCGCACCATCTTCCCCTTCTCAAAGTTTTTTATTCCACAACGACTTTTCCCGATCAAATCGGAGTAAGTTTTTCCTGATAGTCGCCTCGTAATCTTTCACTCTGGCGCCCAAGAATCTGCGATCAAGGACTATGTGGACACCCCACGTGGAGCTCAGTACCAGGAAAAGATTACAAGATTTTACATCGTCTATGCGAGCTGAAATCCTGCTATTGTCCACGCAGCCATCTTTTCTTCATCCAGAGCTCTATATATAGTATGCCGATCGTAGGTTCTCGGGCTCCGCTTCCGTGCATACGACTATCAAGCAATCAACTGTCCTCACATGTTGGTACTTGCACTGGTATCGACAGCCTTTCAAGCTATGTACATATTTCTTAGCAGGAGTCACTGCCTGGGACGGGGTTGAACCGTAATCAACGAAATCGCTAGCCGTGGCTCCGACCTACCCTCTCGGCTATCCCGACCGTCTCCTTCTCGAAGTTTCTATTGATTGAGGAATTGACGATCTTTCGTAGTGTAATTTAGTATTTAGCAGACGACCGAGATTGATATAATGCTTTATTCGGCTAACGTTTCGGCGACGTCGCCTTCGTCGGAGCCTGGAAGGCCGAATATATATTTGAGAAGCTACTCGCCCAAACACCATTTCTCACTACAAAAGGCTATTCTAAAGTACAGAAGAACGGAAAATAAAAGTTCCAAAAAAAGCAATCAGAAGCGTACCTTAATGGTGGTTGCCGAGACAGACCACCAGTCACCCTTTGGTATAGAAGTTAGCGGGCGAATGAACCTAACCCATAGGGACCACCCACCATGGCGGCCTCATAGGGCGCGATCAGCTAGGTCAAACCCGCATAAGTCGGCGAATGGGGCCAACTCTTGGGTAACCGTTACGCACTCTTCTTTCCGATTGATCTTAGGGGCCCTGGCAGTTATCCAAAACGCCTCCAATGTCCGGCGCGCCACAATATCAGGTTCACGAGCCAGAATAGACACCGCCACCTCGATTGGAAGGCCTTCATGTCGACACACTTTGTGCTCGCCCAACGGGGTAGATAGCGTGCCCTTCCGTAGCCCATCCAAGTGTTCCTTTACCCTTACACACAGTGGCCTACCCGTCTCACCCACATACTCCTCCTTACAAACCGTGCATGTTATAAGGTAAACCACCCCCGACAACATGCAGTCCCCATCCTTCCCAAATGCGCAGACTACACATGAGGGGGTACAACAAGACCGATCGTATAAACGATTGCGAACTAACTGCTTCTTGAGGTTAGCAGGAGGAACTTCAACAATCCTCACCAGATCTTGGAGACCCGCTTTACGGATGCACTTACGTATATCCGTGCTGATCTCGTCAGAAATGAAGGGGATGCTAAAGGGAATTTTGAAATTGTCCTCCTCGCTGCTAACCATCGCGTCGCGTCGAGGTCGGTAGGAGGGTATAGACTTGGATGGGTACCCGTTCTGGCGGGCGATGTTGTAGGCCATCTCCCGCGATGCTAGCCTATGCCCGTGGTTTGAAGATATATTTACCGCCGTCCTAATCATGTTATGAACCACTGCCCTTTTTTGATCTGACCCGGATGGTATTGCCAGCGGCGACCCCTCTCTCTTCAAGGTTAGGCCCATCGTAAGCAACGTCGGGGGTCCTACGGATAGGATATCGTGGTTATTAAATTTGATAATGGTTCAGCTGTTTAAATTTATTCCCTCGCACCTGCCTAGTACCAACGCTTTTCTTGAGAAGTTGCGCAGAGTGAGAGTGGGCGAGGACGGGCTAGTGTTCGAGTCGTTCGACGTAACGGCTTTGTACACTAACGTGTCCAACAGCGAAGCCTTGCAAGCGGTCCACGAAATCCTAGTGGAACATCGGACGGACTTGAACTTATACGGTTTCAGTATAAGCCAAACTATGTCGCTGCTCAGTGAGTGCCTTATGTGCAATGTCTTTAAATGGGCCGGTCAGTACTTCAAGCAGATTAGGGGCCTTGCGATGGGACAGCGCTTGGCTCCAGCCCTCGACCGACAGATGGTTGGCTTGCGTTCCTCAACGTTCAAGTCCAACTCTCACAAAGGGGTTTCCATACCAGGTGGTACAGAAAACCTAGCAGTAAGAATATATTGGTCCACTTTCTTTCTGCGCACCCCTCAAGTACCAAAAGGGCAGTGGTTCATAACATGATTAGGACGGCGGTAAATGTATCGTCAAACCACGGGCATAGGCTAGCATCGCGGGAGATGGCCTACAACATCGCCCGCCAGAACGGGTACCCATCCAAGTCTATACCCTCCTACCGACCTCGACGCGACGCGATGGTTAGCAGCGAGGAGGACAATTTCAAAATTCCCTTTAGCATCCCCTTCATTTCTGACGAGATCAGCACGGATATACGTAAGTGCATCCGTAAAGCGGGTCTCCAAGATCTGGTGAGGATTGTTGAAGTTCCTCCTGCTAACCTCAAGAAGCAGTTAGTTCGCAATCGTTTATACGATCGGTCTTGTTGTACCCCCTCATGTGTAGTCTGCGCATTTGGGAAGGATGGGGACTGCATGTTGTCGGGGGTGGTTTACCTTATAACATGCACGGTTTGTAAGGAGGAGTATGTGGGTGAGACGGGTAGGCCACTGTGTGTAAGGGTAAAGGAACACTTGGATGGGCTACGGAAGGGCACGCTATCTACCCCGTTGGGCGAGCACAAAGTGTGTCGACATGAAGGCCTTCCAATCGAGGTGGCGGTGTCTATTCTGGCTCGTGAACCTGATATTGTGGCGCGCCGGACATTGGAGGCGTTTTGGATAACTGCCAGGGCCCCTAAGATCAATCGGAAAGAAGAGTGCGTAACGGTTACCCAAGAGTTGGCCCCATTCGCCGACTTATGCGGGTTTGACCTAGCTGATCGCGCCCTATGAGGCCGCCATGGTGGGTGGTCCCTATGGGTTAGGTTCATTCGCCCGCTAACTTCTATACCAAAGGGTGACTGGTGGTCTGTCTCGGCAACCACCATTAAGGTACGCTTCTGATTGCTTTTTTGGAACTTTTATTTTCCGTTCTTATGTACTTTAGAATAGCCTTTTGTAGTGAGAAATGGTGTTTGGGCGAGTAGCTTCTCAAATATATATTCGGCCTTCCAGGCTCCGACGAAGGCGACGTCGCCGAAACGTTAGCCGAATAAAGCATTATATCAATCTCGGTCGTCTGCTAAATACTAAATTACACTACGGATTCACAATGCCGAGATTTATCGAAAGTCGTACATGGAATATTATGAGATCTTTCGTACTTTTTTGGCTATGCTTGCTGACCGCAGGAGGATAGCCGACTTCGTGATGATGTTGGTGATCCTTTCCGGCTCTTGTGGGATTGCAGCGGACAGACAATTGACAGCAGCACTGCATATCCCAATCGGTGGCCGGTCTAAGCTGGTTGTTCCTGAGGACAGGTTTTT
Source organism: Nippostrongylus brasiliensis (assembly GCA_030553155.1). Classification (NCBI taxonomy): domain Eukaryota; kingdom Metazoa; phylum Nematoda; class Chromadorea; order Rhabditida; family Heligmosomidae; genus Nippostrongylus; species Nippostrongylus brasiliensis. The sequence goes on from CP130734.1 coordinate 32,328,346, forward strand.
CCAAAAACAGGGCAACTACCAACAACTTTATCTGAAAACGTAGGTCACTATGCTCATCGACTTCACTCGAAGACATCGTCAACATGGGCCTGGATCTGTCTTAATAGATTGGTTCGCTTTCTTATCGTTTTGTATTAGCTCTATAGATGATTCTATGTATTAGGTTGTAAGGAAAGTTCTGTCCTTATAGTTAAAGTGTCATAACTCTACTCATCTCCAGCCGTCTTCCTCAATTCAAGCACCATTAGAAAGAGCACATCTTTCTCTATAGAAGGCAGTATAAAGTGTGCCGCTATCGCGAAATTCTCAAGATCTGGGTTAATTAAAATATTCGACATTCGGGCCCTCTGCTCCGAGTGCGAATGAGCGTTGCGGGTTCACCAATTGAAATGGATTTTGCGGAGCCACTTTCATAAGGATTTCTAACCTACGGAAATTATACTGTGATGAGAAGAGATTTTCCCGTTTCTTACACAACGACGAACCTTCTGAGACGGTTAGGAAACCAGATTTCCACGAAACGAAGGCAATGCTAACGTTATGATGAACTGCAGCAGTACTAGTGTGCCTTTTGTTTCTTACTCTTCACCAAACGATAAAGAAGGAAGTGCACATCGTGAATATATGTAACATTCAGGACGATTCAACCAAAGCTAAAAACTATAGAGTTCCGCTACATTTTACAGCAACGCAAATCCACGTCTTTTAAAATATCATCTCCAGAATTCAAACCAACGACACATTGAAACTCACCTTCGTACGTCGAAATTGCCATACCTCGTGCTAACTATCTGCCAAATTTCAAACGTTCGTATGGCTTTTCAAAGAGGAGAGGGTTCAAATACCAACACGATGTCGAATCCGCCTTCGAACATTTGACTTGATTCCGATCTTCAGACTTTTGCGATAGCGGCACACTTTCTACTGTGTTCCATAGAGAATGATATGATCTTTCGAACGGTGGTTAAATTAAGAGAAACAGTGGGACATAAGCCGAGTTATGGCGTTTTGAATATAAGCTGCAAAAAAGGACAGAACTTTCCTTACAACCTAATAGAATGTTCCGTAGTTTTGAACGCGCTCAGTCACATTTATTTATTTATTTGCTTACTTATTATCAACAAAGTTGAGAGTTGAGAGTGAGTTTCAGTTACATTTCGGACGCACGTCATTTCTGTAGCACAATTGATTTTCGTAGGAGCTGGCTGCCCTCTCCCGTTTACAGAGCTGGTTAAACTAACCAACCGCCTGTAGATAGTGAAATAGCTATTTAAATTTTGAAACATTCGTCACCATACCTCAAGCTTCTTGATTCAAGATAGATTTTCACTACTACTATTTCCCTATTACAACACATCCTCCAGTTTCACTTGATACAATTTTTGTACGGTCGTTGGCTTCGACAAAGAAGTATGTGGCTGTAATATAGGAGCACAGAAGTGAGAGAACTCGTCTCAACAAAGGCCAGCTGTCAAGGAAAGGAACACCGGGCGTCATAGGTCAATGATAATTGGCCTGTGAAAACCTGGCCAATAGGCTGGTACGACGCCCCGCGAGGAATCCTTTATAAGGTCACTGTCGCTGTAACATAAATTCACCTGTGCTGCTCTGCATAAATCGCTCACTGGATATTCTACGACACCCTCAATCAGGAGTAGGAGTGTTTTGCGGGAGCCTAATATTTATCAGGGCGCATTAGCTGATCGGAGCATCGCGTCCCAACAAAATCAGCATACATGAAGTCAATTCTGACGTAGGTGGAGTTTTTTGTAATAATTTTCTAATTCTTATGGGCTCTAGAGTTCTCTAGAGTTTCCAGGTACCAATTTTCAGTCAACAATGACTTGTGTATCCATCTTCATTTGAAAGAGGAGGACACACATTTTCTAGTGCCCGTAGGCAACATCAGCGGTGATCGTCTACATCGGGGGAGGCATCGCACCACCCGGAGCACCACTGGCTTCGCCGGAGGCCTCACAGCCGCTTCCTTCGGCACCGGAGCCCTCGCAGCCGCTTCCTAAACACCGGAGCATGTTTTGAATGAAAATAGTTTCGAGGACTGTGTAAACCATGTTCTCTCTTTGTTAGTTGATGTAGCACATTGTTAGGGTGTCGTTCCTTAGCCAGAGCATGGCTAGAAATTTTTTCAACGCTCACCTTCCATTCCAGAACCTCCTTCAGGCATACCTGCGTCCTGAGCGTTGACAGTGGCCGAGGTGGCGACTGAAATACACTTCTTATGTCAAAAACCACAGAAAGTTCTTATTGTTAGAAAAGGGCTTTACCGAGCAGGAGAAGAACCACGATGGGAAGCATATTGAGTGCCGACCCACCGTCACGCCAGCCTTTTATGCGAGGAAATTCTGCATATTCGCAATTTCGAAAACAATAATAATCGGATGACGAGTGACGTGTGGGTGATTTCATCACAACAATATTTTCGTGTGCAAAAATGCAAATTTCCCTGGTATAAAAGTAGACATTACCAGTCAACTGCACTCAATATGCTTCCCATCGTGGTCCTTCTCCTGCTCGGTAATGTTCATTTTTTACATATCCCTTTCATTGTCAGTCATGTAAAAAGAGACGTTTAAGTGGCTACCTCGACCTCGGTCAACGCTCAGGACGCTGGTATGCCCGAAGGAGGATCCGGAATGGAAGGTGAGCGCTGAACAATTTGTAGTCGTGCTCTGGCTCAGAAGCGAGATAAGAACTATTTACTTTTGAGCTTGTAGATATTATACTGTCTTCTGGAGAGAAGAACAACATTGCTTTGAGACTGCATTTTCACCAAAAGCATGCCCTGATGTTTAGGAAGCGGCTGCGAGGGCTCCGGTGGCGAAGGAAGCGGCTGTGAGGCCTCCGGCGAAGCCAGCGGTGCTCCGGGTGGTGCGATGCCTCCCCCGATGTAGATGACCACCGCTCATGTGACTAGAATGTGTGTTGCTTTCCTCCAAATAAAGTTGGACACACAATTCACTGTTGACTGACAGACGGTATTTGGAAAACTCGCTGTCTGGGGTAGACCACAAATTGTCCGGCACAGAAAGCTGTTCAGTGCCAGAAGAGTTCCGTCACTGCTGCTCTTGTCCTGTAAGTAATGAAATGAATCCTTGGTCTGTCTCTTGCAGCGCATTATACCCTTCCGGAAGGATTTTTCTACACAACGTTTTTATTCCACTCAGGGGTAACATCTTTTTGGGTAGGCGGCTAGTCCTCCTCCACATTGGTACTGCCCCTGCTTTGCTGTAGTACAACGCTGCGTCTTGTCTAGGCCGTATTGTGGCCATGTCGTCCTCGTTTACAGGTTCTTAGGCCTATAGTATTCTCCTATAGTATGGGCCCATTGCCGGAGTATAGCATAGGCCTTAGGTGCCACTTCCTTGCAAGCCACTATCGATCAGTCTTATTGTGACATTTTTCCTCCACCAGCGGACCTGTCACTTGATTCTGATGCTGGTACCGACACCGTTTTCAGCTATTTTTAGCAAGGCAAGAAATTCTACACATTAATGAAACTTAATCATCGAGATGATGAGCTTAGGCTCCCAGCCTGCCCTCTCGGCCTTTCCGGCCGTCCCCTTCTCGAAGTTTCTATTGAGTGAGGAATTGCCGAGCTCTCGTACCTTTTTGACTGCCGTTGCTGACCGTAAGAGGAAAGCCGACATGGGATGATGTTGAAGATCCTTTCTGGCTCCGGTAGGATTGCAGCGGACAGACAATTTACTGTGGCACTGTCCATCCTAATGGATGGCTGGTCTAAGCTATGTTCCCAAAGCTAGGTTGAAACCCATGTCAAACTTTTCATCAACAAGGGAAGTGTGGGCTGTATAAAACTCATTAAAAATCTAATGTACTATGTTCAGTGTTTTCATTCAAAAACATCGTCAACAAGCATCTAGATCCATCTTAATCATTTAATCTATCGTTTCGTATTAGCTCTAATGGTGATATTTATTTTTGTCGCATGTTGTCTTGGTCTGTTTTGTTGAACGTCTCCAGTCATAAGGTCAACAAAATTCTCCTTTCGGTCATACATTCGAAACACGTCATTTCTGATGCACAACTGGTTTTTACAAAAGCTGGTATCGGTCTCCTTTCCACAGTTGGATAATGAACCTGCCCAGCTTCTAAATAGACTAGTTATCATAGGTAACACAGGGCTCCGCACCTACATACTCATCCTCCTTAAATCAGGGCAGGTTTCCATTACAACATCCTATTGCACTGTTACAATTTTGCTACAGTTGCACTTGGTGCTGTTTCAAATTGTCGTTTGTTTTGACATAAAGAACTATGTAGGCTACCCATGTAGGCTTTATAGTGAAGAAATTCGAGTTGAGCTCGTCTACACGACAGCCAATCTCAATCTGATATTGGACAGTTTTCGGAATATTAGTATGAATTAGTATTTTAAGATGCCATTTCTATTTGCATTATTACGTATTAACAAAATCAACATACATGGAGCTTAATCTCACATACGTTGAGCTTAGTCTGACGTAGAGGAGTGTCATATGAAACTATTACTTGTATCCGCAGTAGCTCGTTTGCTCTAGAAAATGAATTTTCAGCTGCCAACTGTTAGTCAACGACGGATTTTGTATCCATCTTTATTTGCAAGAAGGAAACACACATTTTCTCATGCACATAGGCAACATCAGCGATGATCGTCTACATCGGGGGAGGCATCGCACCACCCGGAGCACCGCTGGCTTCGCCGGAGGCCTCACAGCCGCTTCCTTCGCCACCGGAGCCCTCGCAGCCGCTTCCTAAACATCGGAGCATGTTTTTTGCTTATAAAAAAGAATCTACGAGTTATGCTCTTCAAAAGAAGCAGCACTTCATGAGCTGGCTTACGACACCGGTGCTAATTTTTTCTCGGGTCACAGCGCTACTAAAACTTGTTCAATGCCCACCTTCCATTCCGGATCCTCCTTCGGGCATAGCTGCGTCTTGGGCGTTGACAGTGGCCGAGGTGGCGACTGAAATACACTTCTCACATTAAGAGCTAAGGACAGGTTTCTGGAAAAAGGGCGTTACCGAGCAGGAGAAGAATCACGATGGGAAGCATATTGAGTGCCAATACATCGTCACGCCAGCCTTTTATGCGAGGAAATTTTGCACATTCGCAATTTCGAAAACAATAATAATCGGATGACAAGTGACGTGCAGGTGATATTTTGACAACAATATTTTCGTGTCCAAAATGCAAATTTCCCTGGTATAAAAGTTGACAAAACCAGTCAACTGCACTCAATATGCTTCCCATCGTGGTCCTTCTCCTGCTCGGTAAAGTCTATTCTTGTGGTAGTATTCTTGGATGTCAGTAATGCAAAGTAAACTTTAGTCGCCACCTCGGCTACTGTCAACGCTCAGGACGCTGCTATGCCCGAAGGAGGATCCGGAATGGAAGGTGAGCGCGAAATAATTTGAGCATTGAGCAATTTCTAAGCATAGCTCCCAAGAAGCCCAAAGTTTCCTAGGAAAACTAAACAGACGATTGTGATCTTCCAAAAGGAGACAAAGGATAACAATGATTTTTTAGTACATTTTCTACAAGAATGATCATTCTATGGTGTTTAGGAAGCGGCTGTGAGGGCTCCGGTGGCGAAGGAAGCGGCTGTGAGGCCTCCGGCGAAGCCAGCGGTGCTCCGGGTGGAGCGATGCCTCCCCCGATGTAGATGACCATCGCTGATGTTCACTAGAAAATATGCATTTCTCACGAATGAAGTTTGAATGCGAATTTGTGTAACAAGAACATGATTTGATAACAAGATTGAGAATTTTGTGCTCCATGAGGGAGCTGGATCCACTGCGTCTGTCATTTAGCACATAGGAAGTTCCACCTCATCAGTAGCAATATTGATGTCGTATCACCTCACAACTTTCTCTGTGAAATTTGAAAGCGAAATTAGGTTTCCAGGGAAACTGGAAGGTGCTAAAAGGTAAGGTAAAAGTTGGCGGCGTTGACCAGTACCCGAAGGACGCCCCCCACATCGTTCAATTCAGAAGAGTCTTGGTGAATGCGTATTTAGCCTATACAATGACTTACGGGTGCCGCCCGCTATACCAAGTCAGTGGTTTTACATTCCCAGGAAAGTCTGGTACCAATTTACCGACCGCGGAGGGATGGAAGCCTTGGTTGGCCCAGGCGAGGATCGATCGACCGTGCGGGTGTCTGCAGCGCCTCCTACCACTACACCACGCGCTCCCTTGATGGTTCGTTTTATTCGGCTAGCAAACCAAATCCTTTTGTATTCTGCAGCTAATTTGCTGACTAATTGCAATTCGTACCTACACAATGACAAATGTCATTATTCAACAGCTTCCTGCTTATTGCTATCAGGTACGATATTCATTTATTCATTTATAATGAACTGTTACATGAGCCAGAACGAGACGAAGAAGGCTGTAGGTTTCCGGGTGCTATATGGATTGAGGAGTACAGCCAGAGAGGCAAAATTTGCGAGGTCCTGTTTTCTCACAGGGACGTGATATAATTTGTGTTAAGGTATGGAGAGTGAGAAAGTATACTCTGGAGAAGAATTTCCAGGGGATTATGCACCTCTTCCGTATACACCAGCCGTTTATTTTTTTCTAAATTTTCGTTTATCAGGCTGTTCTTATGGCCACACGAGCAGGCCGTAGATTGGTTATCGTACTGATTTTTTCATACAAGTGATTTGTATAGATCTAGTCCGACGGCCACTGTGACAGCCCGAGTCGATCGTGTATCGACGGCGTTATCGTTAAATCAAGTCCGATAACACATTGTTTCGACGGTAGCTCCACATTTTTCGTGAAACAGAGCGCCTCTTGTTGATTCTGACCGGGATGCTTGTACTAAAAGTACTATCGAGAACCTTCGACACAGGAGTAATGAGTGGGCTTGGATCTTTTCGGTTTATAAACTCTGTGAAGTGTCTGAGGTAGTAAAATGAATTCTTCAACTTCCGTGAAAGATGTTCCGTGAATTTCACTTCCCGCCTAGAGGCAGTCGCTTATTGCCTACGATGACTTTGTGGTTATAAGGCCAACTCAAGAAAAACATCCTCCAGTCGCCTCTGTAGGTGTTCATTTACACGTGTTCGAAGGACGAGTCAGTCAATTGAAGTGGAAACACCATCAGTTCTGACTTTTCGAACAGTGCCATCTGACACTTACCAACAAATAGTGTTCGAATTTCTTTTCCAAAACCACTCATTGCCAACTATGCACTGAAAGATTTTTTGACCAACGACAGTCCAGTGGACGGCCGGAAAAGCGCGCAGCTATTGCGAAAATGCGCGCACCCCTCTTTTTACTGCTCTTCCTTTGTGTACTGCCGCAGTAGAGTCTGAATAGGCCCTAAATTCTTGCAACACAGGCGGATCTTGCCTTCAAACTACATTCTTGTTGCGCAAATTCGCATTCAAACTTTATTCGTGAGAAATGCGCATTTTCTACTGAACATCAGCGGTGGCCATCTACATCGGAGGAGGCACGGCATCACCCGGAGCACCGCTGGCTTCGCCGGAGGCCTCACAGCCGCTTCCTTCGCCACCGGAGCCCTCGCAGCCGCTTCCTAAACATCAGGCGATGGTTATTGTTGATGAGAAACGTTTCGAAGACTTCAAATACCATATTCATTTTTGAGAGTACACCATTTTGTAAGTCAGCTTAGAAAGAACACTGTCGGAGTCATTACGTTAGTCAGTAAATTGGAAATTACTTGACGCTCACCTTCCATTCCGGATCCTCCTTCGGGCATAGCAGCGTCCTGAGCGTTGACAGTAGCCGAGGTGGCGACTAAAGTTTACTTTGCATTACTGACAACCAAGAGCATCATAAAAATAAACTTTACCAAGCAGGAGAAGGACCACGATGGGAAGCATATTGAGTGCAGTTGGCTGGTCATGCCGACTTTTATACGATTGAAATTTGCATTTTTGCCCACGAAAATATTGTTGTCAAGAAATCACTTGCACGTCACTCGTCATCCGATTATTATTGTTTTCGGAATTGCGAAAATGCAAAATTTCCTCGCATAAAAGGCTGGCGTGACGATGTATTGGCACTCAATATGCTTCCCATCGTGGTTCTTCTCCTGCTCGGTAGCTCCACTCTTCAAGAAAGTTTTTGTGGTTCTTAAAATAAGAAAGTATATTTTAGTGGCTACCTCTGCCACTGTCAATGCTCAGGACGCTGGTATGCCCGAAGGAGGATCCGGAATGGAAGGTGGGCATTGAACTTTAGTAGCCCTGTGAACCCCCAAATCAGCAAATGGGCCATGAACCAACACAGGAAGTGGTGTTTTTTTAACAGCATAGTTCGTAGAATCTTCAAAAAATTTTTCATAAGCAAAAGGTATGCTCTGGAGTTTAGGAAGCGGCTGCGAGGGCTCCGGTGGCGAAGGAAGCGGCTGTGAGGCCTCCGGCGAAGCCAGTGGTGCTCCGGGTGGTGCGATGCCTCCCCCGATGTAGATGACCACCACTGCAATTACAAACCTGAAATGGAAATTTTCAAATAAATCTTGCCATGCACTTGTGGCTGTTGCAGGATCTTAAACTTTTACTACGTGTTTGTTTTCACAATACGCTTTTTCCTGGGCCGGGATTCATGAACTAAACCGCCGGTGAATTTCATCGGCGGTTGAGATCACCGGCTGGAGCGCCTGTTACTCTTCACGGTTACCGTTTCACCAGCCTCGCGCGGACGGTGAAATTCACCGGCCAGTTCACCGCCAAAGTGACTCACCGCTCGTTGATGAATCACGTTTTGGCGGGTAACCGTGGTGAATATCACTGTAATCGTGTCTAGTGTCTTCCTTCTGAAAAATTGGAAGTACAATGAACAACAATCACACGTTCATATCTTTCGAAGATTGGGAGAATTCGACTCCTAACTTTGAAATCGAAATTCCCTCAGTTCTCATCGAGCTATTACCTAGAACCAATATAACTGGACCTATATGTGCTTTCAACCCAGCAGTTTTCTTCCAGTTCCAGTAGTTGAATGGTTGAAAGAAATTTCTCAAACGAGAGATATGACAGATTCAGTCAGATTATCTCCACATGAAGAGCAGTGCTTAGATTTCAGCAAATTTTTCAGCAAACGGTTTTTTTTTCAACGATTTGCAGCGCTTACGATAAATAGGGCGGAGTGCCGACCGTAAATCTTCGCGTGATCGGTAAAAAAATAAAGAGAAGATAGAGAGCGGTCTGCTGGGTGTGTCTAAAGGGAACCGGGTAGTTCAACGTACGGAAGGGACTCGTGCAAATCGCTGGTAAATGAGGGCACCAATTGAAAGAGTCATCGAGGACCCTACTCTGGAAACAGACCAGTCTCCTGCGATAATCTCATAGTCACTCCGAGTCACTTTTTTGATATTTTGAAGCAAAAATGCTCCCTGAAGATACACACCTTGCGTTGCTAGCTGATGATAACTGAGGTATAGGTATATTGAACCATATTTTTGCTTTTATACTTTTGTTTGGAGAATCACTCAGAGTCCTTGATCTCTGAGGTTCTTCTATTGCAAAGGGAGCCTGCCTAAGCTTAAGCCAAGGATGAGAGCGTTAAAAACGGCTCTAAGGAATTTGTACCATCCCTAAAAGGCATGATTTGAGTGGCATGCTCAACATGAATAAACGAAGAAGGAGGTTAAAAGGTGAAGTTTCAAGTGGTAGAAAGCATCACAAGAAGGGTTGTGTTTTATTCTTTCATCGGAGGCCAAAAAACGAACGTGAGCGGAGCCGCTACCGCTTGAGCGCCATAAATTAAAGAAATCGGCGTCTCGGATCGGGTTGTAAATCGTCAGGACGACAGATTACCAGCCGCTGATTATCAAACGGCCTCCGAGAGAAGGGTGCGGTCAAATGACTGGCTTTCTGGTACCAATCAAAGAGTGGATTTGTTCAAATGGCTAGAAATGTGTTTGAGTCGGTTACGAAGATGTATCATTAAACTGAAGAAGAGCGCCTGGTGCCGTTTGGCTACTCACGGTTGCGCAGCGCATTTCGTTTTTGTTGGACACTCTCATTATTGACTTCGAGCACCTACATCACTTCGCTCGAATTTTTCACTGGTTTAGTTCAGCTCTTGGTCTTTTCTACCGATCTTCTCTATGCGCGCCTGGTGCAGTGATAAGAGGTGCCACTGATACCCGCACGGTTAAGCGATCGATCCCGGCACGCGCTAAACAAGCCTTCCACACCTCCGGGACTGGTATTAGGTCGGTGCAAAAGTTCTCGGACATTCGGGATACAAAAGTGTTTATTTTATAATATCTGAACAACAGCCAAGAGTCATTTTAAGTAGGCACCGTTAATATCAATGGTCTTCTCTTCTCTATACAACATTCTTTGACTGCAGCCGAATATGGCGGAGAAATCCTTTTCAAATTCAAGAAGTCGTAAATGTCCGATAACTTCTGCACCAACCTAATACCAGAATTGTGTGGGAAAGTAAAGACACTGACTCGTAATAGCGGGTGGCTCCTGGGTAGTTAATGTATAGGCCAAATACGTATTCACCATGCCTCTACGATTCTGGATGGAACCCGAATGCATGGCACGTCCTTAGGAGACTGACCACTTTACCGGGTCTCCATGACTTTAGCCAAAAAGCTGCTAAATTTGCAACATTTTCTTGCGGTGTCAAGTATTTCCCTAATTATGGTGCCATTTTCTCCTGAATGTCTTGCATCTCACGATTAGCTGAAATGAAATACATTGTCCTTAATTTGCGATATTTTCTTGCGATATTAAATATTTCACTAATTGCGGCACCATTTTCTTCTAATTCCCTTCATTTTAGCTCTTCCATTTTAGTTGAAAAGAAATACATTGTCGAAAACAGCGCTTAACGCAAAATCGAATTTTCCGCTAGAAAAGAAAAATCGATCGCAACGACTGTAAATCTGCAGCGCTGATCGACCGGAGGAGAGATCGTCGCTGATGATAAGAAACGGAGCGGACTACGGTATTTCGTATCGTGGTGATGACGCTCCGAACTGAACCTGGCCTTAACCCCTCCGTCGGTCGGCTCTCCATGACGCTGCCGATGCTGCCACCACTGATTTATTTGTTTATTCAACTGCTTGCTATCGACACAATCTTATCTTTCAGTCTGTGTGCAAGAGTTTTAGCCGAAGTGAATCGTGAAGAGCTCGTGAAACTCTTTCGGCAAGGTCATCAGCTAAAGACGGTTGTATTTATTTATTATATTTATTCAGGAATACACAAAGAATGGTACCACAAAAGTAAAACCAAACAATAAGCTCTTAGACAAATAAAAAAGTTAAAGTTAAAACGAAACAATTTCACCTAAAGGCTTAGTGAGAGCTGCCTTTCTGTTCTGGATCTTGGCGTTCGGCTTGCCAAGCTCCCCTCCAGAGGCATGGGTTGATATCGTCCTCCTTAAGAGCACGTCCAACAGTGTGGCAAAAAGGGGTTGTAAAAATGACTTTTACGATTCAGAGTCGCGGCATTTGAAGAGCAAAACTTTTCGAGCCGACCTCTGAGCAGGTGTAAACTAGTCTCCTTTGAAGTTTGAGAACACTAACTATAAGTTTCCTCCCGGAAACTAGTCAAATTTACCAGTTTATATTCCCTAGTGGAAGGACAAGAAGAGAAAAAGGAGTGAAGTTGCTCGTCCTCCCAGTATTATCAAATTTTTCATTCCATTTCCGTACATGTCCCTGGACCAACTAATTTCCTTTTTTACCGATACGTTTCGTAGAGAAACAGTGAAGGTAAAACACAGAAAATAGGAACTTTTTCTTTCCGCTTCCTAAATCAAGGAACGAGCACCTTTGCGCTGCCGCTGCTTGTTCCGGACTTTGGTATTTTTGAGAAAGGTTCGAGAGAAATTTCCTCTCGAATCCAAGGCGCCAAGGGGTGCTTATGTCAGCTTCCGCCCATGAAAATCTACATCTGCTTCTGACCCCACGCTCAGCCAGAGATATATCATCAATAGGAGCTCTGAATTCTTGAAAAACTGTGTCTTTACTCATCTAACATTTTTGAATGATATGAACACAAAATTGAAATTCCAGGTTCAAGTTGAAATTGCGATTAGTTTGATCCCCAGAGTGGTTTAATGTTTCAACTTTATTTATTTATGTATTTATTTATTTGTGTTTTTACTCACCATGTAGTTAACGTGCGATGCACAATATCAATGTAAATGCAAAAATAATGCGACAGAAAAAAATGAGGAATGTGCACACTCGGTGTTGTAGGTATATTTGGACGTGGAAGGCAAGTTCGAGGTGACGATTCGACGTGAATCCTGGTCACCTTTGTACTGGCTCGCACGTTGCTTATTTACTTCAAAAAAGGGGTCAAACGAAATTTTTTGACCCTTCCTAAGTTGAATGGGGAGAACCCTATTGAATCAGGGCTTCAGTTTCTCGAAGACCAGGTTTTTCCTTCTCTTTTATTTTTTTAATTTTACGAGCTCATCATGCATATTCTAAGATTCTAGTTGAAATCGTGGTTAGTATGGTCCCCAAACTGGCCAAATGTTTCAAGTTGTGGATATACCTATTTGGACGGGTGGAGGGCACGTGCGAGGAGGCGAAACGACGTGAATTGTGATCACCTCTGAACCGGCTCGGACGTTGCTTATTTATTTAAAAAAGGGGTCAAAAGTAATTTTCGAGCTTCCTTCGGTACGTCAAATGAGACAATCCGTATTAAATCAGACCTCCAATTTCTCGAAACCCAAGTTTTTCCTTCCCTTTCATTTTTTTAATTTCACACGCTCATGGTGAAAATTTCATGATTCTAGTGGAAATCGTGATTAGTTTGGTCCCCAAACTGGCCAAATGTTTCAAGTTGTGGATATATTTGGACGTGTGGAAGACACGTCGAAGAGAGGGGGGGGCGAATCGTCGTAAATCGTGTTGTATCGACAAATGTTCTTAATAAATCAGTGCTATGGTACGTTGGCCGCGCCTGCTACATGCGTCAGCCGCTCTCGGCGGCGATTTATGGCTGCCCGCGGCTCATTTTCCGGCCCAGCTTCTCCTTCGCCGATTTTTTCCCAAATATTAAATATCGCCTTTCGATTTGCCGGGATGATGACTACAGAGGAGGCCTGCAATCATATCCAGGTTTTTGTAAAGCTTTAGCTTCTGAAAAACCTGGTTTTATAATTCTCTGAATTATAAAACCTCTGAATTACAACAACGAATAGAAATTGATAGCGGGTGATATTTTTCTTGCGATACAACATCAGGAAGCTGCGTAGAAAGTGGTAGCTAGAGAATGGAAACAGAAAGGCCCAATTCCCGGTCATGGTTCTGGAGTAAAGGAACCAGCAAAATGTGGATTTCTTGTGCTTTCTTCCCTAAGTTGATTCGATTTTCTACTAGCTGACAGAGAACCCTCCCACCCTTCAACTTTCAACCTTACTACCGACAGAGCGGGGAGTACGACCTAGAAGAGTTTTGGGATTTCTAAGATGATTTAAATTCAGTTCAAGGTGTCCTAAATCTATATCTGCCCTGTGCCCAAACCCTACACTTTCATTATAATATATGTTTTCAATGCTACAGCGGCTAGTTGTATTATTCCTACGGTAACCCTTGCTCGAGGTCCTAAATAAGGAACGTTGCTGAACAAATTCAGCTTTCGGACGCCATCCGTTGATAAATTCCGGCAATTTTGCGCAGATGAGAGTCCAGATCGATTTTCCAAAAACTGTCCGAGCTTTCTCCCGTAACTTTGGCAATTAAGGGCACTTTTCTCATTGACTTATAACCCAATAAAAATATAATTATTCTGTAATCTCTCATGTCTTTTACCACTAACTGAACGACTTTCCTTTTTTCTTCATCTGTTCAACAACTGACAGTATCGTTCATCAGCAAATGGGTCTTTATCAAGCCCACAAATATTCCAAAAAGCGAAATGTCAGTAATTGATGGACTCGCTGCCCAACTCCAAGGGCTCCTAGTTACCTTGAACTTATTGTTAGTTGCCTCGAATGGTAGTCAACTTTAGAACGAATGTTGGGTCCTTCAGCTGTTTTTCATTTGTTTTTTCACAGTGTTCTCAACCAATTTTCACAGTGTTCTCAACCGGTTATGTGTCTGTTGTGTTGTCTCCATCCGTCTGTACGTTCGTCCATTCGTCCGTCGTGTTCAATAGAGATAATCGTCGCATTTCGAATGGTGGCCATATGTTATTTTTCGCGTCGACAATCGTTTGGTATAAATCACAAACTGGGCGCCTGCCTCACGTCACCATTCGGATTTATCGCCGCCCTCCGAACCTCCTCTACCCACCGCCGTCGGCTCTACCCATTTGGTTTGTCACGAATTCTCGGTTGAACTCGGAGGATGCTCGAGGCATCAAAAAGTAGGAAAAAGACTAGTGGCTGCTCCCAAATTCTCCCATATTCGTACGTCGGCATTAGGCAACCATTCAATTTATTTCATCAATTTGTTTGAAAGTCCACCAAGTGCGCACAACTCAGAAAGCAACTGAAAAACACATGTAGAATTACTGATAGAAGTGCTTATACAACGACAACAACATCAGCTAAATAATTAGGAAAACAAAACAGAATCTGATCTAAAACGGTTATTGACGACAACTCACTAATTTAATTCTTCTGCCTCCAAAGGTTGTTAAGTTATTGGCGGCCTACTGTTTGGCCCTGCTCTTCTTCTCCAGAGTCCACAAGACTTAGAAAGAGTGGCGGCTCTGGCGGCACAATAGATGGCTGTCACGTCTTTTGTCAACTCTTCCCTACATGAAAGCTAGCCAAAATCCCACCGTCTGGAAAGTCCTTGACTCATTTCGAGCCGTGGGATGAGAAGGTGCCATTTTCCAAAGCATAGTCTATGAAGGGCTCCAATTTCTTGGCTCTTGATGGAAAACCTATTCCAAGTTCCAGCTGCCAGTTGCGTTTTGAAGACGATTTCCCACGGCAGAGGAACGTTTTATGGAAGACAAATCTTGAAGAAACACATTCCAAAGCGTGGTCAGCATAACCCTGTGAGAGCCTGAGAGAGGCCGTCGTTGTTCTTCTGGAAATCAGACAATAGTATGGACAGGAAATCTGCTCGAAAGGACTTTTCCGTGAGACTCAGCGTCCACTTCAAACGTCATCCTAAATTTTCTAGTGAGGCAAAAACATTTGGTTGAGAGCATGATATGAGGTGGTGATGATGCTCACCAGCATGATGTGAGCATGCTGTGAACTATGGTTTGGAGCGATTGATCGACTTTATCACCGGTTCCCTACTTTGCAAATATCACCCACATGGGTCTGAGGGAGAAATCAATCGTAAACTTCCTTCTTTGAAGCAAGTGTCTTTAAATATTGGCACAGAATCAATCACAACCAGCGAAAGTGAACCACTGATACGTCCGTCAAATGTCTTGGAACTCGCTTTCGCAAGAAAAACGATGAAATTGATTATCTATCTAATGAATGTGCTTCCGGATAGATCGCATGTGTAGCTTCAACTTCTTGATTTGAAAACTTACGAAAGCAGTTATCGATTTCTTTTCAGTTTCTTACCAAAGAAGCTAAGGAAAACATGTCGATACTGGGTTCACTGATGAGGTTAGCGCAATTGAACCGTTGATACGTCCGTCAAATAAAACACGTCACCATTTTTGAACCATCTTACATGAGGACGTCTCAGGGCCTAAAAGTGCAGAAGCTCATTGCAGAAATTCAATTTTGATGAGGTATCGCTGCCAATTCGATTGGGCTGAGTTTCTGTGACCTTTCCTAGAAACTTTCTAGCAATTTCCCAAGTTTATCACTCGAAAATGTTACACAAATCATCTTTAAATCGACTTTTTAGGAGAGCTTCGTTGTAGACCCATCCCCATGATTCGTGCCACAAACTTCCCCACGCATACGCATCTTTCCAGTTTCGCCCTTACAATTAGAGCTAGTCTTTTTGGCACTTGGTTGGTCCTCCACTTCTCTTGGTAAAGTTTATCCTCCCTCTTACCCACTCAGACCCCCCCCAACTCAAATCATCACGTCCCCCAACTGTTGCCGCTCACCGTGTCCCGTCAACGTCGGCCGCGCTGGGCATACTAACTGGCCACGCCCTTGGCTGTGATTGGTCGGCGAGCAATTACCGTAATCGATTCGGCGGCCACGACGCCGCGAAGGTTCACTCTGGATGGGTTTTCGTGGAAATTTCTCCCCAACACTTCTTAGTTTTCTTTCGGAACTTACAAAAATCTTCACCGCATCTCTGTTCTTCTTCCGTGGTTGCGCAGCAGTTCCACTTTCTCCAGGAATGAATCTAATGAAAGGGTTATTCAACTGTTGTGGATTTTGATGATGTTTTTCGTGCGGATTTGAATTTATAGCCGAGGAATTCAAAAGTTCTATGGTGTACGCCATCCAGTGCTGGGTCTGGTCGTTTCTTGTCGTGCTACTGTAATAATTTATGGCTCGGCGATCATCGCCGGCGCACACACTCAGCTCCTCGCTCTCTCATAGTCTTTTGAAAACTTTGACGGCGTTTTTGTCCGGCGTTGTAACGGACATTGACGAGCAGCAATTACGGAAGGGTATGATGGATAAGAGAAAAAAATAACAAACCGGGCAATGCGTCACTGTTGCCAATTGTTAAGTCGATTTGCGCAACTGGCCAGTAGAGAAATTGCTATTTGTTGTAGTCGATTTCGCCTGTCATTTTCAAGAAACGATTAAAACATTTATGGAAAGGCTGGAGCTTGAGCTTGCAAATTAAACTATGGGATATTTCTAAAAGGACTTGGCGAATCCATATCTTATCTTATTGTTTGATCTTCTCATCCCACACGTGCCATCCCGGAAGAAAGTCTATTCAACTGACGGCTGCATATGGCTCATTTACATGAGTTTGCAGATAACCTAAGAAAAAGTTAGAATTTCATGATTTTTCACTCTGACTTCGTTATTTTACAGCTCGCGATCAATATATCCCCTACGAATGACTCATTGCAACTGTTTTTGTAATGAAAAGTGTAAATGAATTTTTAGATGAGATTTGTAGAATTTGTAAAATTTCAGCAGCAAAGTTCCAACCGTCATGAAAGGTAGAACTTCCCCATAATTTCCCTTCCCACTTATCATAAATCTTCACAATTTCAGTAGCACCTCTAATAACACTATTGAAAAAGGAAATCCATCGTTGTTTTGAGGATTGGTAGCTCTTCAAAAATCTCACCTCAAAAAAAATCCAAAATTGTTACGCTCTTGAGATGGAGATAGGCAAAAAACTCAGTTTCACTACTAAATACACCACAAACGAGTTGCCCGATAATGATAGTAGAAACCAATGGAAGCGGTACGCACAAAAGAGAGACGAGTTGGAACCATGCCAGCTAATCTGGATTGCGCCATGCACGCGTATTCGTAAGCAGAACGCTGAATGATAAAAAACTAACTCCTAACAATAAGAGGTTGCCGGAGAGGAATCGGTTTTTTATTGAAGATACTGGAAATTTAAAAGTCAAGTTTTCGTTAGTTTTATTTAGTTTTCTTCTGGCATTCGATGTTGTTAGGTGGAGCTTCCAGTACAGTGAAGCAAAGTAGACTAAGATTAAAAATATTACAATAGCATAAATTCTACTGATAAAAATCGAGAGGTGAGAGGAAAACTGTGATTGAGTAGAACAGAAAGATTCACTGTTGAGGTAAAAGTATCACGCAGTAGAATGATTACAGATCGATTTCTTTATTAATGTTTTAGTATCGAAGCAAGGTCCACGAGAAAAGTACATGAGTAGTAATAACCAGAGACAAAAAGAAAACAATTTCGCAAAAATATATATCGGACGACCACCACCGAATGCAGAACACAGAGGAATGAAGTCACTTCGTGTAGCCCTTGAATTAGTCACAGACAGGAAAAAAACTATCAGTTCGATGAAACTTCACCGAATCGATCATCGTAACAGAAGATGGCGAGCGGAAGTTCGACAGTGCAGCAACATCTTGCTACCCAAAACCGATCAATCACCGTAGTTTTTACGCCTAAACAATACTGAAAAAGGGTATGTAGATGAATTTTCCTAATTCAACATTGGAACCCTCACAAAAGGGCGTTGTTCCATCACAGCCGTCGACACTTAGGAGAATCCTAACCAGTCATCTAAATTTGTAAGGTTCCCTGTCTTTGATGTTTCTCCTTCGTGGACGCTACTGATGCAGTGGTAAGTGGCGCTACTGGCACTCGCTCTGTCGTGCGGTCGATTCTCGTTAACCAAGCCGTCCACCCTCCGGGGTCGGGTAAATTGGTATCCACATTTGTCTGAGGAGCACAAGACAGTGACGTGGTTTGCTGCTGATCCCGTAAATCATTGTCCTCTCAACCAGATATTCATTTACCACGCCTCTGAGGTTTTGAATGGAACGGTGAATTGACGGCGAGTTCCTTGGAGGCTGATTAATACCGATACCTTTAGCATTTCGTTGCTTCGCAAGCAAGGTAAAGGTGAAGGTGTGAGCGTATGCAAACTAACCTCCGAAGAAAAGCCAAGCAGAACAACGACTGAACAAAATGAAACAAGCAATGGCACAATCATAATAACCGAAGGGAATACATTTTAAGACCAATAATTTACAAACTTAAAAACCGGTTCAAAAATTTCTTAAGTGCCGATGGCTGCGATGGAAGACCACATTCCTTTCTAAATACACCGATTCAAAACATTTTAGATCTGTAACTGAGGAGATTGAACATCGTGGAGATGGTAGGAAGAGATCTGCATTTATTCATCATGCACATTTCGCCGTGCCGATGGAAACGGCTTGAAGTAGGCAAGTAGTAAAGTAGGGAAGGATGTTGCTAGAACACCTCAAGATCGATAGAAAATTGAACTGCTGATAAACCCGCCATAAAGTTGGAGAGTTTCGCTTCAATTTGTGGGCGTTTGATAGTTTTCAGGAGTGCTTTGGAGAGCTCTGGCGCTCATACAAATTTATGAAGAGAAAACAGACTTTTGGTCTTCAAACTCCGATACCTATGTATTAGGATACACATATGTATGCTGTTCTGTTCTATTTGTGATTGAATAAGCCTGAAAAACGCAGAACATAGTCCTTCCTTGGAGTGCGGTAGTGAAATTATGGGGTAGATTTCCATTGCAAGAAGCACATTTCAATAAGGTGCGCTAAGTGTTTTGGGCAGACGAAATTAGGTTGGCTATTGTTATTAAAACTTTAGGAACAGAATACCCGAACACCTATTAAAAAATGCATCCATTCATCAGAATGGGAGTAAGCGATAGGTAATATATTATGTCTTTTGATATTTTACTTGTAGCCTTGGTGCTCAGAACAACGTCCAATCTTCATATTTTATTCTCTGAAACACTAACGACGTAATGAGAGACAGCGAAACGACGAAGAAAAGATCACAATTGGGGATGAATTGTAGGACATAAAAGAGGGCGAGAGGGACAAAGAGAAGGAGAGAGACAGAGCGCGTGACGATGAACGAAAGAGCAGGACACGGGCGGTGAGGGCCAAGAAGCAGAGCGAATAGGCTGTAGACCTAAGCCCCATTCATACTCGGCAGCAGCAACGGCAGCGCAGTCGCAGCGGTGTAGCAGTGACCTCTCCCTATCTGCTGCCGCCGCTGCGAAGTATGAACGGGCTTTTTCTAATAAACAGCGGGCTAAAAAAGGACCAGACCATACGCAATGAGATGGACGAACACACATCACAAATACAGGCATTATTACCTTTGAAAGGTAATTTGTACAGTTTATAAAATTACAGTACCATTAAGGTATGATAGTATAAATGAAGAAGAGAGTCAAAGGACAAGTTCTTCGCACATACAATGCAAAATACCCTGTCAGCGAAGAAGAAACGCCGATGCGACGACCGATCAATAATCAATCAATAAACCGATGCTAATGAATACAGTACCTTGTTTTCAGCGTGGAAATACCTTGTTTGATAGGAGAACACCTTGTTTGACGTACAGACCCTGTGAGACGACATAATAGACATTATACGAACGAGAACAGAAAGGAGATGATAAACAACGATAGTGAACGGGGGAAACGAGAAGAAAACAACGGAAAAATCAATAATCTACAAAATACAGAAAAGAGAAGAGAAGAAGTTAAAGCTGCATGTAAGCACATGTGGAATGACATCATTGATACATAGTCAATAGAAGACATACGCACTTAATAGAACATAAAAGCGTGTACACGTGTGCGCGCGGCTGTTATCGATTGGAGGCGTGGCGCGGCGGCGGGTGTGGCGAGCACGGGAGCTCGCTTCTGATTGGTCAATTGCATTCACACACACGCGCGCGCACGCACGACGACGACGGATCTATGGTAAGCTCGAAAGCTCTGGAGGAAATAGAATACAATTACACGTTCACCCCAGCAATTTTCTTCACGGAAACGAGATTTTTACAAAATATAGAAAAAAAATAACCGGACGCCGAGGCTCTATTGATTAGGTGTAGAGTGTCGTGGAGTGCGCTTAGAATTGATTCGAGAGGAGAAAGTTTCGCGGAAATCCGAGATGCGCAAACGGCAATGGCCCCGTCGGGAATGGCATCATCTGTGGTGTGAGCGGTTTGTCCTGAAATAGCAGCGATTTATCGCTCTGAATAAATTATAAGTTCCACAGATATTCGAAAATAGATAAAAAAGATATACCAGAATTTTTTTGTTTATGCTAGGTTCGTTTTTCACTTTGGCGACTCAAGAAGGATCCAGACGGCAATTTTTTTCTTAAGTTTTTTTCAGGGCACGACTAGGTCTAGAGACTATTTTGAACTTTTCAAGAGAATCAACAGATATCGATGGTGATGCGAGTGATCGCTCTTTCTCTTTTTATCAAATTCGATTTTCTATTGAAATCGTCTGGCGTCTGGATTGTCTCGTCTCCGTCAAGGCCTCTGAACGGAAACGACAAAACATAAACAAAAATAGGCTAACAAAAGCAAAAAGTTACCTTCCAGTGAAACTCTCAAAAGTATTGCTAAATTAGGATTTCTCTCGATCTGAGTACTCAAAAATGCGGGTGGCATGTCTTTTTAACCTTCACTGTATGCTACGCGCCTTCTGTTGCAAAATCACTTTGCTACTGTCGATAGTCCTAGTAATAAAATTGAAAGCAACTGGTGAGAAATAGACCTTACGACCGATACTGCATGTCAGAAGAATGCATTACTTGCCCGAGTTAGAGATTGGGAGACTGTATGAAATCAGGCGTACTATTTAAGACAAAGCGTGTAGGACGCGTACTATATTAGGTAAACGGAAAGACAGCTAGATCGTTCAACAATCTCCATATTTTCTCGCCTTTGATACTCGGCATAGACCACGATTTGTTGAAATTAAGTACTTCTGCCGTACGAGGTTGTTAGGTGGAAGACTTTATCCGACCTAACGCACTTAACTCAAAGGTGGACAGCTGTGGCCTCCGAAGACGACGGGAAGGTCGAAACGTTAGGCCGTTGAATAAAGTTTCCCACCTATGTAACAACCTCGTGCGGCAGAAGTGCCTAATTCTAACAAACCACTAGAAAGACTTTTATCGAGAACTTTGACGTAACATTGCAAGGTGTTCGCGCTCGAGGCAGAAATATTCCGTCAGAGAGCATCGGAGTCATTCTGGATTAGCACGAATCAATCAATCAATCAATTTATTACGACTATGAAAGACAGTCGTTAGACAAGAAAGAACGAGGAATTAAATCTTTTGAACACTTAAATAAAGATAGCAACGTGATTTAATACTGGAGGAGAGCATTCTTTACAAATCGCAGGAAGGATCCAAGAGTCTCAGGAGAAGGGACAATGTTGCTCTTTAGTGCCAGGTACAATGACCCGGCCCTTACCGTGAAAGAATGCGCCCTGGTTCCTATTCTCGGTCTTGGATACCATATTTTAAAGGGCATTCCTCTGGTTATCCATCCACGAATAATCCACGAATGAACAAATGCAGTGAATGTCGCTCGGTAAGAAATGAATTTCATGCATTTTTTTCGGTTAATGCTACGAACTATTACTAACCTTGAGCAGTAAACTCAAAGGTGAAAGACTGAGACGGGCAGGTTTCCTTCAAGCGGCATAGTTTTAATTTATTTCTACATCTTCCTGGGAATGCTAGGATAGAAAGGTGTTTGATGGTCCATTCTGATGGTCAATGACCTTATGGTCTCATTCGGCTACATATTGTTATGGTGTAAAATCGGGTCAGTGAATAATCACCTATGATTCCATTTCTTTACGTAATATCCACGGGAATACTAGGATTGAAAGGTCTCTGATGGGCCATTCTGATGGTCATTGTCCTCGAACTGTCTCCAGGACTGCGAAGGCGGCGAAAAGGTGGAAAGGCCGAAAAATGAAGCATTTCCACCTGGAAATCTCTTGAGGCCGAACAAACCAATATTGGAAACATCACCACCGATGACGGGGTTTCAACTGATATAGCTTGGAATTGGCTTTTGTAATTTTATTTTACGCTTAGGTGCCGAACGAGATCAGTACATAGGTGGATTGACCTGACGTGTTGACTTGCCCGTTGTCTTCAGAAGCCTAAGAAATGGCTCGAAACCGTTAACTTTTCATTTGTTTGGACGAACGATAGAATTTTGTAATTTTGCATTCCGAACTGTCCAGCTGGGACGTTTTCTCCGTCCACAGTTGCAATTCGTCACCGCCAAGTGTTTTGGGCGAAGGGAAATATCTGTCGATCGTAAACGTCTGGGCAATGTCTGGGCATCAGAGAGACGTGTAACATGTGCGCGACGAGTTTTTAATCGAGCGCTGCAGATTTTTGAGACGATTTATGAAACGCCTACGCTGCACAACGCAACACAGATGTTACGCTGTCGTAATTTGTGATTTGAATAGGACAGCGAATTGAACCAGGAAGCGATACTGAAAGCTTACCCTAGTCAACGAAAACAGTTTCAAAACTCATATTTGCTTACTTATAAAAGGGTTACGAAGGCTCCTATCTCTCTAGAGTCGAATGCTGAAATAAGAGCCGTCTTAATTGTTATGTTTTACTTCTCTAACAAATCTGTTCGAATCTGTTGGATTTGGTTTTGTCACTATGTTGGAGTTTTATATTGTTAGTTACTGTACAGTTCAATACCACATGTGGTACTAATTTGAAATTTGTAAATAAGCCAAAAGTGGCAAAAGAGACCTAGTAAAGGACCTGCAGCTTGTGGAAAAGTTGTCGATATCTACTTGATGTACTATAGATTTGGCTTACAATAAGTATATCGACGTTCAGAACGATCGAGCCTAAGAACGTTGCGCGGAATGCCCTGAAGGCTTATTGCTAGCATCAACGCTTTTGGGGTCGAGATGAACTCAACAATGGCTCTGGCCAAAGAATGCTCGAATTGTAACATCCTTAAATGGCCGGGCTCGTATTATTCTCAACTAAGATGTCTGGCAATAGGTCAAAGTTCTTCCTATATTTAATTATTTATTCTCCTAACATCTCCAAATAAATCAATTAACCATTTATTTATTTATTTTAATACTACATGAGCAGAGCGGAAAACCAGTGTTAGCTCAATCGCCTTGAGGCAAGACAGTGTCGAATGTTCTAGACGTTTGACACAACTGCGCTACTCAAGCCATTCTCATACTGAACCAAGGACAATGGAAAATCAAATTATATCAGCAAAAATTGGTTCAATCCTAGAAATTGGAACAGAAGTGTGGTTCTTCGAAGCAGACTATTGAAAGCAAAGATCCGTCAAAATGAGGAGAAGTTGCCCAATCGCGCTTATAAGCGTAAAACTAAATTTGGCGGAGTCATTTTTGGGGAACAAAGTCAAAAATGGAGCTTCGTTGGAAGCCAATAATCAGGTCTGCAGGAAGAACAGCAGCCGAATGAAAGCGAAGAACAGTAGAAATGAATTGTAGGGCAAAAGCTTGAGAAAAATGTTTCATGTTTAGGCCTCCCAGTATTTTCAACCGTATAACCCAACAGATGAGTGGTACCTTCTCAGGTTCAGGTTATTATTTATCATAATACTGTGATTAGAAGTAACACAGTTTTCTTGAAACACCCGAACCGGAAAGTTTTCTATGAACTTAAGAATCTGCCCGATACGTAGCTCTTAGTCAGATCGCACATAAATACGACCAACAATGTGACGTCCTTAATTTTTGAACGGAAAATTGTTTCTGGATAATAAGGGTCTCTAGTGA
This sequence comes from Nippostrongylus brasiliensis, assembly GCA_030553155.1. Classification (NCBI taxonomy): domain Eukaryota; kingdom Metazoa; phylum Nematoda; class Chromadorea; order Rhabditida; family Heligmosomidae; genus Nippostrongylus; species Nippostrongylus brasiliensis. Next base: position 32,352,522 of record CP130734.1, read on the forward strand.
TTTGGTATTTGTGAGCTTACGACAATTTGAGAAAAAAATCAAGTCGAATAGTGTACCAAACAAAGTGAAAATCGTACTCACTTTGTTCTCCTTTTTGTGCTTCATCCGCCTATTTTGGAACCATATTTTTACCTGAAAAAGGAGAGTTAGTCATCCGTCTCGAGATCAATTTTGAAGAGCAAGGAATCTAGATGCCAAAGAAGAAATGAGAAAATAGAGACACTAACCTGCCGTTCGGTGAGCATCAACGAGTGGGCGATTTCGATCCGTCGTTTCCTCGTCAAATATTTATTGAAGTGGAACTCCTGGAGAGTAAAATAGTGAAATAGTAAAATGAATGAAAAATTAACCCAGTAAAGGTACCTTTTCGAGTTCTAGCACTTGATTTCGAGTGTACGCCGTTCGCTGCCGCTTTTCTCCTCGAGATCCGCCTGAAAAGCGATGGATCAATGTGGTATATAAAAACGTCAAATAAATAAGAAAATGATCGTGTTATGACAGAGAAAGAAGTTTCTTGACGAAGTTGAAGCAAAAAACAATTTGGTAACATAAAATATATATATATTTGGAGGTGCTAGGTTATTCGCAAAACACTGACATCGGACGGAAATTCGGTAATATCCTCGTCTAATTATTTGAGCCGAACTCTTGACTCTCTTGATCAGAGAGGAAATTGTCACTATGATTCTGTAAAATGGCTCTAATATGCAGGTTTTTTGATAATTCAAGGATTAATTCAGTGGAAAAAATCAGCATAGGCAAAAAAGTTTTAGACACACTTTTATCGCACATCTTCTATGATGACTCAGAAATTTAGGCATCAAGTACAGTCATAACTTGTTTCTCCGTAAGCCTACACCTAAAGGCACAAACAGGCCAAAGATCCGTTCTTCCACTCAAGGAAGGCTGACCCCGCTTGAGGTGCAGAAATAACTGAGTTTTTATGGAGCCTTGTCCCTTTCTGAACTGAACAGATCAGTCTAGGCTACCGTATCCCATCTATACGAACACCTTGATTACTGTCACTGATGACCCACCGAGAGGTCCCTGTGCATCCGATTTTCGAGGCCATAAGGTCGTTGTAAATCAGACAGCCCCTCCGCTCACCTCCCTAGACGCGTCCATGTGACAAACGCCGAGCGGTGGTCAGGATTTATTTCACCCACCATAAATTGTTTTGGTGGTGTCAGATTTGATCAAACAAATCTCCATAGACAATAGGAAAGCGGGGAATATAACTGGAGAATGAACTACGCAGTAAACAATAAAGCTGAAGGGATAAAGCTTGAAAATATATTCCCATAAACCTTGAAAACTAGAAAAATAAGAGTCAAGGTTACAATTGTTATCTTAAGACTTTCGAAGATTCTGCCATAATTAAGTATGAAGAGCGATGTCGATTTAGGACTTAGGTTGTCATTTATATTTCTATTAGATATTCCAATCAATTGATTCTTAAGAGGATCTCGGCCATTCACTAAGATAGAAGTTTACCCAAAAGGTGACCCAAAAATTCGGGTGCAATTTGGATTCTGACTACCCTTATTCACAACTCTATAAAAACAAAGAGATGACAAATGGGCATAACATGGTTAAGCACCATTTTTCCACGGATCACCGGCAAGGAATTCTACGTAACCGTGATGCCCAAACTGATTATTCGACTGTTTTTCTCGAGTGTGATCAAAGGATGCCAGAAACTGAAATGCACACGAACTTTTGAGTCACCCCAATCGTCTAGCAACGTTGACTGAAGAACTTTTCATAGCCAGTTACCTACGGAGAGCCAAAAAGCGAAACACTGACCCTTTCTGTTCGAAACTATTATTTTGATACGGCAGAAATATCGCAGACATATCGAACTTGATAGAAGGTATACCACCTTTCCGACTCCTTGAACAGTGGGGTTCTATTGAAGGATAGGACAATTTGAAGCTTATGGGTCATCCGAAAGGTCGATCATCACAAGTCATTGTCTAGGACAAATTCGCATTTATCATACTTCTACGGTTCCGAATGGAAGGCCAGTGTGTGCTAAGCGATTTGATCAAAAAGCGGATCGAATACTTCAATAAACCTATTGATTGAAAGGTACACGTTATTCACTCAAAACATCCAGATTCATCAACTAATCTTGCGATAAATCTTTTCTTAGTCCTGTGAAGCCGCTTTTTTACCACGATCTTCAACCGTACTATTTCTGAATACCTAGCAGCTTATTTTCGACCCTAAAAAACAGTGACCTCTCTTCAAACCCTGATTCTTTTTACGGGAACATGAATCTGAAAAGCCGTTCGATGCCGTTTTTCCAGCGAGGTTCCCACGCTCTCAGGCCGTCACGTCAGCAGCTCACCACCTGACTGTCGTCGTTCTCGAATACGGTACGGGTTTCAGTAATTGATCACGATCGCGTTCTGTATGTCCACGTGATTTGATTTCCGCCGAAGTGATGGATCTTCTTAAGCGCGCATGCAAATCTCAGTCTGAATAGTGTGGGAATCCGCTTGGGCAGATGTTCGTCGTCCGGGGTGACTAGTTGCCTCGAACCTTGAGTAATCGTCTTTGCACAAATCCGTGCAGAAAAGTTTTTCACCAACCAGCAACTGGTGTATCTTGCAGACACTTTTTTGGAGTATCGACGGGCGAAGTGTCGGCGAAATCGAAGAAAACAGAAAACGATCGTAAGATGGGATTCTCGGCAAAAAACGCGTCAAAATCCTGACCCCATCGATATTTTTGCCGCCGCCTTTACCTATCCGCACTGTCACGTTAAAATAAAACAGAGTAAATGTTAATATAAGTTTTAAGAAAAAGCTGATTTTAAAAAAATCCGCAAACCAGACTCGGAGAAACTTTTTCTCGGGGCGGTGATAGAGTACTCCAAACTGAGCAAAAAATTCAAGGCTCACATAATTTGAAACCATTTTCAAATCTCGCGTCTACATAATTAAAAAATGACACGCAGGCTCCTATCTATTTGAAGCCAAATTCGGATACATGTGAGGCTTTAATGGAATGTTTTGTTCCTCTGAGAAAACTCTTTCAAATTGTTCTCGTTACCATTTTGGGGTTTTTGTGTTGTTGGTTACTGTACTTTTCAACGACACATGTGGAATTACCGCATGTAATAGATTTGAATTTGAAGATAAAGGCGAAGGGGTCGCCTGATGGGTACCTCAATGATGCGCCATACACTCGTCTTCCCCTCAGAATCGTAGAGGCATAGTGAATGCGTATCTGACCTTTATTTGTAAAATCCGGGGCTTTAGCCGCTACACCAACTCAGTAACTTTACCTTCCTTGGCGGGTCTGATACCAATCAACCGGATCCCTGAGGTATGGAAGACTTAGTTAGCTCAGGCGAGGATTGATCGCTCGACCGTGCAGGTGTCAGTAACGCCTAATATGACTGCAGCAAACGCGACTTTGCCGGAATATGCTTCTGGATTATGTATCGACGGATGATACTGTATTGTTAGATAGCGGCGTCTTTTTAATCCATTGTTGCGTTTAGGAGCCTTTCACTTTGTTAGTTCTCCATAATGTCCAATATCTTTCTTATCTTGACTGCTATATTGTCCGTTTTTGTGATTGGATTTAAGCTAAATAAATAAATAAAAAATAGTACTTCTTCTGAATTTTGAACCCTTTAAATAGGCCATCAGTCCTACTCCCTTTGGTCTATCCAATGACTTACGCCGCTGTACGAGTGAGTTCTTCACCCTTCGAGGTTGGTCTGGTATAAATTTACCCAATCCCAGAGAGATGGAAGGCATGGGCGCAAGAGCGAGGACTGACCTCTCTTTCACTGCAGATCCTAAAAGGTTTATGCTTTTAGGTTTTCGAGTTGAAAGTAGGTGTTCTTCTCTCTCCTTGACCAGATTATCATTAAATCTCAGTGATTCAAATATGTATTAGGGTAATAAATTTTGCCAGAGCGGCCTGAATTTATGTCAACCCCAGGCGATGGCCAATTTCCAAGCCGCTTTCAAAGCGACTCCTTAGTCGTCGTCGCAACGTGTCTCTGGCCGGGTGCACGTCGTCCTTTGAAAGATGGCCGAGCGGTAATAATATGTGGTAAAAACGCCGGAATTAATGGATTTTCCGACAGCGGTGGAGATAAATGACTGCGCCGTCGGTGTCGCACACGCGTCGCAGCGCGGCGACAGATTAATCGTCGCGCCGGGTGCTGCACCTGGCAGTGCGGAATGTAGCAATTCGGTGATGAGGTCATTACGGTTCAAGTCAGCGACACGAAAACGTAGCCGAAATTGAGGAGAAAAAATACGCCTCAATGTCGACCTTATGCTGTCAGAAAAAAAATAATTTGGGACACAAAATTACTCCTTTAATGTACTATTATCACATGATCGACCATTCCTGATCAACCCAACTCGCTTCCGGGTATTTTGGAGGCCATTGTGACTCTTTGAAGGGTTAATTTTTCACTAAAATCACAAGCAGAAAAGACAGCAGTATAAGTATACGTCAGCCAAGAAAGATCCAAGAAATTGGATGCTGCACTGGCGACATTCAGTGCTATATTTTGCATACATTTTCAATCCCAAAAGCTTAGTCGGCTGTGAGCAATGAGAAAGAGCTGAGCTGAAAAACTAAAAAATTCCCGTTTCAGCTGTTCTTCAAAACTCTATGTTGCCATTTCTTGGTCAGTAACTATCAATTACATTGACTCGAGGGTGGGACAAGATAGCATAGAAAACACAAAAATGGAAAAACAACGCGGAAAAGCGTGAAAAGAATAAGCAATAAGAATAGTATCCTAATAGTGATTCCGAGTGACCGCACGATTCTGAAATTAGACGAGTACGCGGCGTATTCCGTAAGAATGGGATCAGCTAAAAGTCGAAACCGTTGGCATTCGTTTGTTTGTTTATTTTTCACTCACATTCTCTCATTTTTCAATCGTTTTTTACTCACATTCGTTCGCTATGCATTTTGTCGGTTTGTGAATGGTAAAATATTAATTCCACTGAACATGATGATTTATTTGTTTATTGTCCTACAGACTTCTTTTTTTGACGAGTAAAATGAAATATGGTCGTTCCTTCTGAAGAAAATTGGATCAGCTGTTCAATATCCGTCGTTTCGACGAGCGAAATTGGTGCTGACCTCTACTCCTTCGGGACGTGAGAGAAAAGGAGACAAAAAAATTTCTCCGAAAAATTCCTCAAATTCTTCTCAACTTTTTTCTTCCCAACATTCGAGATCGGAAATGAGAACTCGTGATCTACGCCTAAGTGATGGGGAAGTGCCAGGACGATTCTACCCGTTTCTGGATAATTGAATAGAGAAACAAACCTCAAAAGGCCAAGCGCTGTTACGGTAGCCGGGTTGCATCTGTCCACGCTGTCAGGTCATCTACTAAAACTACATTACAATGTTTTCAATCACGCCTAAGGGTTCAGTCCTGCCGCCGACCATAAATCCACAGGTGCGTCGCCGTAAATCAGCGCCTAATCGAGGGGCGGCTGTCGCTTGAAATGTCGTCGGCATTAAATGTCGCTCGGAGTTTGAACAGGCGCGCGCTAATTTGCTGCTACGGTCCACGAGGTTTATCGTCGTGATGGAGGTGGAGGTCTCCGGCGCCAGTGTGGCTCATCCATCACCAGCGCCGTGTCGTTTACAACCGAACACGGTCGGCCGATCGGGACCTTTGAAGTCGAGGTCCCGACCGTCGGCACGACTGATCACCTAGGCGGTGTTGTGACAGCGATCCGATCACTACACATACAGGCAACTTGAGCAACAGTTGACTCTGGTGATCATGGTTGGAGGACAGAAGACGTCCGTTAGTGGGCTAACACAGACGATAGGTTGAAATAGACCGAACCTTATATTATACCCAGCCATAACTAATCGGACACTTAAGAGCGCTAGGTGACTGGATGAGGTATCCATCGACCTCGATCGCCTTTGATCCACGAACCACAAATGACTGAAGAACACTAAAGGTGTCCGATAATTCACGAGTGGCTTGGTATGATTCTGCTGCTGTTTACCCCGCCTTTGCCCCCACTATCGATTGATCTCTCACACGTTTTGACCGGTGCTCTCTTTGGCGGGAAATTTGAACCTACAAATGTCCGACCGAGTACGGAGGTGTTTCAAAAGTGTATTTACCGGGTACGGAGGAGCCTCAAACGCCTAGGGAAAGGTATAAGAACTGTACTGCAAGCACACCATCTTTTATCTTCAGAATAGTCCGGCTACCCCTCCTTTAGCCTTTAAATAGCTTCCATTAATCTCATGCGTCCTCAACCAGTCAAGATTAGGCTTGTGGCATTCAAATCAGGTGCTAGCCGAGCGGAAAGCTGGTAAAAAGTTGTCCTCGACTGCAAAGCGATGGGTTCGCTGCATCCCCAATTTTCACTATTCATGGTCGTTCACTGGTGGCAGCGTTAAGGTGAAGTGAAGTGAAGTGGAGAAGAAGCTGGACAGCCTGAGCCGACAGCTATCAAACTCTCAAAGAAGCCGAGATTGATCACCTCGGGCCGTGTTGTGACAGCGCACACTACTCTTTTTCTTCGGCTTATTACACTGACTGTTCGTCGCCGATCCGCACATCTCTGGATCCGACCGCCTCCTTCCCCTGTTACCTACAGTATGAATGATGGGGGAAAAGCCCATAAACGCCAGAGCTTCATTACTGTTGATGTGAACCAGATTCGCAAGTTTTTCAGTGAACTTCTGGGCTAGCGACTGGGTAAATAGTCCGCGGAAACTGCTCTTACAGCCATTTCAACAAGACAGCGACTTCGGGCTGATGGATCGATCTTGTCGACTAGAGAACGTACTCTGCACTTACGCCCAATTACCGGCGGAAAATAAAAATAAACACCAGTTGTTCGAATTTACATATATAGCATTCGTACTTGTTCATTTAGTCAAAACCCTAATCATAGGCTAGCACCATCGTATAACTGCTCCATATTAAAGGCAAAAACGCAAGCTGATCGCGATCTTCACCCTATTAGGTATACGCCATACACTCGTCTTCCATTAGGTATCGCCGGGACGTGATTAACGTGTGTTTAGTCTATACAATGACTTGACTACAATTGCTAATTAACCCGACCCCGCGGGTATGGTAGGCTTGATTAGTCTGGACGGGGATCGATCGCTCGATTATGTAGGTGGAAGTGACGTCTTCTTAGCTGCACCATGCGGAACGTACTTCATATTAATCTAAGGAGAATGATAAAAAATTACAAAATCAGAAATCCAATCCCGAGTTCTATGGCCCTTCAGACTATGTTTATTTATTATAAAAACTAGAAAAAAATAATTTTTGAAAAAAGAATAAAGTTCATCAGCGCTCGGTAAATTTATAGCTGTATTTTGGAGCCTTGAGGACCTCTTTATGGACAGTGGTAAGAGGCGCTGCTGTCACCCACACAGTCGAGCGATCGATCCTGGCCCGGGCTAACCAAGCCTTCCATCCCTCCGGGGTCGGGTAAATTGGTACCGGACTTGTTTGGGAAGGTAAAGACACTGACCTGGTATAGCGGCTAGCCTCCGCAGGTCATTGTATAGGTCAAACACACATTCTCCAAGCCTCTACGACTTGAATGGAACACGAATGCGGCGGCGCGTCCTCAGGGGAGTGACCAACGCCGGCACCATTACCTTTACCTTACCTTTAAGGACCTCTCTACTCTAAGATGCATATTTTTTCAAAACTTTTCCTCCGTCTGGCGTGAGGGAAAGCAAAGGTGATTCTGAACTCAGGTAAACGGAAAAATTTTGGGCAGTGAAAGTGAAAAGTACGGTAGCAAAGGGCAGCTTTTTTCTCAAAGGAATTATGGCTGCAGAGAGGTCTCCAGATCGCAACAGCCCTGCCGTTTGTTCAAGGTTCTTCGGGACGTATGGAAGATGAAGGACGTCCAGCAATTTTCGCTTTGTTTTCGAAGTATTTTACTTGAAATGCCTCCCATCACAAGTTTGACAAGGAAACGACGTGCGAGATGGGAAAGCCCGGGTTTAGTGGTCGTCGCGAAAGTAGAATTGGGTAATTATTGGCAAGACGCCTTAGCAAAAACTTTATCAACTAAACTTTTCAATTACTACTTCATATCAACTTAATGTTAAGGCGTTTTATATGCTCAACCGTGCCTCTGCTATCACGTGTGGAACACGATTGCATGAGAGAGCTGAGTACACCGACCTCTTTCTCATACACTCTTGGCTTATTCTATTTGATTTTTCTTTTTTTCCAGTATAACCTCATAAAGTGATCAAATTATTACTAGTCACCTTCTTAATCTATGTGACATTTAACTTTTGCTATTGTTATCATTACTCAAGTCCAATAGTCGCATGATATTAGGGTGACCCAAAAGTTCGTGTGCATTACAGATTCTGACTTTCCTTATTCATACTCGAAGAAAACACTTAAATAATCAATTAGGGTATTACGATTACGCAGAGTTCAATGCAAGCGAACCGTCAAAGAATCGTGCTGAACCATGCTATGCTTATTGGTCATTTATTTGTTTTTCTAGAGTTGTGAATAAAGGTAGTCAGAATCTGAGACAAGAACTTTTGGGTCACACTAATATATGAGTGTTTTCTTCTGTTTGAATTCTGTTGATTGGATAATCATGAATAAATAATAAAGGTGGAGAATGCTATCTTGACATTAACCATGGAATAGAGGGAAGATTAGACCCAGCTATTACCGATTTCCGGGGTTATGCTGCTTTACCTTCAAGTGTTTTTCGCTGTCTTTTGCGCTTTTGATGCTCATGCTTGCAGTTCCCTTAGCAATCGAGATGGGATTCTGTAACTCCACGAACCCATAGACAAAGGAAAGACGATCCTTTTTAGAGATGTTGGCGGCGTTAAAACCGTCTCATTTGAGGTCGTCACTCGGTCATCACACGCATAAATCGACGATTAGCTGCGAAACGAGCGCGGATTGCTGTTCGACACGCGACTCGCCGCCGGATACGGTATCTGCTGACGGCCGAACTCGTACGGACACCGGAAGCAAAAGAGCTGTGAGTTATGCGAGCGGGTAATTGTCCGACGAGTTGACTGGCCAAGATGTCATTAAAGGGCAACTGACGCCATAAAAAACCGGCAGCCACTCTGGACAACTCTGGTAGAGATGAAAAAATTCGCACGCCAATGGAAAGGAAATTCTAGAGAATGCACTATAAGAGCGCTTTACAGTCATTGATTCTGGAGAAATCGCTTTCTCCAGATTAATCGGGTGAACCAGGTGACTTAAATTTATTATCGATCCATTTATTTCGAAAACAGGGATCCTCTACGTTGATTGTCAAGAGGTAAAAAAAGGTTACGGGCATCCGGAAGCTCCTACTGAGCGGAAGGACGTAGGCAATTTAGCGGATATAATATTGGAATTGTCTAGCCTAATTTTGTTTTCACTGAAACCAGCATGCAGCACATTTGGGTGCTCTGGGGAAATAGTTTTTTCCAGGGTACACCCAGCACAAACTTCTGCAGTGGTTTCCTGTTACCCTTATTAGATTCATTTTCAAAGAATAAGTCGGCAAGACAGGAGAATGACCCATTAGATTCCGATTCAATGATCCTAATCGCGAACATCCATGTCCATAAATGGTTTCACGTGGCTGCGGACCATTCTAGAAGGATTCTTGAGACACAGGGTATACCAAGCTTCAACTTTTGCAGTGATTTCCTCATCCAACTCAATAGTGATGAAAAATAACTAATCCTTTTTTCGAGAAACTCTGAATCGCTGGGTATCTGTTTTCGGGCTCAGTCTCGTTCGGTAATTCCAATTCAAGTAAAAAATTTGTAGAATGATCCCAAGCAAAAGAGATTCCACATGACTACTCATCGCGAGTCATTCGGACTGACAGCAGAAACGGTAGGATTACGGTAAAACAAACCGTTCCATCTACTAGGACAATCAGTTGGTAAGGATCACCTCAGTCCATTAAATGTAGTACTGTATATTGCCAAAACGTAATCCAGCCAAATAATTCTATTTAGAAAGCGCGCAAATCAGTAAAATTGGTGCACCAGATGATATGTGATCGATATAATCGATAATCGAATTTTCACCTGCGCCCTTTTTCAATCCTGCTTGCTTAGTTCAAAGTAGATAGAAAAGAAATGTTTCTAGCGTAGTGAATGACTGCTCGATCAATAGCCGAGCAGGCCATTAAAAATCGACCTTTTTTGATGCAATTTAATTTTCTGGTCTTGTGAGCTAACAATATTTCCAAAAAACACAGGTTTCTATCTCATCGCTGAAGGTAAAAGGCACTGGAGCAGCTAGAACGAGCAAATGAACTCTATTCACCGAGAAAACCTCAACCTTTTTTTTTCAAAATTTGACGACGACTTGTGAGGTTTCCGGTGCCTCAACAAGGAAAGAGACTTTTCGAGACCGTAGCGGATCGGTTTCCGCAGCGACACGGTGGATGTGAAAGAACGACTCTCGATTATTTATGGCTATGGAGGTGAAGATTGATGGCGATCCTCATTCGAATTGACACATTGTGATCGATTGCAAGGTTCACATTTGAAGTCGTCGCTGAAGAGCCGCAGCAAAAAATCCGCGGTCATTGGTAAAATTGCTGGCAGGTCATAATTCTACCGTAATTCTCGAAAACTTTCACCAAACGCAGACAATATGACTAAACAAGCACCCAGAAGAAAATCGCACAAGTACGCGGTTTGCAGGGAATTTCAAATTGAATCATGACTTCCTCATGATCTACAGGAATCGGTAGTAGGCGAAGATTTAGCGTAAGGTCAAAGATTGTTTTTTTTTCACCCTGGCTGGTGCCGGATGATCTTCAAGCAGGAAAGTGCTGTATTTTGCATCGAAAAATTTCATTTGGTCACTTTCATTAGAATCATTTGATGGATGAAGTCGCTGGTCTATTGATAAATTCCAGATGAGAGGTATTTGGGATGTAGTACATAGAATTTATGATATTTTACGTATTAAATCTCCTCTCTCATCTAGAAGGTATCCTAAGAGAAGGGTTTCTCTGAAGTTCGTTCCGACTTCGAACGATTTTGAGCTCAAAATTTTTTGCTGCCGACCGATTCAGTTCCAGTTCGATTGATTTCGTGCCCATTAGGAGTTCTGACCGAGTGGGCGGAAATTTCCCATTTATTTCGAATTCAAATTTCCGTTCGATAGCAGTCGACTCTATGCCCAAAAGTAATAGAAACAAAATGTCTCAGCGGCTTCAAATTGAAATTGAAAATTGATTCAATTCTACTAAGCTCTGTGGCCCTTCAAAGCTTCATGGGACCGAAACCTCTCCACTGACCTCAGAAAGAAATTCCATTCTATTGGGAGGTGTTGTCTTCCCTCAGGGAGCTCTGACCGATAGGAATCGAAATTCTTTGAAGATTTCAAACCCGAGAGGTCCATTCAGGAGTTTATTTCCATTTTTACAAGAACCCTTTCATGGGATCAATTTTACACATTTCCCATCATCGATCGATCGATAAGGACCGATGCGTTTCAGTGATTTCAAACTCACTTCAAACAAACAGCCCCTTCGATCACGTTTTCACAAAATTCCTTCAGGGGCTCATTTTTCCATTTCCTGCAATCAATCGACCGATAGGACCCTATAGGGACGGAGATTTTTAGTGATTTCAAGCTCGAGAGGTCCCTTCAGAACTAATTTTTCACATTTCTCATCATCGATCGATTTTCAGCGCGAACAACGGGCCGATTGCCGATTTATCATCACGCGGGGCGTGGAGGCGGACGGGGGGGGGGCTGTGATGGTGGCGGCCGAGCGGCGGACGGGCGGCGTCGTCTGGAGAAAACCCGGAGAGAAGTTTGCGTGCCGGCTTGATTGATTGAAGCGTTGACGTCGAACGACCGCATGGCCCATTCCGATCTATGAGTTACGGTAGTCTGTACATATGCGGAAGTCTAAATATATCACCAATGTGTCAGGGTAGAATTGATCCTGAATCAGGGACAGACTCTCTTCAAAGTTCTTGTTAGTTCCTGAAACCGAGTCAAAATCCTCAAAGGCCTGACTCCAGTGCCCCTAATGGACCCAATAGCCTTGAAAGACGAATGGGTTCCATTTTCTTTTTTAGATTTTCGAAAATTTTCGAGAGAAATTCAATTTTTGATTTCTTAGAGCATTTCAGCAAGCAACAGTACAGCAGTTTTTATCAATTTTTATCAGAAGTGTCACCCATACCCAATGCGAATTTCCCACCGGTCCAAGATAAACCTTTCCTATTTTACCCAAGAGTTTTCGGTTTCTCGCACTTTTGTTGCTTCGCCCACACAACGTTCGCTCTACCCGACCGATCTTTCCCATCCCTTTTTGACGTTCCAATCGTCCGTTCTTGATTGACAAGGTAAACGTATCTCACCTACAGTTTCATCGCCACCAGAGATGTGCGAGTTCACGAAGACCAAGAAGATCAACTGGGTAAGGGTAAATCAGAAGTGAGGGAGTTTCCATGGTCCATGTAAATCGTTAACAAGACTTTTGGAATCGTGAACTAGGTAAGGGTAAATCAAAAGTGAGGGCAGTAACCATGACCCATGTAAATCGTCAACAAGACTTTTGGAATCGTCAAAAAAGCGAAAATCAATAAAACGCTGTATGATCACGAAAAAAGTCAAAACCGAATAGTCTTCTATCTGAAGAAATCTGATCACTCGATAATTCTTGTCAATATAACGGCTGCGGACAATTCTGGGTCTGCTAGGCAGTTTTAGTTGAATTTTTGAAATATTATTGAACACACTAGCATAAAAAGAAAAAGAAGAAGTTGAAATACAAATGTAATAGAAATATAATAGTTAAGTAGCGCTGTATCAGGAAAAGAACGGAAAGGGATTCTTTCATCATTTCCACTCCAACTTTTTTTGTTCTGAATTGGATTTTTATTGCCTTCTTTCCGTCGTTCTTATTGAGATCACCTTCCTGAACCAACTCTCCAAAGAGGAAGCCAAAATTCGTTTTCGAAGCTTCGAAGCCAAATTTTAGCCTCTCAAAAACGAAGAGCCACTCGGAAACCTTCACTCTCCGAGCCGTTTTCGACTGCTTCCCCGGTTCTTCTTGTCTGAGAATCTGCCAAATTCCTCTCATTTTGAATTCAACCGGGGAAAATTCAAAAGTGTCGAGGCCAAGTGGGAAAGTGGAAAATCGATAGCAGTCCCCAGCAGTCAGTTATCTGGCACCCGCATCTCGACGCCACAGAGAGCCGAACAAAGCCTATTGAATTTCACCTCTCTCTCCCCATGCAGATTACGGTAACGAGGGCTGTGTGTGGCCGAAGCCTTTTGGAGGGCATTTAAATGGTTAAATATTTTGGAAAAGCACCGAAATCAGCAGCTGGCTTTGTAAGAGGTCGTGGAACTGTAGGCGGATCGCTAGACCGATTGATTCTCGGTAAAAAATGGAAGAGGTTCTCTTAATTCGAAAAAAAAAACCATAAGGAAAAACAAAAAAAGGATTGGAGAGAATGGCAAGGCGGAAGAGTTCTGGGTAAAGATTTACCTTCACCCGAGCTGGAATGAACCCGTGTCATCCAGGGATAGACAGCCGCCACACCGGGTTTCTCCTCGTCACCACCACTGCCACCACTGCTACCAGTGTCTTTCTTCTCCTCTTTGTCATCTTTTGCCCAATCGACCGATTGTTGTGGATAGCAGAGACCCTGCAAGACGGCTCTCTTCAACTGATATTGATTTTATCTTTGTTAAAAAAAGATTGGAACGACAAAGCATGACATTCAGATCAAGCGATCAATAGTATGGTCCAGCCTTAATAATATGGATCTCTGGAAAGAAATCGCAGATCGATAAATGGAATAACATTTAGATCATGATTTAACAACAAAACGCGACATTCACACCAATCGATCGATTATATGGTTTTAAGCAGATTTCTTCAAGGAAATTGCAGATCGATAAATGGAATTTTTTGGATAGTGATTTATAAAAATGGAAAATCTCAAGGCAGCTGTTCCCAGGAAACGTTCCGGAGCACTGATTTCGAACAAATTGAATCTAAAAGCTGAATTACGGTAACGAATGCTGTGTGTGGCCGAAGCCTTTCGGAGGACATTTAAATGATTAACACCCCACATCAAAAGAGTTTTTTCATTCTCTTCCTCCCCAAAAAGCTCGTTTTCAGGACCGGCTAGCTCCGAGCACTTCCACAAACAAGGAAGAGATTCTATCGAGCCAGGTTTTCGTACGACGACAGGAAAATGTTTGTGGTAAGCAGCGCCTCATGGAATGTACACACTCTTCTATGAAACTCCCACGTCTACTGTATCTCATGGGGAACCCGAATAGGAAAATGATCGATAAAAACGATCGATAATCCGAATTTTTCCTGGACAAAGAACTTCAAAATCATTTTAGATTCGTGCGGTTTCGGTTCTCCTATCCCCGACGGGGGAGGGATACATTTCTCGGAGAGCTCTTTTGAGGCCTGAAATTTGAAATGGGACATAGGATTGAAATGAAGAAATGGGAAGAAATTCGGAAAAGTTCTCTAAATTCACCAAAAATTGACCTATAAATTCACCAAAAGAATTTGAAGCAGTGTAAGGAGCACTGCATCGACCTATTTAAACAATATTCTTATTACACTGTTATATCGAATTCTGATGAAGAGGAAGGAGAAGAAACGTTCCCAATAATACCTTTCTTATATCAGAACTTTGGAATCCTTCGCTTTTCATCATCTCAGCGAGGTATCGGTGCCTTCTCTGGCAATATAATACATGGACAATATATTGTAATGAGATGCCAGTTCCAATTACTAAAGTTTCCGGTTAGACGAGGGGTAGAGCAATGCTGCTGAGACTTCTGAAGGCGTAAAAGCGGACGAATCAGGAAGAAAATATTCAACTTCGGCTCGAGTCAAGTTTATGGAGAAATTCTCACGGAGAAGTCAAGCTTGCAACCAGCAGAAGACGTTTGCAGACAGCAGACGAAGTTAAAAAGCAGACGATACACGAAGAAGAGACGAAGGTGGTGACCGAACCGGTGGGTGGCCGAGTTCGAGGAAAAACTCGTCAACGTCGTCGTCGTCGGTGGTTCAGCGACGAGCCGTGGCGATGGTTGAAGTGTTGGTCGGTTGGTGCTGGTGGCGGTGGTGTTGGTGGTGGAAGAGTCGTAAATCTAAGGAGCAGCGCTGGTGGCCGGTGATTAATACGCTCGCCGCTCTCCGTGCTGGTGCTGATGGTGATGGTCGGAGCATCACCATCTGATTTCTCTCTCTCCCAGTCATCCCCTCCACCACCACCACCCGTATATCATGCACCAGGAAGATCGGTTCCGGTCGACTGATTGGCATCGAAGAGCGCTCAGATCGATCCGAAGGGCCATAGTGTTTGGGAGGGAAACCGAGCAGAATTTACCACGTAGGGGTCTCAATAAAAAACCCTGCATGACGTTGAATACAGTGTAATAGTATTACCTCAGCTGATAACCAGGACTAATTAATACAGCTTTATCACGGCTTACGTTACGTCCCATTCGCTTTCGTAGGCCGTTCGTCAAAAAGCTCTTTTTTCGACTTTTTTCTACAGCAGCGTCAGAGTGTCCTTTGAATAGCAAGTAGAGGAATACTCCTGCAGCTACCATTGCTCTGCATCACCCCTGCCTCAATTTCGGCAGCGCAAAACCCTGGAAGAAAAGTTCCAAACAGAGTCCAGGGGTAAGCCCACATGGGCGGGTAGAAGAGGACCACTCATAACCAGATTAAAGCTTAACATGTATTTGAGCGTTAACCTTATATTGTCGCGATACTTCACCAGGAACTGATTCAGGCAATCAATGAAGAATGTTTCAAAGAAGTCGACAAGTGGTCGATTTTGCACGCATTAAGACGAAGGACACCACCTGACGAATGAACCCGAATGGCACCTCATAAAATTAATGAAAATATGCCCATTAAAATAGTCCATCTGGCAGGAAATGTTAGCAGAACAGAGAGTCAAGTGCCTTTTCTATCAACTGTGCTTCCGACAGAAGTTATTCCGATTTCCAAGGTCCTGACTCGACTTGATCTCTGCACAGTATTTTAGCTCAAAAAGGACCAGCAAAACTTTTTCAGGATGAACTTCACGTAGCACGGCTTATCGGGAGCCCAACAATCCTCCTTCGTATTTTGTCTTAGTTGTTAGAAGTTCCATGAGCCCGAAAAAACGGATTTTTCAGCTTGATAAAAATTTGTGAATCGATTGCAAGTTGTGAAGTTTCGCTTCTTCTTCCCGAAACTTAACCCCGGGACTAAAAGTTGAGCGATTTGCCCAGTTCAGTCAGCTGTTCAACTAGCAGTACTAAAATTTCAAAATTCCAGGTAAAATTTGATCTTCAACAATTTACAGTTTGGATAGACCAGATCAAGCTTCCATATTCTAAAAGATTGCACAAAGACGAAACAACACTTTGGGTCTCGAAAAATACAGAAAAATACACAAAATTTTGAGAATCGATTGCGAACTGTGACAAGTTACCACATCGTAATTTCAAGTCACGAGACAGGGATGTGAACGTGACTAGAAGCACTGCAGTCTTCACGACCAAAACAACAGGAGTTCAAATGCTCAAAAAATTCAAAATAAAGTTGAAAAAACGATCAGAAACTTAGATAGACGACGTTCTTTTTATGAATAAACGTTATTCACACTATGAGCTCGGCAAAATAAAACTCTTCGCTTGTCAGCTGATCGATAGGGTATAATTAACGAGTCGAGAATCTCTTCTGGGGTAAAAATCACCATCAAGACACTGCAATTTGTTTGTCGGCAGTTTTTCAATGGTCGTATCTGGCTGATTAACGAGCGAAATAATTGAATCGAACAAGCTGCAGGAAACATCGATCACCGGTGACGACTTATTGTAAATAGGCCTAACCCTTCGTGGTGATAGAGAATTTACCGGGTGGCGATTCGGAAACATACCCAGGGAAGATGGATCAACCCAGCAAACTCGGCCGGTTTGGTGGGGTTTGGTGGTGCGCGGTCGAAATTCGTCGCATCGACCCACCACGCGCTTGCCGTTATCTGCATTACGTGCCCACTCACACACACTTGCACACACACACCAACGGAAATGAACGAAAGAAATAAAAAATTCAAAAAGAAATCGAAAAAAGGGAAAAACAAAAAGGCCTCACCGGATCCTGACATGGCGCCACCGCCGAAGCCCCTTGCTGGAAGTAGGCCGCTGACTGCTGCGTTTGCTGTTGCTGTTGCTGTTGCGAATCGTAGTAGAACACGCCTAGGCCGTTCAGGCCCTGCGCAGGCCCGCCAGCAAACTCCGATGACGTCATAGGCGCACACTTAACAAATCGCAGCTCATTAAGCGGACTGTGTGTCGGCGCCGACGAGGGCGTGGCCACGGCGGCTGTTTCCGGGCCGCGTGATTGGTCGCCGACGGCTGACAGGGCGTGGCCGCTCCGCCCACCTACCACGCCCCGTCAGCGCGACGTCGCGCGGCCGCGCCACGCGGCGGCGCAGACGATACGGTAGCCGTGGCGCGTGGAAAACGGTCGATTACATTGCGAATGAATGAGAACGAGATGCGAATGTGAGCGAGAGCGATCTGTCCGATTTGCGGAAGTCAATCGGCAGTGCGTTTTCTGCACAGACATCGCCAAAAATCTTATTTAATGGTGGTAATTTTGAAGTGAAATTGTGGCTTATTTGTCGGATGTCCGCTTAAAATGATTATCTTTTCAGCAACACAACAACAAAACACAATCAGGAATGCAGCAAATGTAGCGCATGAATACATATGGAGCAAAAACGACGATAATCGCAGAGAAATGGAACTGGAGTGATACGAACTCAGTGCAGATATCTTGAAAAAGTTCAGTTCAGGCATCTTAAAAATGCAAGATAGATCACGGACAAATTCTAATGGCAAATGATGCTTTTAACTGAAGAGGAAAACAGGAAAACAGTAATTCAACAGGAAATCAAATATGATACCCTGACGGTACCGCTATTTAGTGTTGAATGAAATATTTATAATAATTTAATATGTGAAAACAAATAAACGTTTAAACGTCAACAAAAATAGTGACGAAAGTACTCGAATGTAGCTGTGCAGAGCAAGGTTAGTAAGGTGAATCAAACTTCATTTGGCGTAACGTTTCGACTTTTTCGTCGTCGTCAGTGGCCCCGTGATCCACCGAGAGAGCGTTGCCGGTGGATCACGGGACCTCTCGTCTGGATATCAGTGGATGCAGCTCAAGGGAAACTTGGAAAATGACAAAAGCTTATTCAGTCAGCAGTAAATTGTTCGCTATTCTCAGCATCAGATTGCAAGGAATGAAGTTTATCGAGGTAAAACTGTTGAGGTGGAATTCGGCTGAACCAAAGAAAAAAGATGAAGATAAGAAGCATTCGACTAAATCTGTAATTTTTCCACATTTATGTAGGATTTTCTTCAAGGATTTACACAGTAAAGTGAACTCCTTTGTTTCAGGGTAACCTACGCCGGACTGGCCATAGTGCGCTCCAACAGCAGATGAATTTTACTAATTTTGCTGTCAAAAAGAGCAGCAAGCTTCTGAGAGCTGAATGAGCCAAAAACATCAGAGCTAAGTGAGAGACTTCATGGGTAAGCAAGGTAGAAAGCAAGATGGGGAGACTGTAAGTGAGACTACTCCTCCGAGAGGTAAGCGTCAACCGAACGATCGTTGAACAAAGAAACTACGATTCATAATAATAGTAATGCATAATGTTCCCCGAATAAGATTATGCCGAGGCTGATCGAGAACCGGACGTGGGATCTGCTTCAAAGTGTTTTTTTAATAAAAATGACAGGAAAAGGACCTCTAATTCTGGGAAACAAATGAATATAGAGACAGAGATCCCCACGAAATCCGAAGTGAGCATAGAGAAGGGATGGTTGCACTTGAGTGTTGTGGCTGCAGTTGAGCAGAGAGTTCAAGGACATCTGTCCCAGTTCAGCAATCTAACTAGGAGGAGTCCTTCGTCCTGAATTTACAGAAATCTGACTCGTATCCAAATAGAAAAAAAATTTTGGAGAAGTAAACTTTTCTTCCTAGAAGGATAACAATATGCTGCTCGACTGGAATTCTGAACTGCTATTCAAAACATTATTGGTGACCCTCATCAATGCCTTTTCAGCGAATTTTTGCCCGAGGCAGAACTGGAAGTGTGTAATCCTTAATCAAATCATAGGGATCACAAACTGGTAACTGTAGTATGAGTGTGTCATAGTCTCCTTGCCAGTGTACGAGTGCTTTTTTCTCGATCCGCTGCGAAATGTGTAAGGAGAGATATGGGATGTCTTCCAAGGAGAAGATCACGTTAGATGCGCTAAGCATTCGACATTGGTCCTAAATCGCAGGAGCGTTTTAATTAGGTCCTTTTTATTCAGGTCGGTGTGAGATTTACGAATTTACCATCACCAGTCAACAATCCTGATTTTGCTCCATGAAGTTCTTGTAAGGAATCGCAGTTTTTGTGAACTCGACATCGATTTTTGAACTTGTTCTGCATTCACAAATTATGGCCTTCATCATAAAACTTGTTATTGAATACGCTCCTGAGACAAATGTGGAATCATCGTTCCTCGTTGAGCTGTAATAATATGTGCAATACTTACATAAATAATGAGTAAATAACTCGGATAGAGAATAATCGTCGAATGAGTTATCCAGGAATGAGAAGCAGTCTGCGAATCCGATTCTTGCTGTGACACTGAAGTGACAATGTCAGGTCATTCACAATATTTCAATTTTATTTCGTTTAATTATCTTTACATCCACATCAATGTGCAATACAAACAAGATTAGTAAAAAAGCATATTCCGCTACCTCTCAGATGGAAAGCTAACTTTGAGAATCGGGCGATAAAGGTTTGGCACCGCCCTCCACGCAAGATGTCGCATCGACTGAAGAAATCGAATGCGATAACTCGTCCCCGGGAGAGGAAGCTCTGTGAGCACTCAAACGAATGAAGAAAAAGAGTAAAAGAAGTTCCAGTGATCAGATTTCAATGAGAAATATCGATTGATCAGTTGTAGAGTTACGGACATACAGGTGCCCTGGTTGCTAGGAGCCATACAATACTTGGGAGATATTCAGAAAGGTTATCCTTCATAAAAAGGTATCGTTGGGCACGGAATTGAGTTTGAAGAGAATGAAGCGAAAAATAGGAACGATAAAGACAAGGAGCCTCGGGCATTTGATCGATAAAGACTTTGGTTTCTACAATAATCACTCGATGCGATGGCAGGTAAGACAGGAGGAATAATTACTTTGGCAGCGATGTTTTCACTTCCAACTGTTTTAGTACTCAACTCAGAGGTTGGAGTTCCAATCAGAACGTAATTTCAACGCAAAATTCAATATATGATGAGTGGAATGATGAGGTATTTTTAACAGAGAAGCTCACACAAGATGCGCCACGCATTCGACATCAGCCCTAAATTGGGTAAGAGCGTTTGAATGGGCACTTTAGACGCACTGAACGGGTAGATTCGCCCAAATGGTGAGCTTGTCATCTTATATCCGCCTACTGTTATTTTATGACAGAAAATTTTAAGGAAGTCAACAACATTCACGAGTGAAAACCGAAGCGAAGAACGGGGCTATGCGCTCGTTTCGTTTTTTACCCTAGGCGAGTCTATAATGAAAGAATGTGTAATTCACTAAAGAAATGTAGTAAATCTGTTTCGTGTTCCGTTGTTAAATACTATTATTTTATTAAGTAGGGGTTTTCTGCTACTTGAGCTCATCACAGTAAGTCTTCTATGTAACAAAAGTTGTACTAATAGTAAACTTTTAATTTGTCTTTTAGCAGTGTATTTTACTAGCAGTGCGAGGGGGGTCAGCTTTGAAGAAATGATGAAATCAATGAACAACCATCACCTAGAATTCTAATAAGTCTCAGAAAATCACATAGAAATAGCGGAAATGAAAAGCACTTGATAAATGTTAAACTGGCTATTCAGGATTCATGTATGTAGTTCTCGTGGCAGAGGAGCATAACTCCCAATTATACTGCTTTCCAGAAATGTAACTTCAGGGTATAAAGATAAGGGATATGATGTCAAGAAAGTAGAACACGAAACAAGAAGCTGACAGAGTCAAGGTTGCCCGGCAGCTTGTTTGGCGATACTGCTGTTTTCCGTGAGTGTTACAACTAGACAACACTGCCGGTGATCTTTGTGAAGAGGAAGTGGGAGCGGGAACGGAGAAAACTGGCAGAATAATGACTCGATCATTTTGTTATAACTTTTTCGTGTGAGGACCACTCTTCATTTTCCGTTACTTTGCCTAGTTTTATTTATTCTAAATATCGGTAACATAACTAGCAACCAAAAGAAACAGAATGAAAAACAGCACCTCTAAAGAAGATATAGTGCAATAGTAAAGGCTCATAATAAAAGAGCAAGAAAAATTTCAAGAATAGTTATAAGTAAAGCACTACCATCTCAAAAAGCCATGCGAGAAAATGCCGTGAAAAGAGAATAATACAGCAAGATGTTAATGCGGCTACTTAATGTTTCATTACTGCACTTGGGTATCTTCTGTTCCCTGTCTTCGCTTTATCATTTCACAGTTCTCCTGCTAAAGTTGGACGTTGCATTTCCGTCTTCCCCCAGAAAATCAATCAATCAATTCAATCTATTTTATGCGAGTAAAGTCTTCGGCCACACGTCGAACTTATTCAAATATTGGAGTGAGTCATAAGTTATTACCATTGTTACTTTCGAGTAACTTCCAATTTATCAACCTCTACAAAACTGAGGGATTGTACCTATCGAAGCACCATCCCTCGGTAGTGATAACTCCTCTCCGTTGGTCCGATAAGCAATTGATGCCGTGGTGGTACAACTGTAGGGCTTCGTTTGATTAAATATGTGGTGACAGTTTCGTGTCCTCCCTTTGCACTTTGGAGACCATTTGTACTATTTTAATATCATAGATCGTTGTGTCACTTTTCCACATTTTCCTAATTTTGCACAGCTTCTATCAGCAGAAAGATTTCCTCACGACAGAAGTTCGTTCCATCTCAGCGAAGTCGCTGGAAACCTCGTAACATAAATCATGAACGCTTCCGATGACTTCCTTGGAAGAACATCGTCTCTCAATTTATTTACTTTTTCATTATTAGCTGTTATACACGGGAAGTGCGCCATAACATATCAATAAGAAACGATTGCGATCAACAGGCGTCATTTAACCTGCAAACACGAATATGTTTACAAAGGCAAGGGGTCGGCTGGAAAGTGTAGTGCGTAAGGATAGAAGTGGTAGGTTGGTTTCAGATAGTATGGATAACGAGGGAGCGACCAAGAAAACAAGGAGAAGACTGTAAATAGTCGGCAAAGTATGAATAAGCTATTCTTACCCAGTTTGTAGGGCCCGCGTGGTACAGTGGTAAGAGGCGCTGCTGACACCCGCACGGTCGAGGTATCGATCCCGGCCCGGGCTAACCAAGCCTTCCATCCCTCCGGGGTCGGGTAAATTGGTACAAGACTTGTCTGGGAAGGTAAAGACACTGACCTGGTATAGCGGCTGGCCCCCACAGGTCATTGTATAGGCCAAACACGCATTCACCAAGCCTCTACGACTTGAATGGAACACGAATGCGGCGGCGCGTCCTCGGGGGACTGATCAACGCCGGCACCTTTACCTTTTACCTTTTACCCAGTTTGTGCTCTCTGAACAGCATCAACTATTAACGTGAAATTCCAGTCTTATTACCGCTGTCTGCGGTTTACTATTATACATAATAGAATCATATATAATAGGATAGGATGTTCCAATGCACAGCCCCGGATAGGTTGAGACGCGGGTTCGAATCCCACCAGAGATGCAATTTTTACGATAAACCTAGCACAATCATTGCAGCATCAACTATATCGAGTCACTACTACCAACCCTGTATACAATGCCTTTGAAATGGGAATCTGATCGAAGGAACCGTTGCTGACAATTTGCGGACCATACTTTCCAGCCACCCTGTATGCTCGTAGCGTTCTGGAAGAGGTTCACATACAACCACTTTTGGAAGAACACAACGAAATCGTCATTTCCCTTCATAGTCTCTTTCATTGTCTCTGTTTCACGCGCTCCAAGGTGTAAGTATTGATCATCTACAGAGTTTTATTTTACAATCGCCGCACAATGCGGAAACTGTGACCTATGTAAGTAAACCGACACGTCACAGAGGAAATTTGCTGAATGTCTTTTTGGTCCGAATATGCGAAAAAGTGGACTCTGGACTGATTCTCACTATGCAGAAACTAATAATTGTTCCCCTTCTCTTTTTTGCGCTCCTGTTTTTTCACAATTGTACAAAATGCGTCTGAAGTTCAGTTCCGCTCCGATTCGCTCATTTTTGCAGTCTATACCAGTGAACGGCACAATCTTATCCCCGATAGCGGTTCTATTACGACACCTGTCTCGTTTTTCCCGTAACCTCCACTCGCCCAACTCCTGCATCGCGGTTATTCAAGAACTTCCGGGGCCGGATCTATGGAAACAGATCGTGATATATTACGCTTCGGGTGGAATACATAGGTAAAGGTAAAAGTAAAGGTAAAGACGTTAATCAGTCCACTAAGAACGTGCCGCCGCCTTTGTGTTCCATTAAGAATCGTAGAGGCATAGTGAATTTGGCCAACATAATACTCGCGGGGACCAGCCACCAAGTCGGTATCTCTACCTTACCAGACAAGTGTGGCACCAAATTACCCGACCCCGGAGTTATGAGAGGTTTGGTTAACCCGGGCGGGGATCGATCGCTCGACCGTGCCGGTGCCAGTAGCAGGAAACGTACCGGTCATATACTCCGAAAATTGTGTGACGAAGTTCGGGTGTCTCGGTGTCTGACGTGAAGTGGTGCATCGGCTGCAATCACAGCCGCCACACATATACGGCCGATAGTAGAAACTAGCCCTTCAAGCGATACGGGTGGTCTCCGGCCGCAATTTGGAAAACGGATGTCCGACTCGTGATCAGCACCCCAGAAAACCTCCGTGGATGAAGTTTGGGGAGAAGTTAGTTGAAAACAAACCGTATGCTGCTAAAATTCGCTGTTTTTGACCAACGAAAGTCCGTAAAGGCGGCCGCAGAAGCGCGCTGCCGTTGCGGAAATGAGCTCGTCTCCCTTTTTCTCTCACATTTTACTTTACTGCGGCAGTCAAAGTCTGAAGGGGGCCTTAGGGCAGTGTTCCGAAACGTTTACTTTTGGATGAAGTTGTTCGGTTTGACAAACTTCCTCAGTATATTTCTAGGTTTTTAGTGTGCTTAGTCTGTGGAAGTCTTACGTTTAGTTGCTACGTTCCATAAACATGGATAACGACATTAAGGAATAACCCTTCAGAAGAATGAGAATTGCGTGGTCAGTTGCAGGTTGCTCGAGGAGGTCACCAACGAACTCAAGGATGCTGACCTCCGCGCTCATTTGTTCGTCTCGACGGTTCTTCCTGCTATACTATCCGGCTGAGACGTGGACTGATACCTCGGCCCCTCAGGCGATGTCCTTGCAAGTCACACATAGAGCGTTGGAAAGGTTTTTCCAAAATGTCAGACGTCGCAGTTCTGATCTGGGCCACATTTCCCGTTAACCATATCCTGCGGTACATACGACACATTTTACGCGATTTCGCAGAACATACATCGAAATCGACGACACGCCGGTTGTACAGCGAGAGAGAAACATTCTTGTTCATCAAGTAAGACTGTGAAAGAATAGTGATTCACACTCCCAAGAAAGACCACTGACGAGATCGCCGAATATTTTCGTTGAATCTGCCATGATGATGACTTTTTCCAGAACAGCTGATCCTCACCTTCATCACAATCGAGTTTAACTAACGAGTTGGGTGTCAATTGCCGGACGAAGATGCCAATGGGAGTTGTATAGGGTCCGGCACGTTCAGTGGTGTTGGTTCTCTGTTTACCTAGGAACTGCCAGATCCTACTCCCCAGAGCCAATTAACCAGCCAGAACACAGCACGACGCCGGTTCTTCGGGAGCGTTCGCGCCCCAAAGTCGATTCGAGTCGGCTAATCTGGTTTTAGTCATGGTGGAATCTCGTGTAGTTGCTGCGAGTTGGTTATCTGGCCGGCCTTTGTCGGTGCCGACATCAAAGACACCGCCGGCGCCAGCGCCATTCATCCAGCCGCCAGTCCGCGGAGGCTTGGCTGGCAGGCTGGCGCTCCTCTCCGGCTCCAGCTGCCTCCTCTCCGGCTTCTCCGCTCTCGAGCACGAACTCTTTGTCGGAGCGTCGGCCGGCGCCCTCGTCTCACCTTGTGCTGCCTCGTCGTGGATGCCGTCGGCCATCCATCAGTGCGCTATGAACATACGCCGCCCGCCTCTCAACTATCCGCACCCAGCTCAGCCAACGCCTACCGTAAGACGAGCGTCGTGTGGCATCTGATGGACACATGAGACGACGACGCGACGACGACGTCGAGCTGCTTCTTCTCACAGCTGTTTCATGTGAGGATTCCCTAAAAACGCCCGGCTTACGGTAGTTGGGGGGATTACGGTGATACATGAGAAACACGTGAGCCGCTCAGCGCCCTGAAGCAGTGTCTCCATATACTAGAAATGCTATAAACTTGCCGTCTCCAGAAACATCGAGTACTTGTACCGTGTCACAGGGTAACCCAAAAACGTAAGGGGTATGGGAAGAATAGTTTATCTCCTAAAATCCCATCCTAATCACGCCCCTATAGTAATAGTACTGATAATGAAGATAATAAAGTCAGCCAGATTCAGACACTAAAAGCATAGAAAAAAGATCCAACTGATGCAGCAACGACTGGCAACTGGCTCTCAGGTCACCGTCCAAACGCTTTTCAGTGGTAAGTGCGGCTGTGGGCAAAATATTACGACGAATTTTGTCGCAATTTTAAAGAGCAAAGGCTCAGAATATAAAGGTAACTGTCCTGAAAGACATCCTGGGCCCAGATTTATGAACAGACGAGAGGTCTCCCAAACCCTGCCCCTTCGCGAGGTGCTATAGATCCGCGATAAACCCCGATGTAACCGTGGCGCGCATTTACGAATCTCGGGTTGCACGCCTCTCAGGGTATATTTCGGGGTTTATCAAAGGTTTACCAATGGTGAATGTGGGCCCTGAATTACCCTCATCTGCTCGGGCGAGATCTGGAGATGGGAAGCATCGATCTTATCGTCGATTGGGCACAAAAACGCTTCAGTGAGTAGTTCCACCAACAAAATTTTCCGACCGTTCCTGGAAGATTGTTTGGAAGACTTTGTACAGAAATTTTTCGATCTCAAAGCTCATCAGCCAAGAGCGCGAACAATCAGGACGGATATGAAATAGAATCCAAGGGCACGGCGTATCCTGCGACAACTCTCAATTCCGATAAGATCACCCTTAATTCGGCGGTAATGCAGCTTCTATGGTAGATAAGAATACCCTCGAAGAGAACTCGCACTAGATCAGTTCACAAGATTCTCCTTTTCTCTTCCCTGGAAGGATAAAGAAATGAAAACAGCGAAATAGAAGAATGAAGCAGAACGCTCCAGACAAAACTATTCCTACCATTACCTTTTCCATATTCTAGACAATATTGGCGATCTGAAAAGTGTGAGAAAAAAGAGAAGGAAAAGAAGAGTTCAAAATTTTCCTTCGTCATATGACATCATCCGCCTTCATCTGAAATATTTCAGATGAGGGAATCCCGCGTTGAGCAATATATCAGAGTTTATAGCGAGCACGCGCCAGTGTTCCGCTATCCCTCAGATTTCGTTTGTCATCGGGTATTTATATTTATAGGTTTACACCGTCTGAATAACCTATTATTATTCATTTCCTCGGTATTATTATTTTAATCATAGGATACTTATATATGTATAATACTATTTAAACTTCAGAAATTTGGACCGTAATAAAAATATAACATAATAAAAACGGGTGAATAAGTGAATATTCAAGTTCTGATGGATTCCTTTTTCACTTCTTAATTAACCTATCCATTGCGGGAAAAATGTCTTTGTGAGATGAAAAATAACGTTTTCTTCTTTTCTTCTCTCCTAAGCCAATGAGGATGATAATGAGGAATCTTTCATTCATGCCCTCAGGCGAAGTCGGAGTCTCTTCAAAGTCCAACGAAATTGTAAAACAGGAAAATCTTGGAAAACTTTGTCACAGAGAGACGGCGAGACATTGACTTGCACACCTGACACCACAAATCATCTTTTACAATCTCAAGCGCGGTTGAAGGCGTGGCGCATTCTGATGGGAGCGGTCAGTGGCGAGCACTGCACCAACACTCTTTCATTTTCATTCATGAAACAAGAATCGAATATCACAAATATCAGGTATCAACTTCAAAAGCCTGTGAGGAAAATGAATTCGAAGCCTAAATTTTATATTGATAACGGTGGAGGAGCACAACTATGAAAGCAGTAGAACTTTGTCTTCTTAGTTGCAAATTTTGAGTTCATATCACAGTCAAAAATCTCCGGTAAATCTCCCCGACTAGAAAAAAACAAATGTCTCACACAAAATCAAAACTGTATCAATCCAACATCTCGTGAAAGCTTTTGTCACAGAAAAAGATTACAGAAAACACCCAACCTCAAGTGGGCCTTAAATGTTTAGCTTCAAGTGTGAGTTGCTAGCGAAGATTAAAATGTATGATTAGCCGTGCATTGTCTTCGTGGACTACAGCTCTGTAAAGTTTTTTTTTTAAATTTCACATTTGTATAGCGAAGAAACTACGTCCAATTTCAGTTCGGTTATTCTCCTAAATACCGCTTCCATCCTAGTCTATCGCTTCCATTTCATGTAGAAAAACATTCTCAGAAAATAAAAGAGACAGGATTTATATATGGTTTTGAAAACTACTTGATATGCGATATCAAACGTTTAAATGAGCAATGAAATAGGTGATCATCCAAGCAAGTTGTGCTAGAAATAATGACTGCAAAACAGTCCACGAAATTAGTTCACAACCTAATAGTTTGAGTAGTAGGAGGTAGTGGTCATCTGTTATCCTTGCTGAATACGCCACGCATTCGACTTTCAGTCGGAATCGTGGAGACGTGCGGAGTGAGAGGATCAGACGATGATGTAATTATTTCACTCCCAGACGTGTCTGACAGGACTAGCGTACGGTAATGTGGATGGTATGCAAAATTATGTTTCCCAGTTTCGTTTTTACACTGACTCCAAGTTCAGAACAACCTCTCCAATGTATTTCTTTGAAAAATTTTAACTGCTCAATTCAAATCTACATCGTGATTCTAGTTGTTCAGCAACGTCGTCTCATTGTGCGCTCACCATGCATGGTGTAGAAATAAATTAAATTAAATTGTTTGATGGCATAAACTCATAATAGAAAAAGTGAAAAAGAAGTGCCATGAATATAGAATCACCATAATAAAATGAAAAAAAAAACTAGGATTTCTCAAGTTCTCTTTTCCAAAACAGTATGGTGTTAGATTTATTGCATGCCGCGGTTGCGGTTTCGTGGGAAGATTTCAAAATGTTGGTCTAAAGTGCTAAGAAGGATGCGACTTTTGGCTGGGTAGTTCTTAAAGGTCAGGGAATTTCAAATCACTTTTCAAGCCTCTGAAAATGACGAAAGGGTCGAAACGTCAGGCAAAAATGAAGTTTGACACAGATCTTATTGACCTCCTTCGGTACAGCAGCATTCAATAAGAAAAGTCATCTCAAAACGTTCATTCGGCATAAAGAGTAGATAGCGGAAGCGGTTTCGTTGTGCTGACATTTTCCCAGTACGGGGTACTCAATCAAAAAGCAAGGCGACATCAAGTCTCGTTCGCTCACTTTCAGCAAGCACTCAGAAACGTTGAAAAGCGATTTTTGAAGAACAGAACCCAATTTCTCTTTATTTATAATTTTTACCTCCGAGAGAGAAGGTAAACGGAACAACTTCTGCAATACTCAAATCATTTTTAGAAAAGAAGATTCTGCCTCCGTTCATGATTACACTAAGGCTGCTCAAGACATGTAAAATTTTGTTGTTTCTGGTTTATTTTGTGGCACGGACTCATTTATGAATGGGGACTGATTATGTTTATTATAGAAGTTGCCTCACTCACCAATTTCAGAGGCAATCTTATGATAGGATCATTGATAGGGTGATACTTCATATGACGATAGGATATTGGACGCATGTCTAGTTACTTGAAAAATAAACCAGAATTTAGTGATTCATGTTTCAGATTCGGGGATAGTGGACAGAAAAGGAAGAGAATTGGATCAAAAAACCAAGGGATATCAAAGAAATGGAAGCAGAAATAATGGCTGAAAAGGGAATTAAGTGTATGAGGTAGAAGGAAACTAATCAGGAGAAAATGAACACAAAGATACGGTCTTTTAACGCCTTAAAGGAACACAACGGCACGACGATGTTCTGAGTCTGGTTTTGAATTAGAATTTGTTTCAGTTAGAGTCTGGCATTCTTGTGCTATTTACGTATTTCTTGCGCGTCGTCGGAGGTACAAAATAAAAAATAAAAACAAATAAAAAAATGATTGGTCAGTTTTGAAAGCATCCAAAAAGAAGGAAGGAAATACCAAGACATATTCAGTATGAAGTAAAAGAAAGATCACAGGAGGAAAAGGATGAATCACATAAAAGATATAGAAGATATTTTTCATAATTTTAAGAACACCACTCCCGACGTCTGCAGTATTCTCCGTCAATAGAGTGGCAACAGGCCAAGGAGTTCGGCGCCAGTCGCGTTGGAGCACTCTTTCTCCATCTCATGATATAAAAGTAATACACCAGCCTTGTACCCACATCTACTTACCCAAATTTCGGTCTTCTGCTCGGCAAGTTTCAATTTTAGGGTTTCCGTAGCGGTGCAAACCGGATAGGTTAGGTAACCTCCAACGAATTACTAAAAGAGAGTGGCACATGGACATGGACTTTCAGGATATTCCAGAAGAACGAGAAAAGTACGGATGCATCGGAAAGTCGCTTCGATCCTCAAACTACACTAGAAATGAGGTGCCAGAAAATTTTTTTGGAACACTCTCTTATAAAAAATGCTAATCTTTCCATTGTAAAAGTACTTTTTTGATAGTTCTTCAGGGTTCTTCTTTATTAGGGACCAACTAAGACGGCTTATCAAAAGGTTTAATTTGAACAACTGAAATTTTGTTGAGATGTAAAGTAGAGATCTGTGGTTGGATAGATGATAGACTTAAATGGAACGGCTCATACAGCATTCCCTATTCAGCAGTAATCGCCCACTAGGAGAGAAATGATGACTGGAGCACGTGAAGTGCCTTTCACTTGATTTTTACCTGATGAACATTTTTTTGAAATCAGTCCGGTACACTAACAGATTTTGTCAAAATTTCAAAATGATTTGAGGGCTTCCTATTTGATTAAAGATGACAACCTGGCACTATGGGCCGCAATGAAGAATGGAAGCTGAAAGGGGATCGTCCGCCTTAACATGTGCGGTTGTAACCCAGACGTTCCGCTCCCTTCTAACTTCCATAATTGCCCTAAGCTGGCTAGGTCGGGTACCCGTCAGAGGTATTTTACGGGTATACGTAGATACGGGGTATTTTACTAAACCAGCCGTTCAGCGTCCGCCGAAAGTCTGTTCAAACGCTTTTGCTACCCTCTCTATGAGAAGCAAATCGGTTTCAAATTGGCACTACACGCTAAGAAACAAACATTTTCTTTTGAGCCGGTGTTCAATGCAGACGGCGGGATTCACTGGGAGTACGGTAACGGGCAATCGTGGCGGGACCCATATGAGCCACTCATGACAAACATCGCGTGGGTTTCGCTTATTATATAGTAGGATTGTGGTTCTATCGGGGTTTGGGAGGTTTTTACAATATCTGGTTACTTATGAACTACAACAAATCGAGATTTGGCTACTTCTTCAGTGATGCAGCTCAGCGCACATGATTCCATCACTATTTGTCGTTACTGTTCACCTCGACTCGAATCAAGTCACTGTCTACTTATTTGGAAGCTTACAGGTTTTGTTGCGCACGTCTATGTGCAATAAATAATTAAGTAAATAAATAAATAAATAAATAAATGATGAGACGATTTATAGAGACGGGTCGTTATAGTGTCGACAGTGGATGTGCCTGTTGGATGAACAGGCGTGAAGAAATGTGTCAGTCAGCTGCTTCGATTAACTGACATTAAGGGCGGCAATAAATACTGTCCCTCGAGCACGGTGGCGCTAATGTGGAAAATATTACTGAAAAATCGAACGTTTCTCTCATTGTCCACACTTCAAAAGAAAATTGCAAAATTAAATGTAGACTAGATACCGTTTTAGTCCCCACTGAGTGAATCGCGATTCCTCGAATCAACGAAAATGTACAGTACCGAATATTTCGGCTAATCAAAGCAATTTCAGGTACGATTTATATATGTTTCGATAGAGCTTGAGCTGCTGAGCTCAAATATTTGCATATTTTTACAATTTATTGAGTTTCAACAAAGTTATTCAAAAAAGCCGCTCTGGAGCGGTTTTGGCCGGCCATTCCGGGCTTTTGACCAAAAGACACGTCCGGTACTGTATGCAAAAGCAAAGAGAATGTTGTCGGTGTTGACCAGACCTCCCTAAGGGTGCGCCACGCACTCGTCTTTAAGTCAGAATCGCAGATGCATGCTGAATGCGTATTTGCCTTTCACAATGACTTACAGGGCCTAGTCGCTACACCAGTCGGTGTTTTTACCTATCCAGACAAGTCTTGTGCCAATTTATTCAATCCGAACGGGATGGTGGACCTGGTTAGCCTGGGTAGGGATCGGTTGCTCGACCATGCGGGTCTCAGTAGAGCCTCTTGCCACTGCACAAGCGCTCATGTACAAACAATAATCCACAAAAGTAAGGAAATAAAGTGGAAAATCGCGTGTCTCGGAATAGTTAATCACCGTGTGATGCTCAATCATTCGTTTACGTAAAAAGCTATACAAATGGCCGAATTCCAATCAATCCAGTAGACCAGGTGTTCGAGAAAGAGGTTTTTGGACAGGTGCCTTCGCGTTTCGTAATTTCTCATTCGTGTCAGAGATGAAGGTTACATGAAAGAGGGTCGTCCTCTTCCTACTCCTTCTAATTCATAGAAGTCTAGGTAATAATTAGATAATTCGAATTTATCTGCACACTATGGTGTTGGTCTCTCCTTTTTAAAACTAGGGTGCAGCTTAAGTTGTCTTATTTTACTTTACTTTGGTTATTAGTTGTAATTAACTATTGTTTAGGTCTATCCGCATCCGTTTCACGTGGCGCACGTAATAGTGCATAATAGAAAATAAATAAATAATTGCCTTCCTCAACTTCCATGCTGACTTGACTGCTAAAGAAGTTTCAAAGCGCTTCACACTCACATACTCCTAAATCTACCCTTTGGAAAATGTTTTGAATCAAAAAAGTCCTGAGTGCTAATGAATAGAATTTTTAACGGCGACTGGCCTCAGACTAAAAGTGGCCCAGGGATGGCAGCGTGCACAACTCGTAGTCCCTGTGTCAAGTCACCAAAAATAAGAATAAAAAAGAATAATTTCTGCATAACGGGATCTTTTGAGATAATAATGGTTGATATCTGATACTTAGCAGGGTGTTGCGTAAGCTCGGTTACAATGCGGAAGTGAAAAGTAGCAACACTAACAAAAATACGGTAAGGAATACGCTGGCTGTAGGCGTTGATGCGCTATGATTGAAGAGCTATGGGAGGGTACGGTAGTTTTGGGATAGATATTCAAAACAACCATCAGCTGCGACGTCAGGGTATGTGAATTTCCTGCTCCGTTCTCCATAAGAATTCTGATTATTGAGTAGTGCTCAAATCCAAAGAACTAAGTCGAAAGAGCCATCAAGTTTTCTTAAACACAACTCTCGGGTGAAGCATTACGGTAAATTGACTGTATTTTCGATATTTTTGTTCTCATTTATTTGTACAGCTAGAGCACCGGTCTGCCTGCAAAACCTTCGTTAGCTGCTTATAATTCTGTCATCGAACTATGCTCAAGAATAAAAAGCACTTAAACTATCAAGCGGGGCCATCTAAGGGCCTAAAAGTAGGCGTGGCACGAGTAGACGGGCGAGAACTCGTCCGTGGTGAAAAAAATAAGATCCGAAACATCGAACAACCGTCGGAATGGCGAAATGGGTTCAATTTGAGCCATAGCGCTCTCTAAGCTTGAGGTGTTTTGTTTCCAGGAAAATTTCCATTTTTTCACCCAACTTTTAAAATTGGCGGTGATTCCTAAACATACGCTCGACTTGGCTGGAACGCTAGACATTTTCTAAACGTCCTTTTTTTTGCGGAAAAATACGCAATCTCTGTCCATGAGCATTCTTTCTTCTAAAGCGCTTGAAACGCATAACTTACTACTGCAATTTTAATATTTACGCCCTATTCTGCTGGGATGGTATGCAACTGCTGTGTCGTCAGTGATTATGAGGACCTCTCGCCTTCCGCTCCTTTTAACTCACTTTTAAACTTCACTTGTGATGGCACGCCTTGTGGCGTATTCAACACATTAATAAGTAAACTTACATGAGATAACTAACTTTCGCAATTGTCAAAAAGTGTTTCCCAGATCGCTAATCAAATAAGGAACCAAAAATTATTGTGAGATTCCAGTTTTATTAGCGAGGTTTACAGACTAATGCTAAGTACACTAGAAGTAGATGTTGTAGTTATGGTGGTAGGAACGCGGCAAAAATCGCGGCTCAGGCGAGATTCAAACTCTCGAGCTTACAAGGGCACCGTGACGCCAGACCACTACACCACCGAACCGACAAGAAATCAAAAATAGTGCTTTTCTTTGGTGGAGCCGTATTTCGCGCCTAGACGGGGTAGATTTAAGTGACAGTTAGAGTAGACGTTTAACGAAATCAGCAGTTAACAGAAGAAACAAAGAAGAGAGCTGATTTGATGTCACTGTTCAATTCCTTCCAGAAAATCACGAAAGAACACCGAAGAACAAGCACAGCTGTTCGGCAACAATCGGAGGAGAATACGGTAAATCGGTGTCGCTATCGAGCGTCAGGTAATTGACGGTAGCTGCCGGCCGGACAAACGAAAACAATTGTTGAGAACAGCAGTGAGGGCAGTAAAGATTTATCAGAATCGAGCCGGTTATTTCTCGATTGACAGATTGACCCTAATGGTTGCCGCGTCGGCGGCGATTGCCCAACGAGCACCTCCGACTACAGGGTTCGGGCCGAAGGGTCCCTCCGGCCCCGCCTCCGTGTCCGCCCTTCTCCAACCCCTCAGCCGTTGTTCTGCTTCTAGAGAAACCCGTGTTCCTGCATATTCAGCGCTGAGGCTCACCCACTTTTCTAGTTGGCTACCGTGGTTCTGTTCTTTGGTGTATTTGGATAGGCGCGGTCTTTGGGTTTTAAGGGTTTTTTAGCATCGAAATGTTCGGCGATTAGCCGCTCGGTAAATTTTGCCAAAAAGGAACGACCTTCAGTAAAAAAGTTTCGTGGTTCGGCTCGCGAAACAGGTAGGCAACGCCTTACTCTAACGCCTACTTTATCTCCTCCACCTAAGAAACTTTTCCTAAATCTGGGATAAGTAAACTCACTCAAGCAAGCACTCACTTGGCACAGTGGCTTGCACGTTTACCATTTAACTTTCATTTATTGAGACTATTATTCAAAGAAAATTCAGTTCTATTTAAGGTTGTTTCATTAATTAGCTACGCAAATCGAGCCCTAAGTATGTATGAAACATGAAAATAATCGATTATAAAATTGTACGGGCTGGTAACCGATAAAAGGTAAAGGTAAAGGTGCCGGCGCTGATCAGTCCCCGAAGAACGCGCCGCCACATTGGTAATCAGTAGCCATTGTATATGCCAAAATGCGCATTCACTATGCCTCTACGATTCTGAATGGAATCCGAGTGCAGTGCGCGCCCTCAGGGGACTGCTCAACGCCGACTACTTTTGATCCCACTAATAAGCTGGTACTAGAGCTTCGCTGTAAAATGCGAACAGCTGAAAAGATCAGGTTCAGCAAAGGGAAAGTCTGTCTTGAAAACTGACCGATGGTTACCGCTGAAGCTTGAGCTGAAAAGCATCAAAACCCGCCGCCAAGCCTTCCCTGGACGCGCCACGCATTTGACATTCATTCAAGATGGTACAGTGTATTAGGGGTATCAACAGAGATCGGGATTTGAGATGCTCATCAACAATTGTTCTAGATAAGGAAATGCGCCTGCGACTCATATCCTTTACTATTTGAGCGGGATCTGACTATTTACGGATCAGTAGGTCTGAATTGTTACCGAGCGGAATTCAGGCCTTCAAAAGCGCGTTAAACCGGCACTTGATTACGTAAATTTGAAAAGTTTCATGCTTTTTAGTTTATTTGATTACAATCTGTAGTTAAACACTATGGTGTTACTAGCAGTGCTCCCAACTACTTCAAAGTTACTTATGCTTTGATTGTTGGATATTTCTTGATTTATACACGCGGCACTGTCCCGTGTAATAAATAAAAAAGTAAAAAAATACCTCTAGTGCCATATCAAAATAACCAGCCACGAGAGGATGGGAGGGTTAGCCTGGGCATGAGAACCATCTCTCGATCATTAAAAGGACGGATATTTGTAATTGACAAGTGTTCAGAACAATTCCACTTGCAAAGTGGATAGGAGATGCTACGGCTTTCAATGCTCGTAGTTGCCGAATGAAGCTGTCAGAACTACAATGTCCGACTTTCCAAGCCTCAGTTACAAAAAGAAAAAGGCCACTTTGTTCAAAAGCTCAACGAAAGTGTTGATTCGAGCTTCTTTGGAGTTCGATTGTCTAAACATAAGGAAAGAAAGCTGATGCTTCACACCCCGGTTGCAAAGCCAGCTTTGCGCTCGTGCTCCCTCACATTTAGATATTCAAAGAATTTCAATACTGTATTCGGTAACTGCGATTACGTCAACAATCTCTTTCTACCATTTCTCAAGTTGTAATTAGATTGAAGCGCAATTAAGTGATCTGCTGCTGATTGCGATTAGAGGAGTGCTGATTTCCGTACCAAAGTTTCCAGTTGTTAGTGAGCCACTTTTTTTGACTTCGGCGATTTTACGCTACGTGTAGTTCCCACGTCTTATGTAAATAAATAAAAAAGTGGTGCCTCTTGCTATTTTACTGCGCGTCTCGAGCACGGAGCTACTCATTGTAAAGGAGATCTAATAAAATTTCCGTGTGGAAAGGAAAGTCTTCAAAAGAAAAGTCTTCCAACAAAAAATGGACTAGGGAGCAATTGATCCCAAAAACAAATCAGTTATGTACCTGCGTCTAACCCAATGGGTATAACGATGCTGTCTCTCCAGGCTTTGGACATTCTACCATTAGCTATGTTCTTGTTGAAGAATCACGTTAGCTACCCTATTCCATATCCTCCCAGCTTTTTCCATGTCTCGACTGATACTCCATTTGGTCCAACTGCCCTCCGAACCTTTCGGACCTCTTCCTCTGTCCAGAGCTGTATGGGGCCGTCTACTAGCTCTGCTTCGAGAACACTTGCTCCACGAACTAGTCGGGACTGAAAGCCTGATTTCATCAGCGGCAGTAAATGGAACAATTACCGTAGCCCGTCAAAAGGCAATTTCCCGTTCGAGCGACTTTCTCATGAATGCACAATTTCGGCTACCGTTTTCAGATCGCAGTGGTGTGAATCTAATTGAATTTAGAAATCGAAAAAACTGTCACTGGGACGGAGAAGAATCGAGGTGGCCAAACTGATGAATTTATGGATTTGAATACCAGTGGAACGCGAGCCTATCGGCCAAGGATACGGTATCGCGGTGGCGCATGCAAATGGAGCATTAATCAACGCTCGGTACGAAATTAGCTTCATGAACGCGTATGGCCGGCTGGCCCAGGTTGGCCATGTCCGGGTGGTATCGATTCACCAAGGGCTTGGGAACATGGGGACGTGCAAAGGTATGTCTAGGAGTTTAACCTTTTCTCTATGAGCAATGATGACGTTGGTTATACCAGCACAAGCCCAGGGAATAGTGCCTGGACGGGCCAAATTACCACTAAGGCGTTCAGCTTACGGTGCTCCGAGAGCTAGATG
Source organism: Nippostrongylus brasiliensis (assembly GCA_030553155.1). Taxonomy (NCBI): domain Eukaryota; kingdom Metazoa; phylum Nematoda; class Chromadorea; order Rhabditida; family Heligmosomidae; genus Nippostrongylus; species Nippostrongylus brasiliensis. Next base: position 32,389,582 of record CP130734.1, read on the forward strand.
AAGTTGGAAGGAAGACTGGACTACGCGTCAATGGGTAGAAGGCACATTTCATGAAGAACTGGTAGGATAGGGGAGAAAGATTCGGAAAATTGTGATCCATCAAGATCGAGTATCCCAATGCTTGACGCGAAGTGAACGCTGGCTTGGCTTCTCCAGTACTACTCACTGAACGAAAGAGGAGAGTAATAATGGAAGAGCCAAGATTCTTTCCTCCAGGAAAATTTTGACATGCTTAGCGCCTTCTACGGTTGATCACGGCGTGGCCTTGTGGCCTAATGGATAAGGCGTCGGACTTCGGATCCGAAGATTGCAGGTTCGAGTCCTGCCAGGGTCGAAAAGTTTTGTTCCGAATCTAGTTCACGATGAGAACGCCCATTCCGTATCTCAATCAGGAGAAATCACAGTTTATTAAGAACCGCTGGTGCGAAAGGAGACATATTGAACGCGGAGGATCAGCCTTCGACAAAGTAATATGTACAGTGCGTTTCATAATTATACGCCACCCCCTTTGGTGATTCCCACTTTAACGAAAGATGCAGTTCTTCTTTAATGCCATTTTCATCAGCATGGAAAATAACCATGGAAAACGTTTGTTTGGAACTAATGAGCTGATGTGGTATTTAAATCCATTTAGTATTCAAATCCACTGGTATTGGAAAAGCTGCATCTCATCCAGCAAAAAAGGGAACTACCAAAATAGGGGGGGGGTGGCGAATAATTGTGAAACGCGCACTGTATCATTGGACACCCTAAGGGCTTGTTCAGACGACGCGCGTCGAAAATGCAAAATTGAAGCTCAATCAATAATTAACGTCATTGATCGAATTTGCTCCTTTGCGTTAGTGGCGCAGTCCGGTTGCGCCTCATATAGGCAAAAAAATTAGGCATATAATCACATAGGAAAGAAATTGAACGAAAAAAGTGAATTTTGTCAAAATTTCCATTAATAAGGAATAGCAGCCTTCTAAAAAACCCGAGCGACCAGTAAGTCTGCCTATATGAGGCGCAACCGGACTGCGCCAGTAATGCAAAAGAGCGAATTCGATCAAGGGCGTTAACTATCGATTGAGCTTCGATTTTGCATTTTCGACGCGCGTCGTCTGAACAAGCCCTAACAGGCCTCTGGCCGACTGTCCTTCGGGTCAGGACCGCACAGGCCAGCGAATGCTGCCAAAGTCAATTGTCATTTAGTTCTTCTTTTCTTTCTCATTTCATTCCAGCGAGAGAGGCGTACGAATTCTTTCTGCTTCCGTTACACTTCAATCACTCAAAACATTCTCTACACTTTTCGTGTGCTGCTGTGCCGAACTAGCACACGAAAATTATAACATCATGCCGAGGTTTCAAGATGAAAGAACTTGGGGAATTCTCTACACTGTTTCTTTACATCACTTTACCATGCATCGCGCAGATGTGCTACAAGACCTGGGCCCAGATTCATGAACGGACGAGCTGTCTCCGAAACCGCGGCGCAGCCAGAACCAGAGGGCAGAGTCGATGAGAGATTGCGTTGAAGATAGGAAGTTTAGGATAAGTGTACAGAGGTGGGCGCCGTTCGGGCTATATCTCGCAGTTTACGGCAGGTTCACCAATGATGAATCTGGGCCCCGGTAGAAAAGGGTAGTGATACCTATTGCTAGACCACTTAGGTGGAATTAATACGACGCTGACCATTTAAAGATGTCATAATCCAGACACTCTTCGACCAGAGCCATTATTGAGTTCCTCTCAAAGCGTGTTTTTATTGATGTGCCCATAATGCATTTCGTTAAGTTGTGGAAAACATGGCTACTCCAGCGTTGAAGTGAGCAATATTACTCCGAACATAACGAGAAAGTACACCACCATCGCGATGCAAGTATAAAACGGAATGGAGACTTTTAGTGAGCATCTTCAGCCGTCCATTTGGGCAAAGCAACAGTTCCTACACCTGTTGAACGCCTCCCGAGCCCTCGAAAAGGCAAAAAAATGGAGAGGAAAAGGTTGAAGGTACGGCCGCGAAGAGTACTAGAACGAACATATGTATAATGAAAAGAAGATGCTAGCAGAAAATTCGCCGGTAGGTACACCGCAAATTCGTGCTAAAACTATGCTAAATTCGTTGACTTATGAGATTGCAATCTGATACTTTCTTCCAGTTTCATGCAAAGTTCCGATGAAAAATAAAACATTTGATAAAGGAGGTCGTCGAAAAAATCTAGCATAAACAAATAAGAATGAAACAACGATGTTTTTCGAACAAGACCTCTTTCTTTCGGTGAACTTAACTTCGGAAGACATGCATGAAGAATACTCCAAGATGATTAATTAACCGATTACTTTTGATTCATTGAACGAAACTTCTCACCGAAAAAAGATAAGTCAGAAGGGGAAGAAGCGCAGATGATATTGAAAGATCGACTCAAACGGACATATGGATGAGCATACTTTTGAGTATTTTCACTTTACCTTCACGTGGATCTGTTCCCTTTCCGTTTTGTCGAAAGGAGATCTTACCCTCGGATGTGAATTATATGGAGGCTGAAATCACTAATTAAGTCTTCTGAAGTGACACGGTTATTCTGCAATGTTAATCGTCCAAGAATAGCGAAGAGTTTCAAAATAATTCACGCGGAAGGGAAAGAAACAAAACCAAAACAAGTCGCTCTAATCGTTGCAGAAATTTGTCAGATGAACGAATTTTGCGGGTAATCGACGTAATAGTACCAAAAGGGTTCGGAGGTCTCATCGTTCACTTATCGGGCAATGCGCATTGAATAAAAGAGGAACTTACATATGGACTAGTATGAAAAGGCTCAATTTTTTATTGAATTTGCAAAAGTCAGTCGCTCGATTAAATTTATGAACGTTCAGTTATGTTGCAGACATTGCAGGCTGATTTAGTTGGAAGAATCCCAAAACGCATCCAAGAAAACACCTCCCCTATAAAATAAAGGAAGTAAAAGCCCTAAGAAATAGAAGGTCATCTGTATCGGATAAGAATTCGGAAGACTTTGAACAAAACTTCCAGGACAGCTCCCCTTCCATAATCTACCTATAATACTCCTTTTCTATGTTATTTCCTTCACTGCTAGGATAGCTTCATTGATCCCGAACCTATTCCGATTTGGACTCAATTTCGTATGGCTCTAATTTTTTGTATAAGAATACCACAAAATTATCCGATGGAGAGGTTGGAGTCAACAAACGGTTGAGACGCTGAATCTGTTGGCTTAGTTTAAAGCTAAGTAACTTATTTTTCCCCAAGTATGAATCTGTTATTCGGGAAACGAACTCATTTAGTCTGTTCCGCTACTGCTGTGAGGGATACAGTCTCGTTCTTGTTCTTTTTCTAAACTCGTATACAAATGGAGGCGATTAGGACAGCGGGTCCCAAAGTTCACACACTTATGAAGAACTTTCTTCTTTTCAAGGAACCAGCATTGTAAATTGATTTCCTGCACAAAAATATGTCACTACTCCCCCCTCTTAATCACCTGCTCTTTAGGCTAGGCTTGTCTGACTTCCAAATTCCGTGTCTTTAATTTTCCATTTTTTGCCACGATCTCGTTCTGATTAATAAAATCCTTTGCGGGTTGGTGCACCTAAACAAGAGTAAGTTGTTCTCATGCCGAGGTTCAGTTACACCTAGAGGTAGTTTGAAAATTGCCGTACCCAGAGCGAAATCAAATCTTAGACTGCATTTCTTTTGTAATCGGGCCACATCGGTACACAACGGGATATCCAAACATATCACCATACCCACTAAACTCGCGCAGTTCAGGAATCTAGTTAACCAGCTTCTAGTTGATAGATAGTTGATCTATTGTGCTATTCTTTGTTTCAGCTCTCGATGTCATTTTCTTCTTGTTGTCACTGAATGCTCATTGATGTTTGTTCTTAATTCTTTCACATGAAACACGCGTGTTATCCTGTAAAAAATAATAATAATAATCATAATATATTCGTGACGAGATAGAGAGAGCACTGAAATATAGCCGGATTCAGTGTGACCAAGGGGAAAACTGGGAATTTTCAAACACTTGCAATACCGTAACCGTCGGAGGTCCAAAAGAAGACAACGGAGACGCTGGCCAGAGCGAAATATGCAAATGCAGAAGGTACCGTAAGCAACTGTTCGCGGTGCCAGTGGCTGAGGAAGGGTCGGACGACGACCGGCCGGTGCCGCTGTGTTGGTGGCTGGTGGTAATTAATCGCCGGTCATTAATTACGACCAGAAAGAGACACCAACACCAACACACACACGTCGGTCGCACAAGTTGAATATGCTCAAAGACGCCTGCTGCTCCATAGAGAAGAAGCCGAGGGAAAGAAGTGGCTGGGAATGTGCCGTCTGATCTTCACTATGATCGACGTCTGGGAACAGAAATGAGCAGAGAACTCGTCCGAGTGTCAAATGGCGTCTGCTACCGTATTTTCTAGAAATATGTCCAACCACTCTTTCTTTGATTGTAATGACCTGTAGGTTTGTCATTTGCAACCTTTTCTGGTTTACCTTACTGATTTGATTCATGATATTCAATGTAGTTATGCGCCTGTGATTGTTCCATGAACACGTAGAAACCTCGGTAAAAAGAAATGTATGAATAAATTGTAAATCTCTGCATTCTTTGAACGTTTCATTCTACGACAATGAGCTTTGACGAATACGACCTGTCGCAGCTACTTCGTTTTAACAGCGCCACGTAACCGAAATCATTTGCGTACTTTAAGGTTTGAAATATCTCTTACTAAAACGGCCAGGAGGACCTTTTTGTTCTGATTATCAGATTTATCGTTAACGGGTGCACCGAGCATAAGTGTCAGAGGGATTGAGCTTAAATGTAGCTTTTATAGAATAGGGCGTGCGTGGTACAGTGATTAGTCGCGCTACTTCCACCCGTCCAGCGTACAGGTGAATGTGCATTTGGTCTGAACAATGACTTACAGAGGCCAATCGCTCCATCAAGTCGGCTTCCTTACCTTTTCAAACAAGTCTGACACCAATTTACTCGAGGGAAGGAAGACTTGATCAGCCTGTTCAGGGATCGATCGCTCGACGCTGCGGGTGTAGCGCCCCCTATCCCTGTCACGCGCGCCCTATCCTATACAAATTATATTTCAGCTTAATTCACCTGACAATAATGCACTGAGCACTCCTTAACCATGAATCTGATAATCAGAACAGAAAAGTTTTTCTAGCGTTTTAATAAGGGATATTTCAAAACTTGAAGGGCGCAAAAGATTTCGGTTACGTGGTGGTGTTAAAACAAAGTAGAACCGACAGATCATAATCATCCAAATTCGTCGTCGTAGAATGAATCATTCATTCATTTATTCATTTATGTGACATGTATTCTTAGTGATGGAAAGTGGGAGTGGAAAAAAGAATCAGAAAAGCGAAAAAAAGAGAACCGAAAAAGGGAACAACTAGAGCTTAACACCAAAGCCACTATTTCACGAAAATCGATAGCTCCTTAGAAGGGCACACTGCAACAACACGAACAACAGGGTCAGTTGAAAGCTGCCAAAAATTGAACAGAAACTGTATTTATTGACTGCTAGTTGTGTTTTTAATGAACTTAGCCTGACATTACATATCTCTGAATAATTCCAGCAAAGACTCATTGATACAGATCTTTATAGCGCGATTTGATTTACCACGAGTTGTTTCATCGCGATTGAGGTGCTAATTGGTGGAATATGTCAAGGACGGCGGTTAGCGCTCCTGTGTCGGACACGCACAAGGAAACCAAGGGGCGTGCTTATTTATGCACTCATTTTAAATTAATTAATCGATTTGTTTATTTACTAATCCATCTAAAACTCCATACACAAAGAGTAGAATAGCCAAACTCGAATAAAATGTGCAGTCTGTCGACAATAAAATATTGTGGATCATTTGGACTACCATAGAAAGTCGATAGAACCAGAAGTAAAGGCAATATACAGGATAATGTATAGGGTGGTAAGAAAGTCTTGAGCCTTTTGACGCCTACTTTTTCTTTGTTTTCTCATTCAGTGGACAATGCATTTCACTACACGATTTAATCACCATTGTTAGTTACAACCGTAGTGTCCCTGATGGGAAGATTAGCCATCTTCTACTTGCAGAACTGAGCAGGCTGGAAGCCAAAGAAGTCGCTGACTGCCTGTACGACATCATCGACTTTGCTGACTCTTTTCTCAGCTAAAAGGCAACATGGAAGGATGATAAATGGTAGCTACAGGGAAGAGTATAACTGTAATAAGGTGTTCGCAAAATTCTGTGCCAGCGGCATTTCTGTAAATTTTCACTAGTCTCTTTATCGACATAGGGTCCGGGGGCATCATTGAGAGAGTGCAGCGATTGTACTCTCGGCCGTTTTTCTCGAACTGCTTCCGCGGGTTTCCAAAGCAGAATTGCAGCAACGATAGTAGAGAGCATGTGCTCTTTCGATACCATCTTGTTGTACTTCATTCCTATCCTCCACTCAGCGTTTCTCTGTAACGAGGGAATGCAGCCAACTGGTAACTGTGGCGTAAGTGTGCTATAGTCTGCTTGCAGGAGTACTAGTGCTTTTTTCTGGATCCGCTGCGATAGCTAGAAAGGCAGAATTTTCTACCATAGGAGCTCGCCTCAACCAAGGCTTGTCTTCTAAGCCGGATTCTCGAGCTGTTAAACGATATAACCAGAGCTCGACGATGGTGAACATCGTGATGTCTTGTGCAAATTCGACACTGCTGTTGCGAACAGTTTTCGTCGTTCCAGTGATGTGCCACCGTCTGTTAAAGATGAGGGCTCAAATATGCTCTTGTGGAAATGACATCGTATCTGAAGTAAAGGAATAGGGTTTGGCTATTTATACCCATCGTAACACTGCTTCGTGAATGATTAACAACTACCACATGTTAGGTTATGGATAATGATATTCGGTCCAGAAATGCTTCAGATATTCTTCTTTGTGAACTCACTTCTGAAACAAAAATGTTAGAATGGTATTTTTCTTTTGTCATATTTTTTCGCCATCTTTATAGAAGACATCTGCCGAAAAAAAGACGTAGGACATACTTTTACGATTATCTCTTCACCGAAATCAAATTTAGGAATATGTAAAGGTTAACTCAGAAGAAAAAGGTAGGAGAATTACTGTTGGAATCAGGTGAATAACGCGAGTATTTAACATTTTATTTGTTCAAATATTTTATTATTCCAGATTATTCTATTTTATTTCTTTTATTTTTATTTTTTGTTTTTCATGCAACAAACGAGCGTCATACAATACCGCTCATAACTTCTGTCCCAAAAACCGTCCGGAACGTTCCGGAACGTTCCAAAGCGTTCCTTTCTTCCCTAGTCTCTCCTAGTAGGCCGTTTAAAAATTTAAACATATCAGTCGATTCGTCTGTCTACACTGAGTTCAAAGCTGACGTTGCTTTCTTATTTCAATCAAAAATGACCCAGTTACAGCCTGATCTCTCTCAACTAGCGCTAACTGGCGCTAATTGGTTTACGACCCTCCGAATGTTGCCACTGGAGTCTCCTCAGGAGATATTGTTATCACGAAACGAAAAATTCCGGAATCCCAACGTACTCTAATTGAATTCAAATTCAGCTTCCCATTACCATTACTTTGGTGCTTGATATGCGTTTTATTCGTACTTTCGAAAAAATTTCGTGTTTCGAGCAAAAACAAAAGGCTCTAGATTTCAACCACTTTTTGTGAGAAAGCTGATGAGTATGTGTAAAAGGGTATGGTTTCTCGCATTCCGTATGAAGGACGCAATATCGTGCAATATCAAAGTAACCATAAAAAGTGAAGGAGACAGCTAAAATGAGGAACATGTACGAAAAAGTAAACAAACCAATACGGAAACTGCCACTTATGGTATCACTTTCATATTTTTATTGATAAAAATTAATAAAATCAGTTACAGTTACTACCCAGCCCATCGCAGGTGAATGACGACGCAAGAGATTTTGAAAGAATTATTCCTTGAGTTTGCAAGGTAACGATTGTGGTAGAGCTTTTGAAACCAAAACTCTCATACTGGAAGAACAAAGAACCTACATAGTAACCATCGAGCAGGTCCAGTCCTAGAAGGGGTTAGGCCTGTCGGGTTAAAAGGTTCCTTCATGTACTGGGTGCGCAAAAATTACCCGGAATAAAATATCACCTTGTAACTTCAACAAAAATGTAGATCTGACAACGAAACTTAAAAACGTTTCCCTATTCCCTTACTAATAGAAAAGTATCAAGTTCGTTCAAAGTGGCCCCCTATCTTACGGACACGTGTCCTCAGACGAGTAGCGAACCCATAACTCATGGCACGGAGGTAGTCTTCTAATATATCGTTCTTTGCCTAAGCCAGGGGAGCTTCCAGTGGAGCCAAATTTTCGTGTAGTGCAGAGGTATTCTCGCTCCCAGTAACTAACCAGAAAAGAAACTAAGGCGGTTCAAATCCCGTGAGTTCAGAGGTCAGCTATCTTGTGCTGTGCGGCGTGGGACAGCAAAATTATGAGTCGATGATTGCTGATCTTTCTCGATTTGGCTTTGCCATTCGCTCATTGTGAACTCAAATAAACTCAGGCTTGGAATAGATTTGAGTTTAGTGTATACGTACCCACTACTCCAATATTAGGTTGACACTCCAATATTAGGTTGAAAGCTTAGTTCTAAAAGTTGTTATCAATTGCGCCATACGAATAACTCGTGGCACGCACGTAGTCCTCACCGAAATCATTCCATGTGTTTGTTAACGGTGCTAACAGAGGCAGCATTGTTGCACATCAGATAGAGCACACTTTTTTCTCAAAAACCTACTAGACTAGAAAATCAGTTTGCTCAGAAACATTAAAGAAAATTGAGGCAAAAGTAGCAGTACGACCAGAGAGGTGTGGACCGATGATGGCCGATAGTTTCAGATTTCGTTTTCCTACTACCGCTGTGCAAGCGTTGAAGAGCTCAAAGTCGGACAGCGTTTGCATGTAGTACAGATGTATAACATATTCCAATATGAAGCTCAGAATCCAGTTCTGCCAGTAGTTGTGGCCTTCGATGTATTTTTTCCGGGTAATTTTTGCGCACCCTGTAAAATAATATAGAGGTTTCTCAAGCTCATTGTCTATTTTTCCAACTGGTCGCTTTCTACTCCCATTATAGATGCAGTAGCCGTTTTCGAACATTCGAATGTGAGCCTGGTCTAGTTTTATAGTCGTTAGAAACCGTTTTCCATGCAATTATTACATTATAAATGCAACCGTAAGACAGCGTTTTTCTTTCGCCAGAACATGAGCTGAGTTGAACTGAGAAATCGAGGAGATTACCATATGCCATAGGGGCATTAAAGGAACGGTAAAAACGAGAAGAAACGTGTGCGGCAACGATGCTTTCGTAAAAACTCTCAACCAGATGGTGACGGGCCGACTGTGAAGTGCTACACAATTTTTGACGATGCAGTCGACGATCGCTTTATGATCACTAACGTCTCGCGGGGCATTTATTTTTAGGGGTTTATGACCGCAAAGTCAAACTGGTAAGATTCTCTATCTGGGTACTTATGAACTACACCAATCAAAATTTGGCTAGTTTAGTACTTGTCTTTGCTAATCACCCCGTTTCTATTCAAGTCGTTGCCTACTTATTTGGAAGCTTACGCTTCTTGTTGCGTACGTCTATTTGCAATAAATAAATGAGTGAATAAATAAATAAATAAATAGATTAATTCTTGCGTGAACGTTGTATTAGGCTTAGGTATTTGGGAGCGACGGGCACTCCAAATGACCTTCAAAGCTTCCAAATCAAGTTTGTTCACATATAGTAATTATTCGCAAAAATGCAAACGTGGCGGCCGCATAGCTTATCTCATCATATCTCTCTTCGATTCTATTTATTTTGAATAAAAACACACTGGTAAACTCAGAATATTGTGATCTATCTTTTGGTTCGCGAATCACTCATGAATTTCTTGAATTTTCAAATTTCAGTGAAGTGAGCGCTTCTTAACCTCTCCTAAACGGTGAGTTAATGAGGTAGACCTCATTACTCCGTCCTGAGTAATTACGGCCTGTGGGAAATGGCGTAAAAAATTACTACAAAAGTTGCTCTATTCTTCAAATTAATCAAATTCATAGTTTAGGGAGAGAGTTTCAAGCCGATCATTCCAGTAGGATGGAAAATGCCTCAAGCGAAACTGACGATCAAGAGAAAATTGAAGAGATTTGAAGAAAGAAACAATTTCTGATCGTATGTGCTCCGACACTGAGACTTTGGCAGAAGCGCTTCCAAGACGGGCAGCAAGAGAAGACTTCATTCATAAACTATCCAGTACACTCATCTAGTGCCTCTGAAGGAAAATGGGTCTCTAATTTGTGGCACAGTCATTACCTGATGTTTCCGGCACAGAAAGATGCAGATATTTTACTGTTAATGTGCCAAGATGAGAGTTTTTTCTTGTCGACGGTTTATGCTCGCTAGTGACTATTAATTCGCAGCAAATGAAACTCGAATGCAATACTCACTTAGAGAGAGATTTAATCCAGAAGAACATTTTCCTCTCGCAAACTTTAAGGCGAATTCAAGCTGTTCAGATTCTCATGAGAGTGAAGAAAGCGATCTTCTTGGGACGAAAGAGTTAAATCTTTTGACAAGAACGCAGACTGGAAAGAAAAGCAACCTCTGAATTATTCTTTTTTCTCGTGTTCTAATTCTAGATCTTACCTTGTAACTGATGTTTTCTCTCAGACAGTAATAAGCAGTAATTAACACAACAGTAATAGTAAAGTAATCTAATAAATTTTGACAGTAATCCGCGAACTTTGCACAAAAAAATTGAGAAACTTCGAAATTCCGACAGTCGTGAGCAGTATTCAGTAAAACAATGATAGTACAGTAATTTTTGATTGCAGCATAAATCGTTGCAAAAAAGTGGCAAATTGCACAATAGGAAGCAGCCCAGGTTTCCAAATCGCATACGGTACCGTCATTTTCAAATGCTCTGATAATTGCGACAGACGACATTGTCATTTCTATAAAACAAAACATTTTAGTCTAAAATCACGGATCCAGAAAAGGAGAAAAGAGAGAGGTTGGTCAAAGAAGGTGAAAGAAGGTTCCTGTTCAAAAGAGCTTAAACTTCAGAATAGAAAAGAGATGATACGAGCCAGAAATTTAAACTGATTCCATCCGATTCGACTATCGTAAACGAGGCCGTACAGCTTAAAGTGACGATCTCACGATTCGGCCGAGTTATTGGTGCGATTGTTGTAAACACGGAGAAAGCAATAAATTAGGGATCGCTATCGGTGAAAACCGCTGTTGCTCAGGGGGTTGGTAGTGGGTTCAACCACTTTCACAATATCTGTGGAACCCGGGTAAATGGTGGGTAATGAACGTAGGAAAAAGGGGGGATTGGCACGGTAATCGATGCCGAAGGAACAGATTCATGGACAGGAATGGTACGGTATGAGTATTATACTACCGGTGAGCCAAAATGTTTAGGCTGGCCAACTAGCCACGGCCATTTTACAGTATTTCTACACAAATTCAATGCTCGTAGATGACCTTGTGGATGAGATTTTCAATTTGAGAAACCAGATACACTGCAACACAAAAACATACGATGATTAGAACGCTAAGTTAAGTTAGAAAGAAAGGTTGGAAAGGGTAGATAGAAGGTTAAGCTAAGCAAGAAATCTTAAGTGATAATCAGCAAAAAATTTCGCCGAACGGCCATTGTAGGTCTACTTTTTTATTTCAAATATTCAGTATTTATGTACGTATGACCAGAATTCACAGTATCGCATGTTCTAGAAAACCTTTTTCTGAAAAGCCCTTGTTTCTGGAAAAGTTGCCAGGAAAGTAAAGCACTAATTGAAAACAATCTACTTTCTTCAACCTCAGAAGCTATCCCTTCCAGGACTACTGATAGTGCTACTATAATTCTGCCCAAAATTGATAATCTACGCGGAGCACGGTTTTCTCGTGTTTTTTTTTTCAATATGCCCAACCTTTAGAAGACGACAGAAACGGTCTGAAACCACAACTAGGTTTTAGGCTTTTAGTTTTGGCTTCATATAAGGTCCACAGATGGGAGCCCAATGAGATGAAGACATTTTCTACATGCAGGATAATTCTCGCACTTTTCTGATTTTAAATTTTTGTAATTGGAATTGAATAAGTAGATCAAAGGAGCCGATCGTGACAGTGGTCTCAGGAAAGGGGCCTGAAAGATAAACAGATTTTTCTCATTTTCTTGGCAATAATAACCATTAAACCATTATTTTTCAACTGCCGTGGGCTGAGCAATAACTGTAATTGATTTATAAGCTTTTTCAACAATAGTTTAACAGTGATGATGTCCCAGCCGTTGGCCAAATAGTTATATCATAAGTACTGTGTTTTTTGTATTGTTTCGTTTTTTCGTGTTTTCGTATTGCACGTTAAGTGCATAGTAAATAAATAAATAAATGAATAAGTAAATAAATAAATAAATAAAGCGACTAAATATGTATTTCTATAAGCAAGAATAAAAAAAAGCTTGCAGACATCATCATCGCTGAGCTCTATGTCACTCAAAGAAAAGCCGGATCTTGCAATTTTTTTCTAATTTTTCTACGGAGTGAGGTGACGCTACCGCACGCTTTCTCTCTTTGTGCCCGTAGGCATTTCCAAAATAGATGGCAAATTTATTATTGGCCAGGAAGTTGGCAGAAGAGTTGTTCTAAGAATTCTCCCAGCGAATCAATCTTTTAGTTAGCGAAAATGAATACTCAACTTCATTCAGCTGTCGGGCATGTGCCCATCAAAGCCGGCTCGTCGACCACTAACATCACTCCAGCCACGCTTATCGATTCGCCGCCTCAGTACTACGGTAACACAAAGCATCGATTGCATTTAAACCGAAGAAAAACATGAAATATTGTAGGAAAGTTCACACATTTAGAGCCATATGCACTTGTATAAACGGTGTTTAAAGCAAAAAATTTGAAGCAAAAACGGCACAAGACACGTGAAAACTTCTCCTGCACTTGAATAGGTGAGGATGCTACTGAATTTCTTTTATTATGTATAATGTTAATAAATAAAAACACACACCGAAAAAGTTCATGTTGAATAAGTGAAGGGTCCGAGAGCAATTGCTGATCACAAAAATACGAAATCACTGAATCACACTCATAAGCTACTAAAGGACTATAGTCGTAGCGTAAAAGTTTATACAGAAACAAATCAGTATAGCTTCACTCATTTTCAGAACCTTGAAATTAACAGCTATTAGCCTATTTGGTGTGGTTTCCTAGAAAATGAAACTAACGTGTTTTCTAGGAATTGGCTGTTGTTCTGCCATTTAGGCATTTTTTAGTTTAGTAGTCTCAGAATGTTCATAGCCATCAGTGTTCCCATGTGAGTGGTTAAATAAAAAAATAATATGACCAGTTCAACTGCATAACACAATACTGCTAAGGTTGAGGTGAGAGGATTTTTAAACTGATTCTGAACATTGCAGCGTGGAAATCGCAACGAAAATGTTGTTTGCAAGGAAAAACATCAGCGTGTTGATAGACTTACATCATCCTCTAAATAAAGTCATGCATTGCAATATTTTTATTTAACAAGAATTGTTGATCCGGGAGCTCATGAATGTGTGCCATCCAAGCATTTGCTCATGTTTCAGTAACTTCTTATAGAATGGTTCGTCACACAGGAGAAAGAAAGAAAAGACAAAGAGGGGAAGATCGACGGTGAATGAAGAACAATATATCAAAACATTAGTAGCAGATGACTTGACGAATTTTTTTACATTCAATAACTCCCTAATCCGATTTGTACGTTATATCGTATGTAATAAATGCGTAAATCAATAAATGGGAACGAAAACTAAAAATGCCAGAGTACAGAAAAGTAATACAGAAGTGCTATAAGTGATGGTTGGGATTTTTCCAGAAATAACGGATTTGATTCTAGTAAGCAAGCGTAAATTCGACCAAAGAGAAGACGACAAATTAGCCAAGTGGCAGCTGACCAGATAAATATACTATCAGCTTCCAGACAGAAAACCTGACCCATGCAATTGGCCGATTAAAAAACTAACTGATAATTCAGAAAAACAATTGACAAGAGGACTGAGGGTAAGAAAAGGCAAGAAAATAAGAAATCGATTACCGGTGAACTTTCGCGGCAAGAAGGGATTAGAACGTTAGGGATATGAGAATGACGTCTTATTGAGCACTATAGGCATCGTAAGCGCTAACCATTTTGTCTATAATCCGAAAGTCGTTCTGAATCAAGAAAAAACCGATTGAAATAGGCGACAAAGAAAAAATAGCAAAAAATAAATGAAAAATAGCGATCCCAAATTAGGAGGAGACCGGTGTCCTACGCGAGGGGAGGGTTTGACTAAATTGAGACAGCACAATTAAAGGATGGAATTCTACAAACCGTCGACACAAAAAACTAACACAGTACGACCAAAATATGAGAATAGGCCAGATATTCGACGCGGTCCGAATTGTTCTTGGTTGACTTCTTTCTGCAACTACCGTTACCCTTGTACCTGCACCATCACCGTTCAGTGAAAGTATTCGAAGCAATCAGTGGTCAATAAAGTAATGTAAAGTAGTAAAGTTAATCAATCAAAGTACCGTAGTCTTGTGTCGGAGAAGAGCGAAAAAGCGCGATCGCCAAGCGATGGATTAGCACTCAGTCTCCGCTGGTTTACACGAGTTTCTATTGAACTCAGAATCCCTGACGTCAGCATCTTCTTGACCGGAAATTTGTGAACTCGAAAGCCACTTTAAAATTTTCAGAGCACACCCACTCCCGCCTAGACTGACTATTCCTACTCTTCAATTTTTACCCTTACTGTGTTATTATATTAAAATATTATAATTTTGTTTTCAATAGTAACGTGTTATATTGATTTCCTCCTTGAATTCACCTACTACTGATCAGATTTTCGTGAATAAAAACAAATATTCTCTCCAAGAAAATTGTTGTTTAAAGCACGTCGCACACATCTGTTGGAAGGCAAAAAAACTACCGTCAGCGAACGCATCGAAACATTTGCACAGAAAAAGCGATGTGATTGGAGAATGAGAAGAAATTGTTTTGAGAATTGCACACAAATTGGTTGAATAATTGCACAGCTGACAGATGTTTGTAAATGGAAAACTAAAAGACTGAGTTGAGCCCTGGGGAGGGGACTTGTAGGACGTAAAGGAAAAATTCTACCGGAGCAATTCGAATTTCACTTTCACGAAGTATCGAGAACTGATGCAGAGATGTGCTCCAGAGCGCCGCTGCTCCAACGACGGCTCTGATCTTCGGAGCGACGTCATGTCGTCGTGATTTACATAACAAAGCGGTATGACATCCATAGAGCCGATGGTGGCACACTCAAGTGGTGTCAATAGGGCGCACCAGAGACACGCTTGGCGTCACTCGTCTTCAGCCATCATCTTCAGAAGTTCCCCTCTCTGGTACTGTATTACACCTTTTCTCTATTCATTTACAAGGTGGTTGGAGATTATGTACGCCATAAGGCCCCTTTCACACTACTGCCGCAGTAAACCAAGGTAGAGCAGTTAAAAATGGAGTATGTACAGGGAATTCCGCAATAGCTGCGCGATTTTGCGGCCGTCCACACGACTGCATCAATCTTGGCATTGTGACGATACGACTTTAGTGTAATTAGTGAAGCTGGCAAAGATGGCACAGGTTTTATTCGGCTGACGTTTCGGCCTTCTCGCCTTCGTCGGAGCCTGGAAAGCCAGAAACGTGTGAGATTACCCTACCAGGGACTATTAGGTTGTAAAGAAAGTTCTGTCATTTTTTGCAGCTTATAGTCAAAACGCCATAACTTGGCTCATGCCTCACCCTTTCTCTTAATTTAACCACCATTCTAAAGATCACATCATTCTCTATGGAACGCAGTGTAAAGTGTGCCGCTATCGCAAAAGTCTAAAGATAGGAATTAAGTCAAATGTTCCAAGGCGGATTCGACATCGTGTTGGTATTCGAACCCTCTCCTCTACGAAAAGCCATATGAACGTTTGAAATTTGGCAGATAGTTAGCACGAGGTCTGGCAATTTCGACGGACAAAGGTGAGTTTCAACGTGTCGTTGGTTTGAATTCTGGTGATCATTCCTTAAAACACGTGGATTTGTGTTGCTGTAAAATGTCAAATGGACTCTATGGTTCCTAGCTTCGGTTGAATCGTTTTGAATGTTACATATATTCACGATGTGCACTTCCTTCTTTATCGTTTGGTGAAGAGTAAGAAACAAAAGGCACACTAGTACTGCTGCTGTTCATCATAACGTCACCATTGCCTTCGTGTCGTGAAAATCTAGTTTCTTAACCGTCTCAGAAGGTTCGTCGTTGTGTAAAAAAACGGGAAAATCTCTTCTCATCATAGTATATTATCCGTTCTTTGTCGTAGGTTAGAAATCCTTACGAAAGTAGCTCCGCAAAATCCATTTCAATTGATGAACGCGCAACCCTCATTCGCACTCGGAGCAGAGGACCGAATGTCGAATATTTTAATTAATCCAGATCTTGGTACATTCGCGATAGCGGCACAGGTTATACTGCTTCCTTAGAGAAAGATGTGCCCTTTCGAATGATGCTTGAATTAAGGAAAACGGCTGGACTTGAGTAGAGTTATGACGCTTTAAATATAATGACAGAACTTTCTTTACAACCTAATACCTCAAACTACAAGTTAACTTCATCGTTGTGACCAGAAAGGGAAAAACTATTCAGCCGATGAAAGTCGGCTCTGTTATAAGATAGGAGAACAGCTCGCGGGGGTCGCCCTCAGACCTTCTGACAGGTCGGTGTCCCTGAAGAGGTGCCCCTTACATGTAGATGCTGCAGGTCAGAATCGACAGAGGTCGAGGAACGGAGCGAGCTCGTCGGTAATGGCTAGGCATTCATCCTTTCTGTTAATTCTAAGGCTTCAACGCCGAATAAAACCTATATCATCTTGGCCAGCCCTACAACTTGAACTGGAAGTGCTTAAAGTTTGTTTTTCTTCAAACAATTATTCAAATTATTCAGAGGACATCATCTGTGTTCAATGCGGGAATATAATGTTCCATAATTGCCAAAAGTTTCGAAAGTAGCAAAAAGCAGCTGCCATTTTTTATATAAGGGCTTCCTCATTTCTTCATCGAATCGATAGTGCGCCGCAATTAGTAGTCCTCTACATTGTTTAGAATTTTGATCAGATTTCTTCGGAATCTAACCAGTTTTTTGTTTTAGACTTTTGAGTATCTCCTTTGTAACTCCTCCAACTGTGCCCGTCGACTGCTCTCCTCTCTTTTTGCAGCAGTCATCCGTGACAGCGTTATGATCAAACTCTTGAGATTTGCTGAGTGCTATAACTTTTCTGGCCGAGTGACCACAGCTCAGATTTTACCCGGTTGAATTTTTGTTCGCATTGAACCTTCTTTCGTTTAAAAATTTGGTCCTGCCGACATATACTAATGATGCACGTTCTTTCATAAATCTCCATTTGCAGACTGGTGAGCGATTAACTTTATAAATCTCGCAATGTTCCATCAATGAAATATGTCCCGATTCACCACACCGGTGACTTCTCGAATACCAGCTGAAGACCAGGATTCCACGCCGTTCTTCCTGGTGGATTTTGAGCTTGGTTCCGACTTTTTTAAATGCTTGATTGAGAAGAGCACTAGAAGTTCTGCGTCGCTCGACTACTCTTTCTAACTTTTTAATAGTTTCTTACGGTATATTCCTTGCTCAAATTTATGCTTACATATGTCCACCTCCCATTTGGCTAGCGTGGCACTGCAGGTTTACTTCGAGCCTCGCCCCTCAAGTTTGAGACTGATCTGATCACACTTGCCCCTAGCGATATTAAGGAGCGTTATGAGGTCGAAGCTTTTTCCTGATATGCAGTTTCACTAACGTCTGGTTGTCGTTACGGTTTTCCTAAAATGTCGCCTGATCACGAGAAATGAGCGCTTTTCCACTATAAAAACAACGTTGAAGGGATTGTTCACTCTTATTCAATCTTTCTTTCAAGGGTTGACATTGATTGCTGATATAAAACATTAGGTTGTGAAGAAAGTTCTGTCCCTTCCACACCTTATTTATAAAGCGTCGTAACTCAGCTCATGGCTAACCATTTTTTCTAATTCAAACACCATTTGAACGAGCATATCTTACTCTAGAGGATGAATTGTCTCTCGCGCCACTCTTCCTACTTTCATAGGAAGACTGTTAGGAATACTGCTTATTAACCTAAAAAACACGCCTCGTAGGTTAATCGCCTCGTCCTTCAAATCTGGTGTTCAGTTGCATCAAGGAGGTGCGGGAATGGAGAGTATTTTGAAAACAACTAATACCTAATAACTGTGCTCAGTCACCGATCAACAGTTTGTATAGCACCTGACACCGCTCTGAATAACAACTGAAAGTTGAAAGTTGAAAGGTTTGTGGTGGGCTATTCCTCACCACGTTAGGGCCATTGGCGAGTTCACGACGTGCGCTTCTGCGCGAACAAGGTGGTTCAGTGGTATTATATGTTTATTGGGGTGGCCAGCCTCGCTGGTCCACCAAATCAAGACGAGAATGTAAGAACACACTGAGGACAAGCCTCTGACAGTCGGCGGGCGGACCTCTCCGAAGAGGGTCCGCCCTCACATATGCCAACCGAGGGGTCGCGGATTGCGACACTCCCCCGGGGCCAAAACAAAATAACATTACATCAAATATATCATATCAACGACGAAGATCGGCCGTTGTGAAGAAGTTGCCCATGTCGTTGCGGAGTGCGGTGGTGGCGGTTGAAGTTGAATTGTAGTTGAAGTAGAAGTTGGTGGATATAGTGGCAGTTGCTCGAAGTAGTGGTAGGAGTTGCTTGGAAGTAGTTGGAGTGGATTGAAGTTGGTCGATGTTTGTTTGTAGAGTGGTCGATGGAGAATAACTGATCATATAACTTCAGTTACATAAAGGTGCAGTGTTTATTCAAAATTATTATGCTCTCGTCGGCATTTCATTAATGACCATGTCGAACGCGTCGTATGAGTGACACGACAGAGGTCAAGGTCACCCACACTGCCTGTAGCATATAGCACATGCCTCTGCCTACCCACAGGGTGATAATTGTCAGTGACCTCACAAGGGCGGCGACCGCAAGAGGGCCGCATAGGTAGGTTATGCCCATTATTAGTGTTAGCACGACTGCTGACGCGGCCGCCATTCTCCACTTTTCTCTGATTACATTCAGAATTGGTTTCATATCTGGGAATTTCAAATCCTTTAACCAATGTAGAGGTTCTGATACATATATTTGTTTGTTGCTTAATGTATCTATATTCTCCCTCCTTTCATGGAACAACAGCGTTCCAGTGATGGAAAATCTTTCCGATTTGCCATCGCAAATTGTTAGGCACTGTTTCTGTACCAAAGCGTTTGCAAAATGGAGGCTCACAACTCTAGTTTTATTTGAGTTGTCGCATTCTAGAGAAAATGCGTGTTCTTCGCACTGAATTACCATCTTTGTTGGTAGTTTAGTTTTGCACGATACATACAGATGTGCTCCCTCTAAGCAATCGTAGCATCCAACTAGTTTTTCAAATGCGAGTTCGCATGATTGATCGATCGTGAACTGGCTAGTGTTCATCAGTGCTTTTGATTGTACAGTCACAAGCACTTCAGCTTCTGTAGAATACATGACAAGATCTTTATCCATGGTCTGTATTACGGTACTGGGAGTACTTATTGGTAGCGTGTTGAATACACCCGATCGAATATGAGCGATTGATTCTTTGGGGCACTGACAACCCGATAAAGATCGCGTATCTTGACATATGCATTGAAAATCAGTAACACATTTACTGAAATCTTTCGCTGCTATTTCCTCCGTAGCACATTTTACGGGTAGCTTGTAGTTCTCGGGAATAACAAAAGAGTCTTCCGAACTTAAAATGAATCTTCTGTTCATATACGTTGATACTGGTTTTTGAACTGAAATGACTGTCATTTCGAAGCCAGAAATCACGTGCTTGACGTACGGTTGTAACGTATGCCTGCTCTTGTTAACTCTGCCAAGAATTGTAGTTTCGATGTCTATCGTAACAACTGGCGTCCACTCCTCACATGATACCACCGTATAAACGGTTTTCGTTTGCGGTATATGGACAAACCTGTGGAATGAGCAGGAAGGCATGGGTAGAAGACACCCACACATTATTCCGGAGCATGACGACATTGCGCATGTTGCATATCCTGGGTATATGCTAGTTTGGTTCAACTCTGGAATTACTTTGTATCTATCGAACTTTCCACAGTAACCGCTGGAGCACGATCCCATTCCAGGACAGCGTTGTGTCTGGTATTTCCTAGAGACTGAATCTCTCGTGAAATATTGCGATACTTGAGCGCATGTAAGCTTTATAGGGTGATAAAAAAGCTTTATCGTTCCAATGGTCTTGTTGCCAAGATTTATTTGAATACACAAATTTGAATTCAGTCTGTTAAAGCTGATTTCTTCGTTGTATTCATAGGTGCATTTCTCCCTTTGTGTGCATACCAGGTTTACTGTATGTCGCACAAAACCATGCTGACACATTAGTGTCGGTTGGATGCAAAGCACTATTATGCAACCAATAATAATCGTACTGCGCAGTGGTCTAGGATTGAATACATCGAGCGGTACATGGATAGAGTTTGTATGCTCTATATTCTGAGAGCTCACGCATATTTTCTTCGTTGCTATCCATATACATGTAGTCGCCATAAGTATTATTATCATGACCAAGTACATAATAATGAATACCGAGATGATTGCTCCTTCGGGCCAACAATGTGGGTTACCCAACAGGCCCTTTGACAGCAACTTCTGAGCGTAAACGCAGAAGTCTGGCGGGTGGCATTCCTCGGATATTACGGTAATATTATCCGCTTGCCGCCACTTCAAAGTCACTCTTGTGCGTGCTTGTAGTGGTGACACAGGAAGATAGATCAGCTGTTCTTCCAATTTGCTAGAAAACTCTTGACAAATGTTATCAAGACATATTTCACTTGAGTTTTTGTGAATCGGAATATCGACTTTCACTACTCCGTTGATACACTGTATACGGCCACCAGAGCTTGTATACGCCATTGCTGAATTGATGACGCATGAAATTACAAACATTAAAGCAACGAAATTTGAATTTCGGCCATGATACTGAGGAAGATAATTTTTCATATCTTTACAGTGGTGGGTATGGTTTTCTGTCGAATTCGACGTTTCTTCCATATGTTCCTCTTCTAGGCTGCGTTCGAATGTCTTTATGACCTCATACGCTCGCGTTTTGGCTTGCCGCTGAGGACCAGTTCGCGGTGGAGGTGTCGGCAATTGGCTGGTTCCATCAGCGCCGGAATTAGGATATTGAGTGTCAGGAATACTGCGCAGTTCCAGAGGATATAACTTGCTTATTGGCTTTTGCAGGACATGCTGATTAGGCATCCGCACTCTGACAGTTCGTATTTGACCGTCTGCACTTCGAACAATATTTTCAATTCTGCCATATGACCAATTTCCTCGCGGTATGAGTTCTTGTTCTATGAGAACTATTTCGCCTATCTGTGGAAACTGACGAGGCACGCTTCGTCTCTGCGCTCTTTTGTTCGTCTGCGAATCTCTTAGTGCTGTTAAGTAATCGAGGCTCCATTTTTTCCAAAATTTGGAAGACGTTGTCTCCGAAAACATCAGTGCTTCTTTCACTTGAGCCGCAGTTTGTATAAGCTCGGGATCATAGGATGGATCCAATTTTTCTGACTCCAGTTGATCACTTGGAATCGAAAATCGAGCGTTTCCGCGTAGAAAATCAATCGGTCTTAGCGGAATTTCACTCAGATCACTGTTGTGAATCTTCGTTATCGGCCTTGTATTTAGAATTGCCTCTATTCTGGCCATTGCAGTACAAAGTTGTACGAAATTCAACCTTTTTCTGCCAAAAGTCTTTTGTAGCGCTCTTTTTACCGAGCCTACCAGTCTCTCCCATACACCTCCCATCCAGGGGGCTCCAGGTGGGTTAAACACCCATTTTATGCCTTCTGTGGCACAGTAAGACATTACTGTATTCTCTCTGTTTTCATCGTCTTCGAACAGCTTCTGTATAACTTTTTGACCAAGTTTGAAATTGGTTCCACAGTCTGATCTGACGTATTTGGGAACGCCTCTTCTTGAAATGAAGCGAATAAAGCTGCTTAAAAACGCGCCTGTTGTCAGGTCTTCAACGACTTCAAGATGTACTGCTCTAGTCGTTAAGCACGTGTATAAACAAACGTACATTTTTTCACGGGTAACGCTCTCGATCGGTCCCATGAAATCACATCCGACGTTTTCGAATGTTTTTGATACAATCACGCGATCCTTGGGCAATGGCGCCATTTCTGGTAGTGCAAAGGGTAAACCATGACATCTACGACAGACCACGCATTGCCTTGTATAGGCCTTTATTATGGCTGATGGGCGCGGTATCCAGAATCTTTGCCGGATTAAGGTCAAAATCTGTTCCTTGCCGCAATGCGCGTTTTTTATATGAGTGTCAGCCACAATTAACTTGGCCAGATCCGATTTGTACGGTATGAAAATAGGTGATTTTGTATCCTCAGGAATGCAGGCGTTTTGTAGCCTGGAGACGTACCGTATTATGCCTAGGTCGTCCATTTTTAGCTTCTTCTGAGGATAGCGCTTTTGCAAATCGTTTATTTTATATCCGCTCTGTTCTTGGATAATTATTACGCTCTCGGCTGCCGCAATGTCTGATGCGGTAATTGGAGAACCAACGGAGAACTTGCGCAATAGTGTCGTCTGTATATTGATCGACCTGTTATTGTTAGTGCTCTGCACCCATTTATGCAGGCCCTTTCCTACGAGAGCTACTACTCTCTTGGCAACTGTCAATCGAGATATTCTTTTCAAATCGATTATTTTCTCGATTTTATTTGCTGGGCAGGTTTCACTTATTTCAACGACTGCTATAGGTGTTTCCATATCTGATTCATCGGCTTGTTGTTCCGTGATGCAGTCTATATGTGTCAGCGGCCAGTTTTCAGGTGTTTTTTCTAACCACCTTGGTCCGCGTAACCAACTGTGATTCGGCCAATTCGTAGCCGAAAGTCCTCTCGTCCCCGCATCCGCAGGATTTTCTGCGGTAGGGACGTGGTAGAAATTCACTTTAATGTGTTTCTTTCGGAGAATTTTCACCACATTATCAATTCTCTCCTTCTGGTTTGCCACAAATACTGGCAATTTGCGTGAAGATTTTATCCACGCTAGGGCAACCTTTGAATCTGTAATAATATTCACCTCTTTGATAAGACTCAAAGTGTTATTACAGATATTATTACAGAGGCGTACTCCCATAAGAATTGCTAGTAATTCTAGCCTCGGTATCGTCTGTTTACTCTTCTTAGGAGTTAGTTTAGTCTTTCCGCTCACTAAAGAGCTAACTTTTGATGTGTCATCATGCCTCAAGTAGCAGGATGTCGCCATCGCTATTTCACTGGCGTCACAGAATGCCCATAGGCTGCATTGTGAGGTGTGAACCGGACCGCTTACCAGGGCGCGAGGTACGCTCGCGGCGACATTGCTTATGGCGCTGCATGTCCTTATCCAGCGAACGCTAAGTTCTTCTGGTATCATCTCGTTCCAGTTCACATTACAAGAGTAGATTTCTCTCATTAGATGCTTCAACTTTACTAGCAGTGGAGCAGCTAGTCCCAATGGATCGTAGATAGAGTTAAGTTGACTGACCACTTCTCTTTTCGTCAACCTTTCTTTGAACTGCACATCGGTTTGAATGGAAAACTCATCCTTCACTGTATCATACCGTACTCCCAGCAGTTTTATTTTTCCATCTGGAGCTCTGTCACATGGTGGTATTCCTCTGTTGACAGCTTCACTGTTTGAGACATACTCTCTGAGGTTCATTCCAATTTTGGCGAACATTTCTTTTGATTTTCTGTACTTGGCCAGAGCTTCTTCAGGTGTTGAAGCTGTCAGCAATATGTTGTCTACGTACAGATTATCGACAATTTCGTCGGCCAGTTGATCGTTTTGCGACTTCAAATAAGTTACAATCGCCATATTAAGAATGCTTGGAGAGGCATTTATTCCGAAGGGTAACCTTTTGAAACGATATTCGGTTACGTTGCTCCTGACAGCTGGACGATCAACGTCGTTGAGCCACAAAAAGCGGCAGAGATCTTTGTGCGATTCGTCAAGTCGAATTTGCGTAAATGCCGCTTCGATATCGCATATAAGTATAATATTACTTGATCTACTTGTAATGAGAATGTCGTGAATCTTCTTGACAAACGACTCTCCTTTGAATACTACGTCATTCAAAGATAGTTCTCCTTTCTTTTTCGAGGAGGCATCGAATACTATACGTAGCGGTTTCGCTTTTTCAGGTCGCCAGACTCCTGAATGTGGCATATAGTATTTTGAAAGTGATGTATTGTCGGCTGTTACGACTTCTGTTACATCACTAGCTATGTAGTCGTTGATAATCTTACAGTACCACGATCTTAGCTCGGAGTTGGTCGATAATTGGACCTGGAGTGCCATTAGCCGTCTGGCCGCGACTGGATAGTTGTCGCTAAGGTCGGCTACGTTTTCCTTAAGCGGAAACGGTGCGACAACATAACCACTCTCGAATGATATTGACTTGGCATACTGTTCTAGGTAATTATTTGCTTTTTCGTCTTGAGAGTTCTCCTCTGAAGATATACCTAGACCTTCGAGTTCGAAGAGATTTTTCAGCATTTCGTTTTCACTTAAGTCAGTGACAGCTGTCATACCGTATAAAATCGGTTTTATGGTCTCAGCTTCTAAGCAACCTCGACCATATATTGTCGGTCCGAAAATGGTTTTCGCCATTCGTAAACCTGACGGTAATACCGTACTCTTGTGGTCAAGTACCAGGTTGTAATAATAGTCCAAACCCACCAGAATATGTGGAATTTGGTATTCACCACGAAGCTTCGGGTTACATATGTGAATCTCATTTTCTCTCAAAAATGCCTTGTCAACGTTAACAAGTTTGACTGATGGGAAGGCATTAGTGATCACTGGCTTAGTATAGACTTGTAGGTCAAATACTGTTCCGTAAGCATCGCTTATTTTTATGCTCACACATTTGCTTTCGAACTTTTCGGTGTGTCCTCCCAGACCTGACATTGTGAATTGCTCAGTTTTGTGGGACGGTAATCCGAAGAATTTGGCTGTTTCTTCTTTGATAATTGTTTTCTGTGCTCCTGTGTCAAAGAAGAACAGTACTTGTTCGAACTGGTTTGAATTGTGATTCCAAATGCTCCCTAGTGCAGTCATAAGCACGATCTGTTCGCGATTTGGGTGCATATTTTCTTGGCTGTATATTTCCAAGTCGGCATTGTCAGCTTTTGACGAGTGCGTATTCGCCTGATGAGCATTATGGCGAACATCGCTTTGATGATTGCGGCCATTCTCTCTGTGTGACCGTTGTTCTGTTGTTGGCCGCCGAGGCCCAGATTGGTTGCCAGTAAATGGACGGTTTACCCGGCTGGCATCCTTTTGTTGCGGGGGATCAGAGGATCCCAAACACAAACTTTTATTGTGTGCTCGTCCGCACTGAGTACAATTGGGCTGAGAACATTCGAAACTATTATGAGCTTCGGTAAAACATTTCCAGCACAGTTTTTTCTCTTTTACAATATTCCTTCTTTTCTGAATATCAGAAACCATCCTGCAATATGGAGCAGTGTGGTTGGTTTGGCTGCAAAATATGCAAGAACGCGAATTTTGCCTTGAATCATCAGTAAATTGATAATTCCCTCTTTTTGCCTCTTCTGGCCGAGATCTATTCTTGAGTCGGGCTTCAAGGAACTTCTTGGCAGTTATTTCCTTTTCGATCTCCTTCATTACATCATTGACGGAGACTTCTTCTCGGTCTTGAATGGATATTAGGACGTTTTTCACAACGTTGTAAGGAAATTTCTGCAGAATTTTCTCCGTCCACAGTGCATCTTGGATGGAGCGAATATCATGCCCCGCAGAAACCATTTGGTTGATTAGCATTCGAATTTTATCGAACACTACAATACAATTTTCGGCAGTGTTATTCGCCGATCGCATATCAATTAACTTCTGAACTATTTTTGCTCTGTTCACGGGTTTATTCCCGAATTTTCGCCTTAGTTCTTCCGTCATCCACTTATAATTCTGTGGTATGAGTTGTATGCCTTTTATGGCCATTTCGGCTCTACCTCTAAGTGCGTCTTTGAGCAGGAGCATTTTCTCTACAGTGCTCAACACTTTGTTTTCATGAACAAGTGTCTCAAAGACCGCCCAAAATTCTGGAAATTCTTCATCATCCCCATAGAAGCGAGGTAAATCCATTTGTTTGGGTTTGAGTGTACGACATGTGATACTCTCTCGGTCGTACTGACCTTCCGTGGCATCATCTGATAGCCACTGAGCCAATTCGGGGTCAAATTCCTGACTATCCTGGCTGCTGCTTTGTTCGGGTTGCTTACCATTGATTTTAATGGTATGACCCAACTTTTGAGGGTGAATGTTCAACGCCGAGGCCAATTTTCCGGCTTCATTGCGATATTCATTCACAAGGGCTTCGAGTACGAATATAGTGTCATTCGCCTTAGCTATTGCTTCGCTAAATTGGCTGTCGTTCTCGATTTCTTCGACTTCACTTATGAGTTCCTTTCTGTTCTTTTTGGACTCTTCGAAGGTGTGTTCCAGTTTGTCTACCAATTGCTGAAGACGATCTCTACTGGATATTATTATTCGTATACCGCCTGATATCAAATTAATAGCCGTACAGAACTCTTCGTATTTTTTACTGTCTTCACCAGTAGGGCTCAATCCTTCTGTATAAGGTTGATACTTGGCTATCAGCTTTTGAAGGCTTTCTGCGCTATACTTGATTGGCTTTTTATGAAAAGTTAGCGACATTATTTATCACTTTAGAGTAACTATGACTCAACTTTTCTTTCACGCTGGTGTGCGTTTATGCGTAACTCTTGTACGCGTGAGCAACTGCTCGTTTGGCTCGTCCAGGTCTCTTTAATGAGACGGGACTACAATCGGATTATCCGATGTGCCAAAAGTTGACGCTGGTGTGCGTCTATGCCTGCGTAATTATTATACGCGCGAGCAACTGCTCGTTGGCTTGTCCAGGCCTCTTTGATGAGACGGGACTATTGGTCAATGCACAAAATTTGTGCAGACCTCAAAAATATTGTGCAGGCCTTTTCCCGGCCGATGCACCAGAAATTGTGGTGGGCTATTCCTCACCACGTTAGTGTTTCGCTTCTGCGCGAACAAGGTGGTTCAGTGGTATGTTTATTGGGGTGGCCAGCCTCGCTGGTCCACCAAATCAAGACGAGAACCGAGGGGTCGCGGATACAAGAAGAAAACACTGAGGACAAGCCTCTCGACAGTCAACACACTGCATTGCGGGCGGTGTTGGACGGACCTCTCCGAAGAGGGTCCGCCCTCACATATGCCAACCGAGGGGTCGCGGATTGCGACAAAACCGGGACCAGGGTGCACGTGGACGTCGTGAACTCGGCAATGGTCCGCAGGTAGTGTCACCTTGCGCGCGCCATGAGTTGGCAATTATGATTTTTGCCTAACGTTCTTTGGGCACGCCACGTATTCGTCTTCCATTCACAATCATAGAAGCATGACCAATGAGATTTTGTCCTATGCAATAACCTGAACGGGCGAATCACTGTTCTAGTCAGTAATCTAACTTTTCCAGACATGTTTGGCATCAATTTATATACCACGTAAGAATGGAAGTCCTGGTTAGCCAGAACGAGGATCGATCGCTCGACAATGTCAATGTCAGCAGCATTTCGTACCACTGTTCCACGCACACCATTACGACTCCGAGTGAATAATTCAATCCTCTTTCGGTACTCCACCAGAAAATCGTTACGTGGAAATGGGGGCGTGAAAACAGATGTTCGGTAAAATACTGTGTGAGGTAAAAAATGATGGGGGAATCCCTGTGAACCTGTTTTGAATAAGACCAAACAGACAATTTGAACTTCGATTTTTACGACAGAAAACAATGCCAGTCATGATGATCGGATTACTCTTTTGGTTTCTGGCGATACATAAATAGAAATTCCTTCCCTATAAAAACTAACAGTGACGATGAAATGACAGTCGACATGTTTTCGATTGTGATTCTTCTCGTGCTCGGTAAGCATAGGTTTTCAAGCAGCTTTTACTACTAATTTTTACTTTCTCTTTTGAGCAAAGTGTATTTCAGCTGTTTCATTGCCCACGTTCAACGCCCAGAGCACAGGTTTGCTGTTTGGTTGCGTTTCCATTGAACACAGCTATTAAACAATTTTATGAAAACTGGCTAATATGATGAAAATCTCTTTAGATATGCCAGCTGGATCTTCTCCCTCTTCGGGTGGATCAGGAGGTATGGGAGGTGGATCTTCTATTTCCCCTGGTAGATCACGAGGTGTGCCAGGTCTCTTGCCTCTCTAGGTGGATCAGGAATGGAAGGTGAGCCACCGTGTCTCCATCGAATCGCCTCGACATTCTATTTATACCGGGAGCTCAAACAAGAAAAGGCGGAAAAGTAAACAGGAGTTCAATAGAACTAGAAGTCTTGCCGCCTTTTCTGTTGTTTCTATCATATTTTTTTGCCGGGCGATTAGATACTAATGTGGATCCCATTTTGTGGAACTGGGACCACATGTCATCATTTTGCTAGTCTAGATCTGATCTGACTAAAAAAAAACTTTGGACTGCTTCTACTGCCATCGTCCACGACCTAGATTCAGTTTTATAGTGTACTTTATATATCACCAATATATTATACCTCCGGAAGGGCACAGTGGTACGAGGTGCTGCTGACACCCATACGGTCGAGCGATCGATCCCGGGCAGGGCTAACCAACCCCTCCATCCTTCCGGGGTCGGGTAAATTGGAACCACTTTTGTCTTGAAAGATAAAGTCGCTAACTTGGTACAGCGGCTGGCCCTCACAAGTCATGGTATCAGCAAAATACGCACTAATCGTGTCACTACGTTCCTAAATGAAAGACGAGCGCGTGGCGCGTTCTTGGGAAACTGGCCAACGCCGACTTCTACCTTCACCTTAGCTTTATACCTTCAGTCCCTGGTTCACCTATAGGTAGGTTCATGCTGGCTAACGCGGAGTTTAACACATTCCAGCGGTCAAACACATTCCTAAGGATAAAAGGTAAAGAGAGAGCATCAGTGTCAGTACTCTAACGTAAGGAGGCATCCACAAGTGCACAGGGTATACAGGTGGGGCGGTAAGTTACTTTGAGCTCTCCGAAACCCCTTGACTAGTTGTTGTGACTACAATGTTCTGAGAATGGGAGGGAAACAGGCAGAAGAACGGAAAACTCGGAAACACTTCGGCTTCGCTGAGAGTAGAAACAGCTCAGTCGATGAAATCGATCTTCCTGCGTCCTATTGGGGAAATTCCACCGATTGAACCTCCCTGAAAATCTTTGGTTCCTTCCGATGCCGTAAGCATGTCGGACTTTCTGAAGTTCTTCCGATAGCTTCACAAATTGCTTTAGAATTTTCCGAAACAATCAAAACTGTGACAGTGACTATGTCAGTTTCTACTATCAAATGTATAATATCAACGCTGATTGCACCAGTTCAGGACCAACGTCGTCAGCATCGTCTTCATACGTTTTCCTTGCTGCTGCAATCGCATTGATTCTTCATCTCCGTTACTAAGGTAGTAATAGTACAATCTGCTGAAATACGAAAGAGACAAGGTTTTTCAATCAATCAATCAATTTATTACGACTATGAAAGACAGTCGTTAGACAAGAAAGGACCATAATTTAAATCTACTGAACACTGATACAAAGACAGCAACGTAATTTAAAACTCATTTTTTGATTCCCCAACCTGATATTCGACTATGATCGTCAAGTAATCTCACTGGATTGGTTTGAGTTTCCAACTTTTTTGAAACTGATGATCCACTAGTGATGGATATCACTAGTGCATATCTATTAGGTTGTAAACCTTCCAATTGAACTTTTGCCACGTCTTATTTTTTTAAATTTATTTCTTTGAAACAGAACCCAATTGAGATATGTATGGTACATTGTTAGACTACTATGTGTCGCCTTCCTGCTGGTAATTGTTTTACTCTGTACGAGTGGAACCCTGCCGGTTTATTGACCAACAACTTTAACACTGCCGTTTTGAGATGGCTTTACTTGTCGAGATTTTTTCTGCCGCGTGTTTCTGATGAAACGGTAAGAAATGGTATTCTGTAATAACAATGCCTGAACATTACGTTGCATTGCGTATCGAAGTCTGACAATCCTCCAAAAAATTTCCCCCGGGTGATTTTCTGCAGACATCCTTAGCCGGGTTGGATGGGCAACGTAATCAGCCCTGCTTACCCTTCGGTTGGCAAGCCATACAATCCAGTTGCTGATAATGTAGATTGCTAGACACTAGTGCATCTTTAGGTAGAAACTCCTATTCGATAAATCCAGAATAACTCCAAAAACGCGAAGAATCTCCTCTCTGAGGTGCAGTTCAGACGTGGTATCAGTTTTCCTTGATTACCATAACCAAGCCATTGGGGTCTCCGGCTATGAGTAGCGCATTTCATTCGCTTCTCACATACAACAGCAACTTCGAGATTTCGTACGCGAAGTGACCCTAGTGTTGAGCTATGTAGGCGACATATTGTGGGTAACCTTACGGCCACACTTTCGTACGTTTACCAATATATTAGAACGCTCTGCAGCTATTGTGTATGAGCACTGGAACTCTTCTACAATGTAGTGAGTGGTGCTTGATGGTCGGACTTCTTTGGCTGCTTTTAGCCCATCCAAATCACTGCTAGGTGTCCTTGGCGGGGCGGTTTATTCTCGAACCATCATAGTCTTGCTTTACTTCCTCGGATCAACCTGTTCTGGTGGAATATACAGGACACCTTACTCTATTATACCGCAAAATTTCAGGATTGAACACTGCACCAGAACGCCCTAGTCAAAGCCCATTGAAGTCATACAGTTGGGGTCCTATGTTTAAAGCTTCATAATTTAAAGGATTTCTATCGAAATCGAATGGGCGATATATAGTTCAGAAGAGCTTTAGCTACCTACTGAAATGTTATCGAAAGAGAAATGCAGAAACTTCAACAAAAGTTTTACTATGCGATGAAAAAATATTCAACCGGAAGGTTCACAACCTAATATATAGCATGAGTGACTGTGGAAGTAGTAATTAAAGAGTAAACGTTGTGTGCGTCTTTTCACTAAATTTAATATGTAGATGGATAAAAAATACCTATTGGACTAACATTATGGCTCATTAACATGGTGGCTAGATCTCAGGAAGAGAAAACTTGGTGAAAAAAGTTAAGGTTTTTAGTTCAGTGGAAATTTTAAGTATAAAATAAACGTTGTATGCACGTCCTTTTTCCCATCAAGTTTAATAAGTGGATGAAAAATACAGTTTTTTTTAGTTCAGTGGAAATCACATTGACTCCATCCTATTTAATTCAGGTAGGGCCAACGACTGTTCTGGTGACGGAGGCAGGAGCTGCCGTGTTCCGGGTGCTGAAGGAAGGGATGCTTCTGACGGCATGATGCCTCCGCCTACGTAGAAGAACCTGTCCAATTCTGTTTCTGATCTTTTCTTCTGATGAAGCTACTGATACACAATGCTGTTATAATGATCAAACATATCACTTACTTCTGTGAAATCGCACCAGCAGAACTTCTCAGGGTAGGAAAAACAAAATACTACAGCTCAAGAATTTTGCTATTTCCTTTCTGAGAGATGCGTCTCAACGATTTTTGGAAAAAGGTACGAAAGAAGATGAAAGACAAATCAGTGGAAGACGGCTAGGCAGCAGCTGATGCAGCCAAAACAACTTTAAAGGCCATTTCTATACGAAGAGTTCAATATTTTTGAATATTTCTCTTTTGGATGTAACCTTTTGCTGTGGGTGGCGAGAATGTGAAGGAGTTCCAACACCACAAACCGTACTCGTCATTACTTCAGTTCTTAGAGCGGTTTTTCGAGGAATCTATAGATCCTGAAACTTGGGTGTTTACTTTACTTTGATACTTTGATGGTTCTTTCTTCAGCTGGAGATCTTCTCAGCGGAACCACAACTCTTCCAGACCGCTCGATCTCTGGCAACTTGCATCCAGGGAGGGAGGCTCCGCTCTCTGAAAGATTTTGCAAATGAGTCTGTCCATCTTGTTGGCGGTCGTGCCAGTGGTCTCCTATGGCCTCTTGGGAACCATTATGTGACACGGAGGCTCCATCTATCGTCCTTCCGTCGAAGCAGGTGTCCTGCCCAACGATATTTTGACTTCTTCATGTACTGCAGTGGATCTGCTAGCTGCGATTTCTCCCTTAGCTCTGAGCTTCGTATGCCTTGTTGCCGTTGTTGGCGAAGGCTCGTCTTCAGAAAGCATCTCTCCAGAGCACGATGCGTGGTTTGCATGGCTTTGACGACGATCTTGCTATCAGGACAGATTTCGGTCGCGTAGCACATCGCTGGCAGTACGGAGGTGTTGAATATCGAGGCTCTAAGGCCGACATTTTTGACCCGATCGGTGGCTTCGCAGATCGACGTGAAGGCTAAAGGAATCTTGTTTAACACGTTGACGACAGCGCCTTTTTCGCGTGTCTGGCGCGTGGGACCAACCGATTTTCTAGCGCTCCGAGGCTGTGGCATGATGCCGGCATGCGGCGATTTTTTTTCAAAATGTATATATACAGTCCTGTAATATCGGGAATTGTGACTACTCCATTTTTGCAATGAAAATAGAAAAATAACAGCTGAAAGCTTTTAGCATATCCTTTTTCCCTATCCAGGTTAAAACGAAATTGTTATTTGTTTGTTATTCATTATTTGTTTATTCTAATAATCAATATTTGTTCGTATTTATGTGTTTGTTTCACTAAACAGTATTTGTTTGCATTTATTTGTTTCTTGCAATAACCATTATTTGTTTTTACATGTAAAGAAAACTAGTGCACAATCAAAAATTCCAGTAAATCAGAAGCTAAAAATTGTTTTTACGGACCACGAGGTTTACAATGACTTCTAATCATGAAGTATATAGTGGCCAGACAAATAATTCCCAAAAAATCGGAATAAGTCAGAAAAGTAAATTTCAAAACTGTGACGGAGCATTGCGTCACACGGTCCCACGCGACCTAATACGTGTGGCGCAGCATTGTGTCACACGGTCGCCAACGTGTTAATTAACGAAAATTTATTCATATGGATTAAGCAAAGGAAAGAGGATAAATACTGCATACGGCTGTCGGATGAAAATCATAACAGGATGAAAATTTGAGGATAGACACGTGAGATTCTACCAATATGTAGTGAAGCTGTTAAGCCTATCTGGTACAATGCCGAATACTGCACTTACGGTCGAGTGTTGGCCGAATGGATAGGCCGAGACGCGAGTTCGAGTCCTGCCTGTGCCGCGGTTTTTCCGACGATTCTGGCATCACGATGACGACATCTATTTCTAGAGCACTTTGACCAAATTATATTTCTAGTTTCACAGTCAAGCGAAGATGAAAAGATTATTTCTACGAGGAAGCTCCAGCTTTGTACGGTCCCGCCAAGTAAAATGTAATTTGATAGATAAGTTCACTAAGAGCGTGCTATGCACTTTTGCATTCTTCCACTGCATTTTTGCATTCTTCCATTCAGAATTGTAGAGTTTCCCTTCACAAGCCATTCTCTCCACCTATCCAGCGTAAGAGCATACGAGAGCTCTCCCGGCTTTCCCCTAAAGATTCTCATTTTCGAGACCTACACGGTTCGATAGCGCATTGAATGGTTATTACAACGGAATAGTTTGTTTCTGCTATCTGGAAATGGTTGGCCCAAAAAAAGCGAAAAGCCTCTGCCACTAAGGCCCCTGTTATAGTCCCGTTCCCGATCGCCGATCGCCGGCGATTGGCGAACGCAACTCGTACAGGTCGTGCCGGGACCGTTCAAAATGACACTGCGAACGGCCGCCTCGGGACGAGTTGTCTCGGCAGTCGCACCCCCCTCCGGCGATGGGTGGCGATCGGACCCTGTTATAGTCCCGTCGGTCGATCACCGCCGATCGCCGGAGGGGGGTGCGGCCGGTCGCTGTGCTGTGCACTGCGACTGGCCATCGCCGGTGTCAACCGAGGTAAGTTTTCCTTTAGTGAGAAGGGTTTTTTTCGAATTTTTAGAAATGTTATGTATTTTCTAGTGTTGTTTTGGTTTTTTCGTGTTTTATGTCCTGTTGGTGTTTGTTTTGTGATTAGGATCGGGACTTGAACCTATTTTTGCCTTTCTTTCTACCGATTTGTTGTTATATTGTGCTTTATTATTTTTAAGTGCCATCCCTGCCTTACTAATGAGTCCCGGGGTTGGTTCCATGTTATTTTTTCTACTTTCTTCCGTCTTAGTTCATTATATATATATGTATATATATATATACATATATATAATGTACATACTTTTTACTTTTTTACTGTACTACTTTTTCACTTACAATATGTGCATATTATGTACATATTGTAAGTAAAAAAAAGAAGAAACGAAGCCCTACGACACAAACACACCAATAATGAAATCATCAGCTTGACCCATCGATCAGCTGATCATTGGCAACAACCCAACAACTGCGCGAAAACGCGCCTCAATGTGAACGGTCGCCGGCCGTCGCCGACGCCGCGCATTTTCCGGTCGTCGGCGATCGGCGATCGGGAACGGGAGTATAACAGGGCCTAAGCGGTTGGGTAGTGACTTCTAGATCCCAACCATCCTCGGTGCTGAGGCGGCCACCCATTTTCAGGTAGCGAATACAAACTACACCGTTGCAATCGCCATTCGATGCTCTACCAAACCACATTGGTCTCGATGAGAATCTTGGGGGGGGGGGGATCTCACTGACCTCCCTTGTTCGTCTGACATCAATTTCCTAGACCTGGAGGAACGGATGATTTGGTTAGCCGAATGTATGGCCGCTCACTCCGCAGATAGAAGTAGCACCTCCTAACACTGCAACACATTTATGCCTACGGAATCCGAGAACTCATCATCATCATTTACTACGTATATGTGTACAAGACATACGTCAGATAAAGAATAAAAACACAACGTTCGATCGGCAACTGCAATACAAAACGTTGAAATCGAATATCCAAGAGCGTAATTTCAGCAAGACGTTTAAACGACCCAAAAAAGCGCGGGGCGAGCGATATGTTATGAATAAGGTTCAGATACATGGACCCTGCTCTACACGTAAAGTAGTTCAATCTTGATTGCCTCTAGGCCTTCCATATGAGGTTGTTTCCGAACCGCCACGAGTTCCAGAAGGCATTATTGTGAACAATCTAGAAGTATCAATATCCATGCGTCTCGCCAGCATTTTAAAAACTATTCAAAGATCACGAAGTTTACGTCGAGAGTAAAGTGTGCTCAATTTCAAGTAGGAGCTCCTCAAATCCGATCTAGGAACCCTAGGATACAGAAACCTCTCCGTTTGGCTTGCCCCACAAGTCACTTGTTTGGGTTCGTTAAGGAACCCAGACCCAAACAAAAAGTCATCGTTAAGGAGCCGATAAATGCCGATCCCTTTACCTTTTGCCTACCCGCTCTCCGCGATCCTTCTTCATCGCATACACTTGTTCTCGAGTGGATATCACATGCAGCTCAGCGAAAATGTCGCCTCTATTTTAGTCTAATTATTTACGACCATCTATGTGAAACTAATGAGTACCGAGGCGTACAACTTGCATGGATACAATGCAGTGTTCTTTCGACGTTCTCTCTACTTCTTTGTGTCACGTCATTCACCTATCTTTATCGGTGGTTTTTCGTACGGAAAACTCATGGACGTTCAGTGTTGCTCGTTTAGGGTCACTTTGCGACGAGCCGGCGGTTGAGTTTTGAGCTCAAGGTGCACTGTAACGGCGAAATCTCTTCTGAAGCTGAATTGGAGACGGTGTACGGTGTAACTTGCACAGTTTCGAACATGTCTTTTGATAACTTTCCCGAAAAGCCGCCGCTCAGCAGCTTCTTTAGCTCGATGGACTGGTATCGAAAGGGATATCTAGGTACTTGTAAACCGTTGGGACATTGCTCGTCGCGCCACCGCGTACTATCGCCGCGCGGCCAGCTTTCCTACGTGGTACGCATTCATTTTGCAAGTTGGTATTCGCAGTATTGGTTGTTCCAATGATTGCTTTAACCTCATCGAACAGAAAGAAAGAAACCCAGTCCAGATTCTCAGGAAGGAGGGTTGTTTTTGTCTGAAATTTTACAACTTATATCTTTGTTCCATGAAGAACGAAAACAGCGAAACATTTATTCGCTTTCAAAATCTTTAATTGCATCTAGTAGTGCCAAAATGGGTCTTGGTCGCCAATCTGAAAAAGAAGTACAGTTCATGCACAAGTGTAACAACGGCTTACCTTTTGTCCCCAGATGAATTCTGATGGGTACGATTCCAGGTGATTGCGTGCTGTACCTCTCTGTCGCTTATTGTGCTATTTCATTGATCCCCACATTCTTTCAATGTTCTGCGTATGTACTGTCGTAGTGGGATCAACGAAATTCAGGCGATGATTCACCGTGTAATGCTAGAAATTAGCCATCTCCTATTCCGACGTCTTGTATCCATTCCAGCGGACAGAGTAGATTGCACATCCTTCAGCTACATTGTTCTTGATTGCGTCTAAAAGGGTTCTGACGCTCATTCTCCTGCGAAAACTTGACAGCATCTTTTTGGGTCCGGGAGGGTGAAGACGTTCATTGCAACAACCAGTTTGGAAACGAGCAACACAAAGAATGAGTGCGTATCATGTCGCGGAAGAGCGGCGATAGTACGCGGTGGCGCGGCGAGCAATGTCCCAACGGTTTACAAGTGCCGATATCTAATATATCCTGGCATACAAATCCAGATTATGGCTCCGTTTGCCGACGCCTCAACTCTCGCCTGGTTGGTGAATGGAAGTGGAAGTAAATAATCAACAACTGTAAAGAAAAACAGACATATTAAGTAAATTATGAAAAATTCACAATTCACGTGTAGATAGGTTACGAAAACTACGCAGGTGAAGCCTCAAAACCTCTTGAATTGAATTCAAAATACCGTTTAATTCTAAAAGGTTTCCGTAGATGAACAAACTACAGTACTGGACGTGTCGCAACGACCACGAGCACCAGCGGCGCTTTCTTGGGCATAAACCGTCGCCTTTCTTTATTTTCTCCAAAGTTTATTTTTTCCTGAAAATAAGTGTGACTCAGTGTGACTCAATTATGACTCATCGCTCGACGAGGCTCCGCCTTCGGCCGGGCTATCACGCAGGAACCCCGTTGGGCACGCGGCGTAAATGAATAGAGGTAGTCTCTTTCCGGGTCACCACGCGTGGACCCCGAGAAGGTCACAGCTTTAAGGCCCTTCAGAGTTTACTACGTTATTGCCGCAGCAGTGATGAACCATAGGGAGCTGCGGCGGGCGCGGCAGCAGCGCAGTAGCGGCATCCGTTTCAAGCATTTTTCGTGAAAACTACCCATACCGTCAAATGAGTACTAATTAGCTTTTAGACCAACGTCAGTGTCCAATTATTGAGGAAATACGCGCTTTTACTGCGGCAGTAGAGTCTGAAGGGGCCCTTATCGTTGCGGAACGCCCTGTACTGTAGTTCCGATTCGCAATTTCGTCGCACAAGAATTAAACATGAGTGGAATAGTCAGCAAAAGCTCCTCCCTAAAGTTCTGGGTACTCAATTACAACGAAACGCGTGTAGAGACTTTCATTCTGCAAGCGAACGGTTAAAAATTGAGGGTAATCGTTCGTCTACGACTTCACTGCTGTTTTAGAGCATACGAACGTGAGCTTTGGAAGGTTGTACGCAAACACACACGCCTTTCTGAACGGTAAAAATTCTTGAATAGCTTTCTCGTTCAGCTAAATAGATACTGTCGAGCCAGGGGGCATCATATAATTATGAAGCGCATTGTACTTCCAGGGCAAAGGGTGACTGGTGGTCTGTCTCGGCAACCACCATTAAGGTACATCTCTAGTGTCTTCTTTACAAAGTGTCTTCCCGTTCTTCTAGAATCTAGTCTGGAGTGGTCTGTTGTAAGATGAAATAGTGCTTGGGGGAGTAGTATCCCAAGTATAACTTTGATACTCCATGCTCTGACGAAGGCGATACCGCGGCAACGTAAGCTGAAGAATAAAGCTTTAACAATCTCGGTCGATCGCTAACTACATTGCGTTTCTATAAACCGTAGTGTACTTTTCCTAGTGGTTTTAGTACAACGTTATGTCGAGTGCTGATTGCAACCGTCAACGGTGCCCCATCACCCGCCCCGAACACGTTGTGTTCCCAGCAAGCAGCAATCGGGTGGTGCGACGGTTGAATGGAATCGATCTGGGGCGCCGTTGTTCTTTCGGTGAGGACGTTTATGACTTCGGGCCGCTCGATAATGGACAGCAATAAATCAGACTCCGCTCGAATCGCAACATCTCGGCCGGCCCGCGTATACGACACGCGGAGGCCGTCGTGATCGTTCGTTCCGCGCCGCCGCCGTTGATGTTGGGCCGGCCACCGCCGGTGCCACAGCCAAGCTCAACACCGGCACGAGGCTGAGAACCGTTCGATAGCATCCATATGAGATAAGGAGATCATGTTATCAAACAATTCCGATCAGATATAGCCTTCTTTTTCGAAGTGAAGATGAAGCTAGCCGTGATTTGGATGGTCCCCTAGGGACACGCCGCATCATGTTTAATCGAGAAATTCAATAGAGAATTGTAGAGGCACGGTGGATCCGTATTTCGCTTACAGTACCGGACACGTATTTTGACCACTTCCCGGAAAAGCCGCTTAGGAGCGTTCTAAAGCGTCTTTTTTGAATAACCCACACAAATTTCAACTATTCGTGAAAGGAGACAAATTATAAAGTGCAGCTGCCCGAGCTCTATCGTTTGGTATGTAAGTTGCTCACAACTGATTACTTTTTGAAATATCATCCCCTCAAATCTCGCCTGGTCGGATACCAATTTACTCGACCCAGAATTCTGGTACCGATTTACCCAACCCAGGATTGATGGAAGGTTTAACATTGCCTATGGATTCACGGTTATACCGATCTCTGAATACCGGTCGACAGAGCTCGAGCTGCTGAGCTTGAGTATGTATGTTTTTACATATAATTGACTTTCAACAAGACTTATTGAAAAAAGCCGTTTTGGAACGCTCCGAAGCGTTTTTTTTTTCGAGAAGTGATGAAAAGATACGCATTCAGATGGCGTAGAAATGAATAAATATGTCCGGTACTGTGTACAGTGATTTGCGGGGCAAGATACTGCACGAAATCGGTGTCATTGCCTTCCCATACAAGTCTGGTGCCGATTTACCCTACCTGTTCAAGGTAGAAAGAAGGAATAGCACAACATATCCAACACCCTCAACCTTTATTATTATTTATTCAACGTGGACTTATGCCACGGAAGTAATAAACATAACCAAGGAGCAAGAAAGGATAAGACAAAAATTTGCCAATCGAACACAAGCGACAACGAGTGTTAAGAGAAAACGGAAACGACAACTACAGGCAAACAAAAAATCTCCTATTATTAGCAAGGCATGTGAACAAATAAAACAGCGAGAACTCAATTTTCAAGAAGACATCTTCGCGTATTCAATAGAGATCTGAACGTACTCAAAGAAAGTGATAAAGCATTTTCCTTCATCAGATTTCTATGTTTTCGGAACACTCGATGACAAAAAAAAGTTTGTTCTTGCACTGCTTTTTGCGACAGCGCCACGGATTTTGAGGTAACCGTTGCGAGTCCTACTTGGGGACAAGTCAAATATTTCTGCCAGATCATGGAGAACTTTTCCTGTGAGAATTTTGTGGAGCATTACCAAATCATTTCTGGCTCTTCTACTTTTCAAGGACCACAGTGCCAGTAGTTTATTTCGTTCTTCACCACCGGGGATAACGTTGTAATTTGAGCCGAAGCACCTAAGGAAAAGCTTACGCGTAAAATTATTTTGGACACTTTCTAGTAATTTAATGTCTTTTTTCTTATGAGGACTGAAAACGGTAGTGCCACTCTCTAAAATAGGACCTTCACTACAAAGCTTATGATCAGGCCATTGACTTTTCTCTATGACTGCACCCCATCTGCGATCGACAACGAGCTTAGCCTCGGTTTTTGGTGCCCTGCTTCGAGAGAAATAGTCCTACCTTCTCGTCTTCCACAATATCGTTCACGGGTGCACAGGCTTCAAACTTAGTGACCTCTGGTACTAGAACAGGTCTTTCAAAAATGGAGTTATCGGAAATTGCTGCAAAACTCACACTATCCTCTCGAAAGATTCATAAAAACGTGCCGGCGACTTTGCCAAAAAAGGTTATCTTTGTGAACAGGCGATATCTTATTTAAGTGCGTAGTGAACAAAGTGTTAAAGCCATGACACAATTCTTCTTGCATCTTCTCATTTTTCATTTCATTCATTTTTTCTTCCGTCTTCTGTTTTACAACATTTGGCTCATTACAAGTTTGCTGAATTAGTTCTACCTCGGCTGTATTTGCCACTGCTAGTTCCTATAAGGACGCGCCGCGTCCTCGTCTTCAATTCAGAATAGTGGAGGCACGAATGCGCATTTTGTTTCCAAATGACATGCGAGCCCAGTCGTAATAACAAGTCAGTGTCCATACCTTCTCATACAAGTCTGATTCCAATTTCCCCGACCCCGGAAGGATGAAGGCTTGGTTAACGGGGATCGTTCGCTTGACCATGTGAGTGTCAGTAGGGTCTCTTATCACTACACCACACAACTCAATTTTCACAATTTTGTACAAGGTATCTCCATATAATAAACATAACGTAAACTACATACGGGAGCCAACCCCAGGCGGCGGCCTTTGTATCACCTGCCCCGAGGACAAGAACAATAAGTACCATTCATGTGAGAGTGCGAGGAATGCCGAATTTCTCAGTCGTAGAATTCACGGCTGCCACAAAGCAAAGACGTCGTCGAGATTCCTAGAATGAAAAATCTTCCAAGAAAACCATGTGAGAGAATCTCACAGTTTATCTAAGAAAGGTCTCTGAGAAAATCTCTATAAGCTTAAAATCAAAGCTTAAAACCAATTCCTTCTCCCAAGTGTCCTCATAGATGTTGTCGAGTTGCCAGCGCTCCCTTCGCTGTACTCAGTTGTCCATAAATCGCTTTCACAGCATTCTAACGACGCTTCCGACTCCAATGAAGGATTGCAGCATCTATCTCGGTGCTAAATGCTCTTCGAACTCGATTTCTGTCCGGAGCCGTTCTAACATTTTGCGAAACCTCACCAAGTACCCAGCTGTGGCGCAGCACCGATCTGGGAAGGAAAATGACGTCCTAATTCAACTGGGAGCAACTTCGCGTCACAGTACTTGTTTGCTATCGATATCGCATCATTATTTAGCCTTCGATGAAGTTTATTATTTTTTTTTTCAAAAATTAAACTTCATCTAAGGCAAAATGTAGACGCGACTGGGAGCGCTTTTGGAAATGTTGTTCCTAGAGAATGTGAGCAAGTAAGGAGGAACCGTGTAGTTCAGGTTCAGTGACGAACGTAAAAGAAAGTCCTCCTCCTCAACAACATCAAGGCCTTCCATCACTTCCTCGACGAGATGCTGTGAAATATGTAGGAGTTCAAAATGCAATTCTCCCGAAAATCTAGGTTGAAGTGGCACCTTGAAGTGCCAAAAGGGCCCACAAACTGCACTAGAAAACTTTTTCCAGAAATCTAAGGAGGAAATAAATCTTCGTTGTTTTTGCTTTTCTCTTTGGATTGCCAACGCAAACTCTAAGTGCGATATCCTTGCTAACAAACTAGTAATACATAAAAATAGTAGAATTTTCAGTTCTACCCTTGAGCGGATAAGGAAGAAGAAGATCACATCCGTGTAAAATGTAAAAATGTTGAATTCGTACTGAAAACCTACAATTAGACTGAGGACATCTCCGAACTTGGCTAACTGAACCATAGTGAACTCATAATTGAACCATGGTAAGTTGATCTTGCTCTATGGAGTGAAGCAAGTTCTGCACAGAGATGCCTAACTGATCGTTCCCACTCTTCTGGTTCTTGAGCCAAATAATCGAAAAAAAACTTGAACTTTCTTTAATTTC
Organism: Nippostrongylus brasiliensis; assembly: GCA_030553155.1. Lineage (NCBI taxonomy): Eukaryota > Metazoa > Nematoda > Chromadorea > Rhabditida > Heligmosomidae > Nippostrongylus > Nippostrongylus brasiliensis. The sequence goes on from CP130734.1 coordinate 32,431,770, forward strand.
TAGTAGAAAATTCAATTCCTATGCATTTATTGGTCAAAAATCCAACATTTTCACGACATTCATTCCATCACCTTACCGTAGTCAGTGCGCCTACCTCATTCAGGAAATCATGAAAATCCTCTTGCTTCCATTAATGCTTTTAAGACGCCCGATACGGATCGGTAAATATCCCATCAAACCATTGTCGTTGGTTCAAACCTTGAGCAGGACACTAGCAATGAGAAAGAGATGAAATTATAAAATAATAGGAAGTATGAAGTATATCGGGATGACAAAAATTTTGTTCTTACCCAACCGTAGACTTCAACCTACATATTCAAATGGTAAATATGTAAATTCCAATCTTCAGAGACTGAATTGGAGCGAAGAAATCAAAGTTCCCTTTTCGAATTAAAAAACTAAGGAACGATCGCCAAACAAAATGGCAGCTGAACAGACTTACAGCTAGCTACTTCGTTTTCGAATTGTTAGATCTTCATTCCTTCCTTACTTTGTTTTTCGTTCTTCACTTCCTCCTTACCCTCTTCTGTACTTCCCATTACTATTTTTTTGTCTTAAACCCGTACTATTACCCACAATAACGTTCATGGCGCACTACTAACAATAAAGTGTAAAGAGAGATAAGAAAGGGTAATTTTTCAAGTGAAGACAGTGGTGACTCGCTGCCTGGGAGGTAAACAATTGCGTGAGACAACTGTTGTTCGTCGGGAAACGGCCAGCTATAAAACAAGAAGCCTCAGCATCGTGTTTGTTATTCTGGATACCTTCGGCTTCGAGTGGGTAAAAAGGTTTAAGAGATAAAATGATAAAATGATAGCACAGAAGTTAATGAAACCAGGAAATTCGGGACCAGTAGAAGGTCATGCATTCATTCTGCCTGTAGCGACGAGCTTATTTCGACTGAGGAACAATCTCGTACTAGCAGGTAGGACGACGTTCAACCAATTTGAGGGGTTGCAACAGTGAAAGAAAAGCCGATGAAAATAAAAGTAGGAAGATGAAATGAGAGGAGAAATATTCCCCCAGGCACGAAATTTCTCTCGTCTTCATTCAGGCGGTCAGTAAGCTCCAAGTCATCCTGCGAACTGAAGATCGTCGTTGCCATTCCATCCTAGAAACACATAGTATTAGAATCTGAGGGATGTTTAGAGAGCAAAATTGGGTACTTTTCCTCTTAATGCCCAATTCTCATATCATGGTCAACCGTATTCGATATCATACCATTTCGCATCCACCTATGGTCGCGTGCAGCCTGTTTAATCTGAAGAAAAAGCCGTTCTTTTCCCGCAAGCATGACATTATAAGACCGCTTCAAGGATGTGCATTAAGATATGAGCATGATATGATACGCTTGAGTGATAATTGGGCATTAAGAGGAAAAGTACCCGAAATTGAAATGAGACCGTTCAATTACTAATGAGCACTTGCTACACCTGAAACAGGAAAAATTAAAATCAATTTTAGTCATCACTTTCAGCTAATCGAAAACCTTCAGGTAGAACCTTTTCCCCTTTTCGGAATTCCGCAATTCCTATTATGCATAGATACTGCAGCTCGAGTTCACAATATTCTGTGTGATCTTTTTTCTTTTTTTTCTCAAACACACTTGATAGAATTTGATAACTTTCCCCATTTGATTTTTCAATAAAACTTGATAATTTTTTGACAAGACATTTGGTGATTTTTTTCCATTTGATAAAACTCTGGACCAATTTGTTGCCTACTTTCTCTCTTAACAAACGAAGAGTGGAAAAATATTCTAGTTCAGGAAAAAGCGGAGAACGTGGTTTCGTGGTCGAAGAATAGATAGCCGACATTGTCGTGACTGAATCGTGTAAAATAATAAAACTTATCTATCAGAAGATAATTGAAATCAGCGACGAGCAAAAGAACGGTTGTTTGATCTTCCAGATATTTTCGTGTGAATGCAAAAAGCAGAACAACATGTGTTCTAGCGTTTTTTCGCACTGCTCTATCTCCACTTGCCTTGCTCCTTTTCTGATTTAATGGAGGTAATCTAGAAGAATAGAATTTTTGTTCATTTTTCTCATTTCCGCTAAAGAGTCATGCCAGTAATAAGGTGTCAGAAATATTGTTCCCAACTCTAAACTTTTCGTCTACACCAGGAAGAACATCTGACATACCCGTAGTGGTTTTACCCTGCATAATAAATTTTTAATAAATTTTCACTTGGAATTTGCCACGAATCCTAGGAAAGACAAATTGTTGCTAGGGAATGAAGCGGGAAGAATTGGTAAAAGCTTTGTCTGCTTTCTTCTTTTTCTAGTGTTCTACAAACTTCAATCGGACCACTTTTATTTTAATTTTACATATGTGGCTTATCGTGGTACGGTTTGATGAAGTTGATTTTCCACGAGTGTTATGATTGTTTATCATGGTTCATACTATTAATCTCCAGCAGGAGGCGGAATACGATCGGCTGGATGTTCAAAGAAGGCAAAAAATCCGAAGAATTTCGAAATTTCAAAAATTTCAAGAACGCGGAAAACGCTCTAGGAAGTAGTATGCAGCAGCTGCTATGGAGGAGTTGCTACTAAAAACTCATTCAGTATTCTGGACTTTGGGGAAAAATACCAATAAACTGACGCGGAAGTGAATGGTCGGTAGTGGTCCACGGGAGCTGAGCGGGGTTGAATGAACAGCAGAGGTAAAGGGCATGGGTATAGGTGCGGATGGGTAAGTCGGAAGCTCTTCCAACACCGCCAGCCACCGGTGGAATAGGAGTGTCGGCGTGAACGGCGTAGCAAAGTGTGGGGTAGGTTTGGTGGTGGTGGTGATGGTGGTGGTGTTGGTCGGTTGAGGCCGACGCCGCAACAGCCGCACCACGCCGCGCTTCAATTTTTCATTTTCAACGGCCGCTATTTTAACGCATTGATTCGGGGCCTCTGCAACACAACACATCGTCGTTCACCTTCTCATCTCAACCTCTTCGCCATCACCCCTTTATCACCGGAAAATTCGACTCCGATCATTGCCAGAGGTGCTAAAAAGTAAGGGTAAAAATATCGGTGTTGATCGGTATTTCCCAAGTTCTCTCTCCTTGAAACCTCGGCACGACGTTGAACTTCTCGAATGCTTCTTTGCCAGACGAGGTTAGTAAGGTGGATCGAATTTTATTTTGATCAACCTTCTTGTGAAGACGACGAAAGGTTCCAAACCTCAGGCCAAAATGAATTTTGATCCACCTTACTAACCACGTCTGGCACAGAAGCATTCAAGAAGTTGATCGGTATGTTAAGTAAAAGTAAAGGTGGTGATCAGTCCGAGGTTTCGATGGTACTAGGCAATCGAACTCTTTCCGAAGGCAGCCCAGAATACTGAGCACTGCTAATTTATAATCGTCTGCTTGGGTATAAGGTAAAGGTATCGGCGTTGATCAGTCCCCTAAGGCGACGAGGTAGACGTTTTCGTGTTCGGTTCGGAATCGTAGAGGGATGGCGAATGAGTATTTGGCTTATGCAATGACTTGCGGTGACCAGCCGCTATGCCAAGTAAGTTTCTTTACCTTCCTAGACAAGTCTGGTACCATTTTACCCAAACCCCGAACGAGAGAAGCCATGGCTAACCCGGGCTGGGTTCGACCATGAGTGTCAGCAGCATCTCTTACCACTAGACCATGCATTCAAGGGTTTGTTATAAAGTACTACCGGGTAACATCCGACAAAACGCGATGGAACCTAACAGACCGTTTCACCGTTTCCTGTCATGACTTTCTTGCAGTCTTGTTCACTAAGAAGGGCGGTGAACTTCGTAAGCGAATAGAAGGTGAGAAGATGATCATTTCAATGTAAAACACGCAGAAAGTAAGTTAGTAAGCTAGTACCTGACTGAAGGTAGTTCCTGGATCATTAAGTAGGAAAAGTAGTCAGATAAACCGCCTATCAATCTATTAATGAAGCCCTCGAAGATCTGTCAACGTTTCATCTAAAAATAAAGAAAAACGCATTATTAGTATTATCAGTGACGGAGCTCTTCTTTTTTGAAAATTGTTACTAATACCACTTTCTCCGAAAATTTGTTGTTTTTCGTATCTGAACAGCATTTCTGCTTAACTAACACATTTTTCTTATTCAGTAGCACATCCATGTTTCGGGATGTAACAATAAACAAATAAATAAATAATCAAAATTCTCAATTCTAGACAGTGTTACTGCTCCTTTGGATGATGACAATTAACAACCTAGTTTCGCCATATCTTGCAAATGAGAAGGTTCCAAACACTTGAATTTGGTTTTGTTGATAATCAGGTATTTGGCTTCACAGTATACCACACAGGTTAATAACTGAGCAAACCCATGAATAATGGAAGACTTAGTTGACCTTAGACGAGTATCGATCACCTGACCATACGAGTCAAAGCGGCACCTTTCAGCACTAAACCCGACGCTTTGTCTGGCGTGGAAAAATCTTAAACACGTCAAGAAAAAGAAAAATGATGAGAGCAACCGGCGAGAAGTGTGCGAATTTAGTATATGAATTTAATAATAAATTATACGATTATATCAAATTATTCATATAAGTTAAACTATATGAATTTAATAAAGTTAATATATGAATATGTCCTTAAAAAGATACTTAACTGAAAAAGATTTTGAAAAATCGAATTAAACCGGTTATTTCCAGAAGAGATGCTATCTGAGAATCATCTAAACCTCTAATTTTTCACCAGAAACGATATTCAGCTGAATCTCGAAATTATAGCGATGGGTCCAAGGACTAAGCTCATCCATCAATCGTGCGCCGATCTTTGTCAGGCGGCTGCGCTCAACATCAAAGGGAAGGTATGTTGCGTGTGTGAGGTGAGACGAGCAGTAGGAATGTGGATGATCTTCAAGACGAGAATATTTTGAAAAACAATAAATTTTTAAAATTTATTCAATTTTAATAGAAAAGAAAAGAACATATCCTGCCCGTTTTCAACCTTCTCATATGATTATTTGCCCTGAGCATCGCATATCGCTTCAAAAATTTGTTTTCCTTGGAACCATCTTAAACTCGAGCCTAACAATAAGTACAGATGCACTGAAAGCGAAAGAAAGTGCGAAGAAAATTTTAGGATTCTTATTAGTTAGAACACATTTTTGGGGTGAAAAATGCTTCTGGTGCTAAGAAGCATCACTGAAAAATGAAACAAAAAGATGTTAATTCAAAAATTCTGGTCCGCTGAAATGCAATAAATACTAGAAAGATAAAAAAAGTCTTTCTGGAACCAAACGCACTTCGTCATTCAACGGGAACGATTTCTAGACGAAAAATAACGACCGGAACATTGACAAGTCTGACCAGGACCTCTCAGCCGGCTGAGGACCATCGAAGAGTGCCGAAAGACTTGATGGTCCGTCCGAGGATGACACGTGTGTAGAGGGGGAGGGGGCTAGAGCGGCCGAGTCGTCGGGTAACCGACGATATGTGGCGGCCGGACGGGCCGGCATGGTGCCAAGTTCCCGCCCTTGTTGGCCGACGGCCAAGGTTTACGGTCGCTCCGGCCTGTTCACGGCGCATACCAGATCGGACACGTTCCACATAACAATACTTCACAAATGTCAACAGTGGGAAGCTGAGCGTGACCGCTTCGCGAAAAATACTGTAAAATCCATTCACGTGGTTGGAACCCGTTGGTAAATCGATGATAGGAAGCCGCCAGCGAAAAAGCCAAAAACCGGTGACATTTGAAACTCTTAACATAAAATTTACAAATTCATTCTGAAGAGCAGTATATATAAGCTCAAAAATTTTCAAGTTAAAAATGCCGTCAAAAGAGGGGTTGCCGCCGGAAGGACGGTAAACCTTATTGCATTACCGTTGAAAACAGTTAAGAATTCGATCATTCCCATCTACCGCGTGTTCTTCGTGTCTGCTGTGTTTTTATCGTGACTGTGCTGCATCGCTGCTGAGTACGAATGGAGGATTGAACTCAACATTTCATGGTTAACTAAAGAAATTTCTGGATAGTCACAAAATGCCACTGTCAACAAGAAACTCCAAAGACTAATCAATTCTACCGTGCCCAATACTAATAACACTAAGTCAATCAATATAATTAAAAAATGAAAAAGTGCAGCTACTCCGCATGGTCTTTCCCTTCCGATTGAACGTCTTTTCCTTAGCGGGTTAGCTGACAGATCAGTACCCTACCGGCTTAACCTTTCGACCGTCTTAAGAGCCTTGGAATAAGTAGCGGTTCACCTACTACTCAGTATTCAGTATTGAGTCTGTAGTGGACTACCGAACGGTTGTGTCTTCCGAACTTCGTCTTTCTAGGTAGGGGGAAAAGCTATGCGTAGAACACTGGTGGTTCTGGCTCTTCTGTTTGCTGTCGTAACGTCTTACTATGTAGCGAATGAACACCGTTCCCAGTGGATTTCACATTCGAACAAACACAGTTCCCAGATGTCGGAGCTGCTATATCACTACAGGAGGGAACGGGTGTTGTGGGAGTTGGGTGTTCGGTACCCGCGGACGAGTACACGAAGACATGCAAAAAGAAGTATCGGAAGAAAAGAAGAGAAGGCTCTGCATAAATCATAGGTGTGGATAAAGCGCCGTGTATCTCTGTATCATGTAGGGATTTTTTTGAGATCACGATTGATATTAATAATACTAGGAGAGAGGAGCCAGCGAAAGTTCTTAGCTTTCTCCGGCACAATTCGGCAGCTGACAATCTAGAGGAGAAAGCGAGAGCGACGAAGGTGTGCGGAGCGAAAGTCGAAAGCGGTGCTGACTGAGCAGCTACCGTTGATAAGACTGGAAATGAAAAAGTGCCGACAGGACGAAAACAGCCGACCACGATAACCACGTTCGCCATCGCAACCCATCCAATAAGAAGCTCTACGTATTCACATTCCCTTTCCATTAACACCTTTTTCCACTCAATAATTGAACAACAACAACTCATGGTTGATCTAAATATCAATACATATCATACCTGACGCTTTCACTCTTTCGTCGGCTTTGATCCCCCTACTAACCCCTTTCGCCACCACATGAAGTCTAATACTGTGGGAAAGAGCGAGAAAAAGAAGAAAGGAAGGAAGGACACTTCAACTCCAAAAGCACTTTGAGAATGATAAAAACGTGATGTGATGTGATAAAAACGATAAAGCCCTCTGAGTGACAGAGACGAATCAGTGAATACAAGTTGCGACCGATGCGAGGACAGAAATTCAGTTGTCGCCCAGCACATGCGTGGGAACTGTTTACTATAACTTTTGTTAACTACGTCAACCTCTTCAAACTCCTAGCAAGTTGAGATAGGGTCATCTGAGGTGGTTACTTATTAAGCAAACCCAAAACACCGGCTTAGCGTGCGGTTTTCCTGGAATAACAGTTCTTGTCAAAGAAAATGAGAATAACAATCATAACAGCAAGAGACAGACATTACAAAATATTATTTTATAGTGCTTTAAAAAGGTCGTCATAGAATTAACTCAAGTACAAAACCGCTCACGAACACTGAGGTCTACTGATTCACAAAAAATTAATTAGTTTTCCAACCTTGTTAATCAATTTAGATACCCACGATTGAGGCTCTGACGAAGGCGGATTCGACAAAATGTTAGCCGAAATAAATTTGTATCACTCTTGGTTTCAGATTTCCAAAATCAGTGGACTACTTTAAACAACATATCAATACTCAAAGACAATCGATCGTGGAAGATTTTTCTCAAGTATTACTGTCATTTTTGAAAGACAACACTTCGTGCCGTACCCGACTAACTAACCTTCTCTAATAAACAAGAGAAGGTTAGTTAGTCGGGTACGGCTTCAAACATAGACTTCAAACAACTCCTGTTTTACGAATATCAGCTTTTCATCGACCTATCCGCCGCCAAACGTCTGTTCGCAAGCTTCGTCAGATAGATCTACAGATGATAAGCAATGATAAAACCACCATCGACCGCCACCACCAACCGCCACCATCACCAATTATTTGAAAAATGAACTGATATCCATCCATCCGTCAATCCAAACATTCATCCATCCAAATAAACAACTGCGTTTCGATTATTGTATAGTAAAGGTTGTTTATCTATGTTTATAGACTGGAAAGTTTCGAGTGTATGAATGAATCTCTAGAGCTTTCTTCGTTAGGAAACGAGTTTCAAAGGCGACTTCAAAGAGGAGGCGGCGTTGACGAACACGGACCGTGTAGGTGAGAAATGTCACGTAAGGAGCCGGAGGTGACAGTGGGAGACTGACGACCGGACGGAACGAAGCAGCGCGAACGCCTTCTGAAGCGTTGTGGTGAATTATTGTGATCGATAGACGAAACGAGCCCCCTGTCGCCGTCATAAACATAGCCATAAAACGGCCCCTTTGATGACCTCTCAACGCGTCGTTGCTGTTGCGAACGAACGAACGTTGATACTTGCTCACACTACGCACACTGCTCGAACAGCCACTCAGATTGCCATTGGAAAGAATTTTCTTTCATTTGCTCATTAACTTAGCACGTAGGAGTGTACAAAAGGCGAGATGCTCTGACCTGTAGGACTTCTACCTAATTGAAGTTGAATGTGGATATTCCTGCCTTCTCAGCTTCTCTACATGGTTTCAAGCGCTCGACCAAATTAGTTTTTTTAGCATTAGTTCTTTTCGTATCATTGTTTCTGACTATTTAATTGTTGGTTCGATTGTATCAAACGTGTGTCTGAACCACGTAGTAAGTAATAATCATAAATAAGTTCTTAAAAAATCAAACGATCTTCTTTTTTTTCGATCCACATCAAAAAATCATGAGGTAACATTCTATTGAAGCATGCTAGTAAATTTCTAAATTGATAAAATGGATACTAGACACTGCGCTACATAATAGTTCTTCTAAAATGTAAGGTAAAAGGTAAAAGGCAAAGTGTCGGCGTTGATCGGGCCGCTAAGTATGCGTCGCCACATTATTGTTCCATTCAGAACCGTAGAGGCATGGTGAATGCGTATTTGACCTATACTTGTGGGGGCCAGCCGTTATACCTAGTCAGTGTCTTTACCTTCCCAAACAAGTCTGGTACCAATTTACCCACCGCCTCTCGGAAATTAAAGGCCCGGTTAACGTAGACAAGTATCGACTCGACCGTGCCGGTGACAGTAGCGCCTCTTGCCACTGCACAACGCAGGCCCGCCGTTCGAAAGGTTGTGGTACTACTGTCTGAAGTTCAGGACCATTTACAACCACGGAGGTATTCCTGTGTTAGTATATCAAATGTTTTAGTTACCCAAGATTAATAATTGGTTTAAAAACTCAAGTTCGAGGCATGATTTGCTGAAATGTATGCTGTAATAAACCTGCTTAAATAGTGGCTTATCGGGTTCAGTATACCATACTAACAACCGATGGAAAGATCCAGAACGTGAGGGAAAGGAACTATCTAAAATCGATTTCTATGGAGGGCTACTAGAAAACTGGTAGAAATTTCAAACTCCACGGTAGAGACGAAAGATCGAAGCGGTAGTAATGACTCATATTTTTATGCTTTTCGGGTTACTAGAGAGATTGCCAAGGCTTACAAGCATTCACGCTCATTCCATTCGAAGCATGCCCCTTAAGAAGTTCTAATTAAGGCATTTGGAAAAAGGCTTATTTTTTGTCATCTCTTGCTCCATATGACTGCATTCTTGGTTTTTCTTTTGTTTCTCGATCACGCCGTATATTGCTTATGTAAAGAAGGTAAATATGAAAATGAGCCTAAGCCCCTTTTTTTTAAACCTAGCCATTGGAAATTGCCGTTCAATGCTTCTAATCTATAATATCCTCCGATGTATCGGTGGAAATTGTACTACAACGGTCTATTATTATAACATTGCTTTAATAACAATAGAGAAGATCCCCTAGCAACCTCGAAGAAAAGATGGCGAATACCTATTAAATGTATATAAGTTATATACGATCATTCCTGCAACTTCTCAGTTAGGAGGAATGACCTAAGCAAGCCGTGACAACGGAACGTTCCCGAATAATTTGAATATCTTCTCTAGTGGTCCAGAGTGCCTTCGATATCAGGACGTATGGGGCAAATTCACTCTACCTCTTAAACTTGGCTAATCAAACAACTAACCTTTATCAAACATTCAGAACATTTCATTTGATTCGTTCCTCCTACCAAGGGTAGAAATTGCACTATTCAAAATTGCGCAACAATGCCACTTTTCCAGTAGCGAAAATGAGCGACATTTGTGCAAATTCGTTGCGACACCCACTCACAGATCGTCGTTTGAGATGGGTTTTTTCTCGTTCAAAGGAAGCGTACTCGGGCGAGCTTGTCACAACGGGGACAACTGTCACACAGATCGAATGCAAACCGAACGGTTCGCTGCCGCCGCCGCATCGCATCGGACGGCGTTCGTAAATCATCAGACGGACGGACGGGCCGCTATCCATCAGCGAATAGCTACACACATCGTGACACTCTACCACCATCCATCCGCTCTCGATCCGCCCCACAGCCAGCCACCATCCACTCGGCGGACAGATAGAGAAGCGGCGCTCCACAACAAATTAACAGACGCGCACATAAATATTGAGGCAGACCGTCGCCGAACGAGAACAGCTACAACAGCGACGCGGCTGCCGATGGCCCTTTGGCTCGGATCTAAAGCCGTCGGCTGTAACACCGCACTTCTTTGGGGCACGTTGGGCTCTTGTGGTCTGAGGTAAACCGGGAAAGGTAAAGGTGTCGGCGTTGATCACTCTCCTAGCGACGCGCCACCTTATCCTTGTTCAATTCAAATGGTAGAGACATGGTGAATGCGTATTCGGCCTGTGCGGCACTGCACGGTAGCCAGCTGCCACACCAAGTGATTGACTTCATCCTCCCATATAAGTTTGGTACAAATTCACCTCCGGCGGGGATCTATCGCTCGGCCGCGCGGGTATCAGTAGCGCCTCATATCGCTGCACTAGGCACTCAAGCATTTATTTTAAAGTACCGTCGGGGAACCTCTGCCAAAGCGCGGTACAACATAACAGACTGTTTTCACGGTTTCCCTGAATGATTCTCTCGCATTCTTGTTGACTAAGTGAGGCAGGAAACGTCTTGCTTGAATAGAGAATGCAAAAGCGATCATTTCAATGTCAAGCAGAAAGTAAGCTAGTAAGCTGGAACCTGATGTCTTCCAAAACCTCAGATACCTTTGAACAGTAGTAATTCAGTACAGAGTTAAGAAAATGGGAGCGTCGCCAGTGGATGAGGTACTCATTACCAATATACTCATGCATTAGGGTTGGTGGAGCACACAATCTCCCAAGCTGAAAGAAATTCAAAAACTCTCTCGAGCTTTGGAAAACCGCGCTCTTCCATTTTTGGCCTGTCGTTAACCATCCCACAGAAAGTACGGCCCACAAATTGTAAACTTCCCATTTGCAGAAGTATTGCAAACCCTGTACCCGATATTACCGTTCTTCGACATTTCAATTCCGCTTGCGGAGGTTGGTAGGTAGGGTCTTTCAGGTAGAGTTAGAGGTATTTCAAAACAAAGCCTCATTCGGAGAAAAATGGTCGGAAGACAAGTAGAACAGATATAATGCCAAGGTGAAAGATAAAGTGGTCGGCGTTCATCAATCCCCTGGATGCGACTGGATGCGCCACGCTCTCGTCTTCCGTTCAGAACCGTGTGGACATGGTGACTGTGTCGTTGACCTATATAATTACCCAAGGGAGCCAACCGCCAAGCGAGTCAGTGTCTGCACCTTCCCAGGCAAATCCGTTACCAATTTACCCAACCCCAGAAGGAGGGCAGGCTTGGTTAGCCCAAGCGAGGGTTGATCACCGTAAAAGTGGAAATACATAGTAGTCGGATGGAACTCGACGGTCTAGAATCAGTTTGCAACTAGCAGAGAAACTTCAGGCTTCCAAACAGGAGCGGAACCTGCACATCTACTATCCTGTTTTCCACAGTGATATTGACTACCTATTTTAATTTCAGCGAGTAAATAAAAATGTACATACCCTTCCTTCATCCTATAATCTTTAATCTTCGTTCATTATTCTTGCCTGAAGAGATATGCGTGAAATTAATCCACTTGCTCACATAGTTCACATTTTTGAGAGAAAAACATACGCTTCAAAAACGACTGTACCATGTGACACGTGCGGCAGAGGGAACGACTCATTGCTGAAAACAAAAGAAATCGAAACTCGAGAAATGAATCGCACCGATGCGTCCGCTATGGAAGAACGGGAGTGATGACTAATCGCGATGACTACAAAACTTCGAGCGACCACTCGGAAAAAGAAGCTCATGCGAAGCGGGAAGAATCAACCTATCCAACTTCGTCACTAAACCGCGAAAAAACTGTTTCCTTCGGCGCGAAATAGGTTAGCCTCGTCATCCGCTCCACAAAGGTAAAAGGTAAAGGTAAAGGTGTCTCAGCGTTGATCACCCCCTAAAGACGCGCCGCCGCGTTCGTGTTCAATTTAGAATTGTAGAGGCTTGGTGAATGCATGTTTGGTCTATACAACGACATGCGGGGGCCAGCCGCTATACCAAGTTAGTGTTCTTACCTTCCCAGACAAGTCTGGTACCGATTTACCCGACCTCGGAGGTATGGAAGGCTCGGTTGGTCCTGGCGAGGATTGATCGACCGTCTGGGTGTTAGTAGTGCCTCTTACCACTGCACCATGCGCGCCCTCCGCTCCACAAAGAAAATTTCAATCACAAGTTGGACGATAGTCTCACTTATGTATCCTGCTGTGCCGGCAACGCTCCCAAAAGGGTGGATCAAGGGGTAGGTCGTTGGGTTTTTTTTACTTCTCAGTTCCATGGAGGATTGTATAAACTAGCCAAAAATGCTAGAAAATATGCGGCCCAAGCCCAAATGGGAGGTGGATAAAGTGTTGTTACCCGTCCTTGATGAATCGTTGTTGAGGAACATCTACGAATATCGTACCATCCGACTTCAGGGTCTGCTTTGATACCCAGTCGACTATTAAAGGATAGTATGACTCTTAATTAACCTTGGCATGGTATAGGTATGTTCTCTTCTGTGCTTCAGCATAATAGATGATGCTATAGACTGACGTTTCGATGGACTCGCCCTCTTCGGAGCCTCAGTCTGATCCACAGCTCAGCAACGAAAAGCTAGGAAAGACAGGAATTCATAGGTAGAATAATCTTAGATCAGAATGCCAGTTTCAGTATTAAAGGATGGACCTAAGGATATTCATATGGCGTGGGTCGGACGCTAACCTTCAATGCTTATTGAAATACTGGGCCCAGAATCATCATTGGTAAACCCCCGGTAAACCCCGAACGGCGCGCAAACCAAGAGTCGTGAAAGCGCGCAGGGATTTAAACGGGTTCATAGCGGGTCTACCACACTTCGAGATGAGGCAGGGTTTGGGAGACCTCGACGGTATCGAGCGGGTTCATCGCCGACGGCGTCACGGAGACCGCTCGCCCATTTATGAATCTGGGTCCTGGACTACGGTAATCGGCCCTTGGTGATGCAACGATCTTGCCAGTTACGTTCTCGTTGCTGCGGAAGGGTCTGCCATGGGTCAGTTGTGCGTCTGATGGTCCCGACCGATGTTGGCCAACAGCAGCAGCAGCAGCAGCAGTAGTCCTTCACTAATCCCCTGCTTACATCTCGGTCGGCTAACCCGACCGTGCCGCCAAGCCGCCATGATGGATGCGAGGGCGTAAGCCGAGCCGCCAACTGCCCCACCATCCACCATCACCAATCCACCTACACCGTCAGCAGTATCAACGAAGATCTGCGAAACGAGTGAGCTGTTGTTTCCAGTTTCGGGAAATTTGTTTTAGGAAAATTTTCGCCTGCTGAACATGACCTTTTCGATGAGCGCTGGCTACCGTAACTCGGTTACATTCTACCGGAAAAAGGCAACGGTCAATCAGAAAACATAAGGGCTAGCGTGGGAAGTGGGAAGCGTTGCCGATTCAAGAGATGAAATTATTTTGGTCTTTCTTGGAGGTACCCTACTGCAACATACATAGTTTTCACACCCTTTTCGATGAGACTTTGCTCTGGCTATCGTGATTTGGTTCCATTTAACCGGAAAAGGCCAATTAGAGAAGGTAAGGACTAGCGTTGCAAGCGTTGGCAATTTCAGAGATGCAGATGGTTTTGGCCTATTTCGAAGCCACCTCATTGCAGCACAGTATTCACACCCTTTTCGATGAGACTTTGCGCCCACTACCGTAATTCGGTTACATTTTACTGGAAAAGGTAGAGGCCAATCAGAGAAGGTGAGAGCTAGGGCTAGCGTGGCAAGCGTTGGTGATTCAAGAGATGCAGTTGTTGTGGTCTTTTTCGGAGTCACTCCACTGCAAAATGTAATAGTTTTCACACCCTTTCTGGTGAAATTCCACCCCGCACTAACCTTCAACTGTTCCGATCGGACCCGCTCTCCATCTTTATTTCATTTCGATACTTGGCCTAATTAGTCCCAGCTCCGCTACTGCTTTTCCGATGTAGTGAGATCACTTTTACCCACCCTATTACGCGATCAATGCCCTCCCAAGCCAAACAGGCCTTAAATTCCTCCGAGCATGGGTAAATTGGTATTTAACTTATACGGGAAGGCGAATCGACCGTCGCACAGCTGGCCAACAGTAAGCGCTTGTATGCGTAATCCAAACACGTAGCACCAACCTTCTCAGACTCTGAGCAGAATATAAATTCACGGCGCATTTCTTAGAGATCACCAGCCCACCAACCTTCTACTTTTCGACCAACTACAACAAGGTTCATAGCAGGAAAGGCAGGTGTGGCTCATGAGGAAAGTACCGTTGGTCCAGATTTTGGTTTCCAAAAAACCCTTATTTTAGCTTGACTTGCTAAGTTGCGCCATTTTCCCTGATCATAATTTCGATGTGCGCCAATGTTATTTACCATGCCCTTTGATACCGAATGAAGAATCATTCAAATTTTCTTCGGTTTTGAATTCCTTGAATCACAGCTCTCCGCCGTGCTAACCTTCTGAGACAATCAAGAGAATAATCTGAGAGAGGACCACTGTTTTCAGGTTGGCAAGCCAAAAAAGCTGGTTAACTGGTTACTGCTGAACTTGAGTCTAAGGCTGATCGGCACCATTTGACGGATTTTTCGGAGGAGGGCAACATGTTTCGCCGGATTATGCGCCAAATGGTCTTTATGATATAGGAGGGCAATTCTTTTACCGCCATGGCATAGTTTTCACCTCCCAAAATTCCCGAATAGTTCAGTAGTATAGATTAAAGAATAAATAAAAATAAGTAAGAATAAAAACAGCATAGGGCGAAAGAAGAGTAATAGATTTTTCGGTTTCAGTCTGCTGCATTCCATAATACTCGACCCGCCAAAAGCGCCAAAATGACAATCGGTCATGGGATATCTTGTCTTTTTTGCTCTTCATACGGTCATTAAGGGTACGAACGATGGCAAGCAACATCTGATCAGTGACGAGATGTCATAAATTGGGCAATTGGGATCATGTAACAACGAGAAATAACGTGAATTCCTCAGTCCCGCTTCAGTTCTAAATTTTAAGAGTGAATATTCTTGTATTAAAAGCTGGCAAATATAATAATAATAGATGCTTAAAATGCTTCAAGATGGTAATGATCAAGGAGATTTCGATTACGCCACACACATTAATGATAACCATATCATCACCAATTTATATAATAAGACAGGAAATTTAAATTTTTAAGTTGTTAGATACTCACATTATAAACATAATGTGAGCACTTTTTTAAAAATGCTATCACTTATAAGAAGATCTGAAGAACCGCGAAAAAAAGGTAAAAAATACCTGAAGTTCAACATACATACATACAAAAAGGTAAAGGTAAAGGTAAAGGTGACGGCGTTGATCAGTCCCCTGAGGACGCGCCGCCGCATTCGTGCTCCATGCAAGTCGTAGAGGCATAGTGAATGTGTATTTGGCCTGTACAATGACCTGCGGGGGCCAGCCGCTATACCAGGTCAGTGTCTTCACCTTCCCAGACAAGTCTGGTACCAATTTACTCGACCCCGGAGGGATAGAAGGCTTGGTTAGCCCAGGCCGGGATCAATCGCTCGACCGTGCGAGTGACAGCAGTGCCTCTTACCTGTACTGTACCACGCGGGCCCTATACATGCAAACACCCTCTATAATAACGAAAAATTTTAGTTAATGATCACAACACTCTTTACGAAGTTGCAGCTTCTTGTCTACTCAATAATGAGTTCATTCTCTATAAATACTTCGAAAATCTACAAAATGAAAACGTTAAAACCATAGTTCATAACCTACTTCTATTATTAGTGACTAGTTCTCCTTGATCTTTTCTTTGGCCTTCTTCTACCTAGTTGATCACTCTACTTCGCCTTCCTTTGATCATTGGGGTGTATATATACCGCTGGTAACACTGCCTTTCAACATACTCCTTCCCCTACTGATGAGATTCGAGAAGTACGCATTTTAATTTAATTTTTAATTTTATTTTTTATCCACTTCCACGATCTGGTAAACAGTGATGACACGTGCATAACAAAGAAACGCTCAGAAAGCATTTGGACGAGGGGGTACAATTACAAAACGAAAAACAGGAATACAGGAGAGACAAGGGAACTGTGCTACCCAGTAGTGAAGGAGGAAGAAATATTGATATGTCCGTGGCGAGAGGAGGTAAAATGAACATTCTTCTTCCTTTTTGTCTGTATAGGGTTTAGAGGCGAAACAGGCATTTTTCTCCTTAATTCCTTGATAAAATATATACATGAAATTCCAGTTTTATTACCGCTTTTCTGTGGTTTACTATTATATACTAGAATAGAATTTTGCAATGATGGTGCTAGCTTTATCGCAAAATCGCATCTCAGGCAAGATTTGAACTCGCGGCTCAACCTGTCCGGAGCTGTGCACTAAAATATAACATATCCTGTTTCCAAATATCTCTTTCCTATTAACCTCTGATCATCTCCTTCTTCCTCTATTCCATTGCATCTCCCTATCTGAGGCAGACGCCAAGAAGATGTTCAAAAAAGGCCGAAGAAGTGGCGTGTGGTGCTGGCGCGGGTGCCGCTCACCGTTATCACCGATCGCCCTTGGTAGGTAGATGAGTGGGGTTGGGGTTGTGTGTAAGTTATTGAAGAGGCTGACGCTCGCGCAACTGACAGTGACAAATCGCACCGTAATCACATAGAAGATGATCGCTATCAGCTCACAATGAATCACCTACTCGACGTCGCGATCGGATCTGCTTGAAAGGAGGCTCGATCAGTACGATAAAAATCACGCTCCCTTTACCTACTCCACTTTTCAGTGTAGTGTTATGTCACGGGATATGGAATGTGGTAAATAAATACGTGCATCATGGAAAGCTTTCCAGGTTTGTTTTTGACAAGCGAACATTAGCGAATATTTGTGTATGATAGTGGGAAATAACATTTCATAATTAGAGAAAGTTTTCAACGTGGAAGCTATCAGCTTTTATTTAAACGTCAATTCGTTTCTTCACGCAATCGTTGGCGCGCTGCAATCAGTCAACTAGTATAATGTCTCAAACTGTGGTGCATTCTCTTCACAATGAAACAATTTATTTGCTATGAACTTTCAGGATTCTTTCCCTTAGCTATAATATTGAAAACCTCCGCTTACACCTCGATTCGAGCTGTCTTAGGAAGGTGAAGCTCTTCTAGCCAATTTTTCACTTGCAAAACCAATAATGGGTATCCAGTGAATATTTTGAAGAGGGAAAACATGCGCAAACATATCATATAAAGTCCAGAATTCGATGGAATGTCGTACTTATTCGCCATCCTCTATACGGGATGAATTGAGTTATCTACGGTATATTTGTTTATTTGACTGGTTAATCAATTTTTGAGTAAAAATGAGGTAAAGGCTGCCCGGCAAAGAGGCCTTATGGAAGTGAAAAATGAACGGCAGGAGGAACGCGCGAAATTTTTGGAATTGCATATAACCAGTGAAATGAAGACTTGGAATTCTTTCTGATGAGGTAACTTTTTTATGGAACTTTATCATTTCTTTGTTGAAGTTTACAAGAACAAGAATCGGGAGGGCTTAAGCTGTCGGAAAACTAAATTTCTTCTAGAAGTAGGGAAACAAACTAGAATTGCTATTTCAAGCCCCCCTAAAGAAAGGAGGTAAGGAGATCGATCCCCGCCGGGCTGGTCAAGCCTTCTAACCCGTCGAGGTATAGCGAATTGGCACCAGACTTGTCTAGGTATGTAGGTAACGTTCTGAATTTTTACAGAAATTGGCTCTCGATAAAATTAATGTGAGGATCGAGCGTTCGTTGTTGAATATTCTTAATAGGATACGCCATGCACTCACCTTCCATTCATTGTCGTACCCCGAGGAACTGTGAATACATACTCGGAAGTTAAAATGATTTTCGCGGGTTAAAATCGTCAATTCCGCATTAGCATGTAAAATTGGCATCAATCTACTGGAATCTGGAGGAAAGGAAGTTCTGAAGGTCTGGCTGCTTCCGACCGTACGGAGGAAAATGGCGCCTCTTTCCACTTTTCATCACCCGTCTTCTTCACCAACCCTCATTCCTTTTTCGAAAAGATGTGAGATACCTAAGCATGGGCTATGCTTCCTCCTGGTACAGAATTGCAGATGATGGATTAACTTAAAAGGACCGAAGGTGTCAGCGAACGTGTCACCAGGAGGAGAGGTGGAGCTTACAACAAATTCACAAATTCAGAGCCACATGAGAATTAATCGCTGTTTTCAGGTTACCCATCTGAATCCACGGCACCTATGGGACCACTGATCTGTTAGTTTTCTACAGTCCAGCTCCAGCCTCCCCTCTTCCCCTCCCTATGGAATTAAACGAAAGTCATTAATTCCAAAAGCCGCCACAGCCACCCGAAGCTCATCTGCATTTCGGAATTCGAATGCTGGCGATGGCGTACCGGATAGTCGACGAGTGTTCACCAGAAGAGTAATGACCGGATGGTTCGTGATAGATGAGCGCGTACCGATGATTAACTCCCTGGAGGAAAATTAATTATGCTTAATCTGCCTTCTTGAGAACTTCTCTCTCCGTTTTTCTTTTTCCTTCTCCTGAATTACAATACGCCCATGACTCCTGTCCCAAAAATGTATCACAAGGCTCTCTAGCATTTTTTATTTCCTGTAAGGATATTTCGGGCGCGCGTGGTGCAGTGACAAAAGACGCTACTGACATCCGCACGGTCGAGCGATCATCGTCCGGGCCAACCAAGCCTCACATCTACCCAAGGTAGGTAAGTTGGTACTAGACTTTTCTGGGAAGGTAAAAACACTGACTTGGTATAGAGGTTGGCCCCCGCAATTTCAAATTCATTTTATAGGCCACCATCCACGAAGCCACTTCGAATCCGAATTGAATACGAACGCGACGCCGCGTCCTACGGAGACTGATCAATCATTTTCTGTATATTGCCAACGTTTTTTGGTCACTAAGACTGCAAAACTTTCCAAATTCCGCTATGAAGCTTGACCATCGGCGAAACGTCGCTAGTCTTTAGGGCTCGTTCAGACGACGCGCGTCGAAAATGCAAAATCGAAGCGCAATCAATAAATAACGTCACTGATCGAATTTGCTCCTTTGCGTTAGTGGCGCAGTCCGGTTGCGCCTCATATAGGCAAAAAAATTTAGGCATATAATCACATAGGAAAGAAATTGAACGAAAAAAGTGAATTTTGTCAAAATTTCCATTAATAAGGAATAGCAGCCTTCTAAAAAACCCGAGCGACCAGTAAGTTTGCCTATATGAGGCGCAACCGGACTGCGCCACTAATGCAAAAGAGCAAATTCGATCAAGGGCGTTAATTATCGATTGAGCTTCGATTTTGCATTTTCGACGCGCGTCGTCTGAACAAGCCCTTAAGAATTCATACTCTAAGTCCATTCAAAGCATTCCGCTTCATTCAAAGCTGTTGTAAATCTCAAAACTTTACGTCGGTTCGATTTCACCTAAGAGCAAAGAAACCTTTGTTTCCTTCAGGGTCCGGTAGATTGGTGCCATTTATACCTGCTAATGTAGAAGTGATGATTTTAATCCGTGAAAATCATTCTGGCCCAGTACGTATTAACGATGCCTTTGTGCCTAAATCTGCGTGAAAGCTGCATGGCGCTTCTTAATAAGAACATTCAAAGACGACCGCTTGACCTCTCACATTAAGATTTCAAAGCCAGTCTCCGCACAATTCCAGAATTTCATAATATCCTTCAAGAGAGAACCATTCCATATCAAGAAAAAGTAGTCCTTTCCCACCCACACTTTGTAGCACGTTTCTACGAGTACATTGGCAGCTTCCTACATCTCTACCCACAATTCATTAGCCAGCGAAGTACACCTCGAGATTGCCTTAGGCTAGCTACAGTCCAAAAATACACGCTCACAGAAATACACTACATTTAGCATCATCTCTCCTTATTGATGAGTACCGGGGGTGGTCTTATATTTAGCTCGATAGTACACGTAAAAGGGTTGGAATGAAACGAATATCTGTTACCTTTGCATTTTTGACACATATGTCCTCTTTTATACTTGACGGGTTTCTTTCTTTCTTTTTTTTACGTGGAATTTTGACTAGTAAAATTGAACTCCTGAGTATTTTCTTACAGATCTATTAACAATTCCTGCTCCGGCTGCTACACTATAACTACTTATCAGTTTTCAGGTTAGTTCCTTTTTGTTTCATTTATTCAATTTTCGTTTATAAAGCCTCTCTTTCCCATGCTAACGAGTCCCGGGAGAGGCTTTATGTCTTACAATTAGTTCTCTAGCTCGTACATGGTAGGGACGAAACGAGCTTCTATTCTTGTGGTTTTTTGTTTTTGATTTATCTTTTTCTTGTTTTCGCCAAATTTCTTACCTAATAGAGCAGTTCGAATGTTCCGTACCTTGCTGAATGGCAACGTACTTCAGATGTCTCTCTATAAGTTTGAAAAATTCGTCGATCAGCAAATCAAGTAATGCCAAAAATATTTTCATCAATTTTTATTTTTTTCATTTTTCATTCAGCTAATGTCTAATATTGTTAATGTCATGATGTATTCGTATTCGTTATTCACTTTGCCATAGTAGCTTCAATTTAGTGACTAATTTCTATGATACCTGTTGTATCCTGACTTTATCCCATTTCTATGGTGCTTTTTCGTGCAGTAATATGTTCTATGCGCTAGGATTCGTGCTTAAAAATAAATGAATAATTAAATCAGTTCCGGTCTAATATTCCTAAGACATGCATGCATGCAAAAACGGCAACTCACCATAGGTCGGGCTTGCTCCTGGAAGCGTTCGGAGCGGCTTAAGCCGTTTATAGTTAGCTTAAGCTGTTATCAGGAGGTGTTCAGAATAGATCCATGAGTGCGTTGGGGAGCTGCCGTCGGGTGAACAGCGCCGGTTCGGTGTTGGCGGTGGTGGATGGGTTTCGGGCCGGAGTCGAGTGATCGAGCGTCGTGGCGGGTCTTCGGCCGGCGATGATTAATGCTTCGTCGGCCCGGCCTGCTCCCCCGCTCTCAGCTCTCGTCGTCCTCGTTGTCCTACTGCGATAAATGGCCACACTGATACTCTCTACCGTTCCTGCATCATTCAAGTATCATTTTTTTATTTACCCACTTGTTCGAACGTTCATTCCGGATGCGGGGCTAGGGCACAGCTGGAAATCCTTCACAAGAAAAGCGCGGCACTCATATCAATCATCAACGGTAAAAACGCAAAATCGCGTTAGAGGAATCTAGAAATCTTGCCGTAAAGGACCCAGGTCATAAATTACTGTGAATCACAAAACCTTTGAATCTCTCAACACTCTGAAAGCATGAAAAATAATTCTGAATCAAGATTTGGCCGTAGAAACACGGTCCGAGTTGACTTCTTTTCTTCTTCCTTCTCGGCGAGGGCTGAAAAGTTTACGTATGGCAAAGTATTACGAGCCGAGTTCTTTGGAAAGCATACCAATTCAAATTTATATAGTACATGCTCCTGATAAGGCGAGCGTGGTGCAGTGTTAGAAGGCGCTGCTGAAACCGGCATTGTCAAGGGATCGACCCTCCTCCGGGCTCCGGCGTCCATCCGGGGTCAGATGATTTGGTACCAGAAAACCTTGGAAAGTAAGGACACTGCCTTACTAGAGCGGTTGGTCCTCGCAAGTCATTGGTTAGACCAAATACGCTTTCACCATGCCTCTGCAATTTTGAATGGAAGACGAGGGCATGGCGCATCGTTAGGGTACCAACCATCGCTAACTGCTTTAACTTTACCTTCCTTTGCTCGCTGAATTTTCCTAAAATGTACTATTCCAGAGCTTCCGCTTTCCTTTCATCAACTGCATAAAGCTTGCGGTGAATTTGAAAAATACAAAAACAATGTATATGTGCAAAAATTGTTAAAATAAAAAATTCAACAGCCCGACTGAGGACAAAACTTTCGCAGAATCCATCCTCGACAGGTCCTTTTTCAGTGAATACACCAAGAATGTACTCTTTCTCCTTCTCTCTTTCTCACTGTTCCTCTTTTATTAGTGATTTGTTCAATTTGTTCCTCCCAAAGGTGTGACTTTTTTACTTTTTTCTCTTTTCAAAATCTGCGTCTAATTTTTGACAAATCAAAACATCCGTTACCTTTTCAAGCGAGCAAGAATGCCTGCAATGTAACACGGATAATTGTAAACACTATTGGATTTGACATCTGCTTTCTACTTCATGGAACTGTAGATTTCTGTCATTTTAATAAGCAACCAGTGTTCGCTCTTATGAAAAAATTCAAAAAAAATCGTACTCGACCAAAGATTTTGAGAGAGGCTTCAGGATCAATTCTGAAGTTCTTATTTTTTTTTAAACACGGTAATAGTGTATAAATAATAAGACGTTATGCTCAACTGAATTCCAATTTCCGACGATTCCCAACTGATTTGCAAAGGCATAGCAGCATCAGAATATTTGCGCTTTTAGGATTGATATTTATGTACTGATCCGTGGCTGTTTCGTTGAACTTCTGAACCGTAGTGTACTGCAGGTAGCAGGTGGGAGAAGAATATCTCAATGGATCTTCAAGGTAGCTGATTCGGTGCTGCGCACAACCCACTGAAAATTTAAAATTTTTGAAGTATAATAAAAAATAAAAAATAAAAAATCGCTAAAATAAAATTGAGACAGTCTTCCTCGTGCAGCCACAGAGAGCGGTCGACCTCACCAGCTGGCTATTCCAAGACAAGAAGACCCAGTCCAATACGCAGTTGCCGAGCGTGGACTGTATGGCTAGAACATCAGCAGATTTCCTCCGTATCTCAAGTGAGTGAGCCCATCGCTGCTTACTATTGAAGACGCAAGGCAAAGGATATGATCGACTGTGAATGGATGGTGAATGATGGGAATAAAAAATATGCTGGCCTCTTCGCAAGAAAGAATCGAATATCGTTGTGTCGTTGCGATGTAAGAGAACAAAGAATAAAAGAATAAAATTGAGAGATCTTCATCATTTCTCAACAATTAAGAGATCTTCATCATTCGAAGAAACTGCCAAAAGAGCGGTGGCGTCTGATTCTGGAGCGTTTTTTTCTTTTTTCCTAACTTTTTTAGTTTCTTTCCTTCTCTTCCATCTTTTTGTCGGCTGCTTGTTGAACTCTTCTACAGAGTCAAAACATTGGTTTCCGGAAGTAACGACTTTGCTTCAACATGCTGGCGAAAAACATTAGCAGATTATCAGATTGCTAGAATAGACGTCTAGAGGAAGGAGGAACAAAACGGACACAAGTCATCGATTCCCTGTTTGTGGATTATCCCGGCGCCTTTTCAACGAAATGAATTCGAAAAATTAAGTTGTGGTAAAAATTCAGTCGGGAGGTTTACAACCTAATATTACAAATGATGGTAAGAAATGTGACAAACTGATACGTGTCAAGTCTATTCATGTTCAAAGCTAACTTTTTTTGAACTGCAATGTTGTACAGGATGCTGCCGCTTAATCCTTTAAAAATATAACTATTATAACACGAAACTACTCTGCTATTTGCCGCTGTTTAGCGGTTTATAGACGAGAACTAGTTGATTGACTTATATATTTGGAGATGTTAGGTTATTCGCAAAACACTGACATCGGACGGGAATTGAACCCGTGTCTTTCTATCCAAAACGTTCGTCTCGTTCCCTGTACGGACAGTTTCGGAAGGGTGTGATCCATCTCCGGGGCTCATCAGTAAGGTAGGGATGGCTTGAATAGAATTTTTGAATCACTCAACTTAACTTATCTGAACTTCGGATATACTTCACAAAAATTTTCAAAAAGAAAGAACCATCACCTAATGAATGTGAATCATGAATATATGTGAATCTATCGTGGGTAATTAAAGTTTAGCTAAAAGCCAAAGGTTCCTCCTTCAGCAAAAAGAATCACGCCGCCCTGTAATATGCCCTAGGGCGAGCATGAATAGCAATAAAACCCCGAGTTGATCATGCGCCGGAACAAGATTTTGTTAAGTAAACAATTCATATGAACAAGGATAAGGAGTAAGCACTCGTTTTTTTGATTCATGATTTTGAAGACATGTGTCGTTTTGTAAGAGTGATTTTCATTCGTCGCTATTTTCGCACTTTTTGAGTAGGCAGGCAGATTTCCGAATCGGAATCGTAGAGGTATGATGAATGAGTATTTGGCCCACACAGTGACTTGCGGGGGCCAGCCGCTATACCAGTTCAGTGTTTTTACCTTCCCAGACAAATTGCGGTACCAATTTGCCCGAATTCGGAGGAATGGAAGGCTTAGTAAGCTCGTGCGAGGATCGATCACTCTACCGTGCGTATGTCAGTAGCGCCTTTCACCTTTGCACCACCTTATCATACTGTACGCTAAGTACACTTCTCTGTGCATTCTTTAATTGTAAATTTACACTAGATCTAACTCTGAAGGTAGAAGCTGTGCGACAGAGGTTAAACGAATAATTGTAACGAAGATCAGTGATGGGTAGATTTCTCAATAATGTATAAACCCACCGAAGCATTTCGAGAAAAACAAAGAGAGTACATTCGGTGCACACTCGCAATGATGAAGCCGGACCCTATATCGATAAAGAGACTAGAAAAAATTCAAAGAAATGCGATGCCACACGATTTTACAATTATCTTATTACACTTATACTATTGTCCCCTACAGCTATCAAGTATCTTCATTCCATGTTGTTTTTTAGCTGAGAAAAGAGTCAACCAATCTCGAAGATGCCATAGAGGCAGTCAGCGACTTTTTTGGCTTCCAACCTGCTCAGTCCTGCAAGTAGAATGTGGCTGACCTGCCTATCAGGGACACTATGCTTTTACCAACAGTGGTGATTAAATCGTGGAATAAAATGCATTGTGCGCTGAATAAGAAAACGAAGAAAAAGTAGACTCAAGACTCCCTTTCTTTCTAGCATCCAACTGGATCTGAATTTGATGTGTTCATTTTTGGGCCTATGACCTCCTAATTGGACTGCCCTCATCAGCGCTTTGGTACGCTTGTGCTTAGTCCTTTTTGGAGTAGTATCCTTGCCTGGGATTTTCTTTCTTGTTTAAAGACGTTAGAATATATTGGAGTATATTATAACTGCCACTCAGTGGTTGGGATTGTTAACCAGGCCCTGGTTGGCGTGTTGCCCACTGTTTGACGTCCTGCTCGGTCCTACTGATTCTCTGTCTGCTCCTGCTCTATTCTTTATCTTCTTGCTTATTTTTCCTCTGGACTTCTATCTCTAGAGAAGTTTCTTTTTGTTTTTCTTTTATTCCTTGAACATGCTTCCATAAGTCCGACCTTTTTGTTTTTTTGTCGGCTACTTTCTGCACATGTATTTCTGTTGGACGTTACGTTGAAATAAAATAAACTTCTTCGAGCATTGCTGAAGACAATTCATCCAATTCCTCGATAAGATTGAGATTCAGGTTCACATGCTAGAATTCTAGGTTAGGTTTCATTATCCAAGTTGAGGATTCTTCATCGTCATAATCACGGCTCTTTGGCTTGTTGACTGTTTCGCATGATGATGGAGGCTCCGATGAGAGCGATGGACCGCTCCGGTATAATGGGTGATATGGACCATTGGATGAGCAGAAGAATGATGCCATACTGGAGAGGTACCGATCATTCGACGCTACACGTTTGAGACCAGACAGAGGTGATCAACGACGACCAGACGTTCGCCGTCTCCCTTGATGTAGAACACAGCCGACCGAGCTCAAGGTACAACTGGACGATCGCGATGAAAGACAATTCATCGAATTCCTCAATAAGCTAGATTATTAACCTGACCCTGGTTGGCGTGTTACCCATTGTTTGACGTCGTGGGCCCAGATTCATGAACGGACGAGCGGTCTCCGAAACTGCTCGTCCGTTCATGAAAGATGAGGGAATACAAAAATGAAGACCGAACACGGATACATCAAGAAGCAATTCGTCCACCGATGGTCCCTTCCGGAAGACTGCGACCTTGATGCCGTCCACACCCAGTTGGACAATCACGGACATCCTTCGATTGAAGCACCGAAGACGGGCCATCACAAAAACTCGGGAATTCTGCCCATTCTTCCAGCGCCGAAGAAGAAGTTTGAGACATCGAACCTGTAAATAGGAGAATATTATACAAATAAATTGACCCTTCCTTCAGCCACCGCCAACATCTCTTCATGATGCTCGTCGTGTCATCGACGGCGATTCATCATAATCATTTGCTGTTCATCGTTCATGTTCACGCACCGCTGAACAACACATTCAAGCGACCGCTGCTGCTGCTGCAGCTACTGCTATCCGAGCTTCATCGTCTCTGCGAAATCCTACCGATTCGTCAAGATTACATGCGATTCAGCGAATAAGGTTTTTCACACCTATTCTACTTCCGTTCCCGGATTTTTGCCGTTTCAGCTTAGGTATAGTAGAGATATTCCCATCCGGCTCTCGGTTAACAATTGATTAGGCACAGGAGGCTACATATTATTTCCGCTCTTTCCGAGTTCCAAAGAAGGATGAGTTTGGCAAATTTCTTCAATAACATTATCTAGCTGTAATAGTGGAATCTTCATATTTTTGTCCTGCAGAGAGTTAACCGGAGGGTGTCGTGTTTTCCCTTATTTCCAGCAGATCGCTGGGGTAGCACTAACTGCATGTGTACTTATTGAATAGGTGATAAAATAACAGTATAAACTGGTGTATTGGAAGGGTACTTAGCGGATATATGGAAAAATAAATAATCGACTGTCAAAATAGATTCTCACACTATTCCATTCCACTACAGCTCCTTTGGAATTACTAACAGACTGCTTCCTGTTCCCTTTGCTGGATGTTGAACATTTAGGTCTTCTCGGGCGATTCTCTTTCCTCCTCTCCCAGTAGCTTACATAATTTTTTTTAAATATAGCATCAGTTAATGAACAAATAAATCTGAAAATAGATGAATGAGAATTGAGAGGGTAATAGTCATCTTCCTGCGGCGTATATCGACCAAAAGTCAGACCCAGCCCAACCCATTTTTTACTCATTTTTGTTTAATTTTTTCCATGAGACATAATTTTGTAGTTTTTCACGTTGGTTCATATTAGAGACATCATTGTAATAATCAGAATTTGAATTGTTCCCGTAGTCACAGTGTGCTTATGTCTCAAGTGAACTGACGAATTCCAGCCAATATGGACTGATCGGTAACCGTGCTCGTTCCCAAAAACCCGGCGCTTTTTCGTCTAGATTAGGTCTAGATAAGGTCGTGTAGGTTTTTCAATGTTCTCAACATTGCTTCCTCTCTGGTGGAGAACTGATTTCCGGCTTGATTGGTTGATGTGACTCATTCATAACTTTCTTTGGTCCCCAACTTTTTTAATTTCATTTGACGAGCAATAAAACTTCAGCTTCACGTCTAAGCGGTTTCTCCAGTTTCTTATTGAGGTGGTCTCGTTATGAAACCGTGCTTCTCGACTGGTGGAGAAGATCTATTCGAGATGATGAATTCATCGAAACCTTTACTAGACGGTTCCTTTTCGATGTTTTGCGGTCAATATGAGTAGTGTTAGATGTCACTCCAGCGCCGAACCTACCTGCATACTTCCTGTAGGTGTTAGTTCTCATTTCAAAGACAAATATAGAATACACACGATGAAGATGGCCGATCGGATTTCTTAATAAAACCGGTGATCAAACATTTAATCGCGATTGCTGCAGATCCAGACCAACCCATTTTTAGTCGCTTTTGCATAATTTTTCAATAAGACGTAATTTTGTAAACTTTCAAGTTGGTTCAGATCAGAGACATCACTCTAATAATCGGAATTTGAATTATCCAAAAATGAGACCGTTTGCAAAGTATTCGAGTCAGTAGGATTAGAGAAAGCAATGAAGTAAAGGCAAAGATTCATTTCACATTACACAAAAATTCAATCAGCCATTTTTGCACCACTTGCTGCCTCTGCCTTTTCATCAAAATTTATGTCTACAATTTTTGTTGAATTTGCTACAGCAAGCTAGAAATAAAAGAGGTTAGTAAACCAAACAAAACCTCGAAAACACTAAAAACACGAAATTTCATTTCACAAAGTAATAGTTAATAGGCGAATTCATTACTCTTATTGATATTCAGTTGAAAAAAAATCCATCAGTTTCAAAAAATGCTCTCATTCTGTTCATTCTTGTTGTTTCTTGTTGTTTCTTTAACTATATTTCAATGGATTTCTAATATTTTTTCCTTATGTAACTGATAAATGCGTTTGTCGATTCACCGTCACAAGTAGCTATTGATTGGTGAAATTCTGTGGAGGTGGAAGGAACCCGCCCAGTGGCTGGCAAGGTCGTTCTTTCCTCACGTGGTGGCTCCCGTCGAAGTTGACAGGCAACAGGTTGATCGATCACCTACCGTAGCGCTTTTTACAGTTGAGACGAGTCCACTAGAAATTTACGTTTTTTCTAATTTGAAGGCGAAACTCGACCCTCACTGGACCAAGGAACCCTCACCCACACCCCTTTGGAGGCTTTTGAAGCCCTGAATGGCCTAATGGCCAAACGGGAGCCATTGAATTTATAGATTTTCTAGATTAATCAGACTCGAAGAGGAGGTCCCTCGTGTTATTCTGTGGGATTCTCGAAGAGTACGAGGCATTTTAAACGTCTTCTCGGCCGAAACACCTTTTTCTCCGATCGAGTGGGTACGGTAGGGCGAGCGGTGATGGTGGTGCTGGTGGCTACGTCGAGCGTATACCCGAGCGGTCTGGGTTTCACCCGCTGGCCGCCACTCTCGGCGGACATCAGACAAGCACCGGAACGAGAAATTTGACACACGAAATCTCACCATAATTCCTTCGACAACGACCTTTTACTTGTCGACTACCGTACCCACAAATTTGCGTGGTACGTGCGAGTGCCCGAGACTATTTGTATCGAATCACGTTTGTAACGAATGAAACGTTTAATGAGAGTTCCAACCCGAACCATTTTCTGCTTACCTTTGCTAAATTCAATTCTATTTCTCACAATTTTCACAAGGATTCCCACGTTGACGTAGAAGCCCCATTACCGTAATCAGCTTCGTTTCCCCCCTTAACCACTTGAAAATGTCAGCCTGGAATCCGCAAGTTACTGTTCGACCAATCTTCATGAGAGTTCTTTCTGGTTGGTGTCCCCCCCGTAGGACGACTGGTGGCAGCCCAAGAATTTGATCTTCTTGCAATTCAGGGTGAAGAATTGGAATTCAATCTTGAAAGAAAATTGTGAAGGACCGTTACAAAGCGTTTGCACCTGAATCACTGGAAAGAATACAGTTGTTTCCTGCGGGTTTCTTAGAAAAAATGACTCCGGGCAGTTGAAAAAATTTAGTGACATTTAGTATTTTTCTGTTTTATACTATTCAAGCTTGTATAGGTGTTGCAAATTTTGATTCTGAAGCACTCGAAGAGTTCGCCTGTTCACCTACATAAGGAGAATGTTCACTTTCTCAGCTAATCCGCCACCTGTCCTCTTCATAAACATGTATTTTCGCATAGATATCCATAGAATCTCTCTATATTCTTCGGAATTCACTCGCTTGTAGCACTTTCCACTCCGTCCCTTATATGGAGGGAATTTCACTGCCGGTGGGCTCTGGATCTTATTCAACCTTATTCCACTTAAACCAAGATCCCTCACCACTTCAAAAACTTTTCTTGGAAGCCTCCGAAAACGTCCATTACGGCATTTTGGCTGGTTATAGGAATGATATGAAGTGTTGTGTTTCAACGATATTCTTATTCACAAAAATCGAAGAAACGAAAAAACTCTGAGGAGATTCGAACTCGGACCTCTGAAGTTTATCCGAGGTGGAATAGTGCTCTACCACAACCTCAGCAAAGCTCACGAACTGCTCTTCTTCCAAGCCGGCCGTTTCCTTATCATGGAGTCATAATCATCAGTTCCGGTTAGCTTTTGCCACCCGTTTCGCATCATCTCTTGAAACAAGCTGATGGAATTCCTGATTTTTACGTGACTCTCATTTTATTTTCGCCTCTTTTGCAAAAGATATCTGCTGTAGAATTAGTGATGGACCTTTATATCGTGGAGCCCATTCTTTCTAGCTGTGTTAGTACATAGTAGTCATTTTTGGAAAGGAATTTCAAGCTATTTTTCGTTGGAATGATCTGCAACATAGCCTACAGAAAGAGAACCTCTACAAGATGTAGCTACCATGATATCTGGCATGCATCCATTCTAACTGTCTAACTAATCATCTGAGTTTTTATTTTCAGCTCGCGTTCTTTGGTGTCCTCCCGGTTGTGTGTCCTACGAACCACTTTCAGAGTTAGCGTGCCTATGGGTGTATCAAGTGAATAACTAAATAAACGTCGTGTTACTCGCACACACCTTCAAAAGCTCGCAGAAATTTGATCTGATAATGATGTTTGAAATACTGACAGGCAGAGTAAACCTGGACGATTCAAGGGTCAGCTCGTTGGTTTCACCACACAGAACGAGGTGGGGTGGATCACACCAAGTGATACAGTCCGAGAAACCAAATCAGATCCCATTTCTTCTCTAACAGAGTATTCTGAAGGTTTCTCGTCCTGCTGAGGAAGAACGTACTTCTGCTGTCTTTTGATAAATTTGAAAGCTTTGTCGGCCAGCAAATCAACGAATACTACGTTTTTCATTTAGTCATTGTTAGTATCTATGATGTTTCTTATTCGTTTTTCACTTCACCAGCTTCAATTTAGTGCACTATTTCCTATGATACCTGTTGTATCTTGATTTTATCCCATTTCTACGGCGTTTTCGTGTAGCGATAGGTTCTATTCGCGAAGATTCGCGCTTCACAATAAGTAAATAAAACAAAAATCTCAATGGATCACGTTTTCTAAAATAATCGCCTAATTTTCCTCTAGGGGGACCTGTCCAGTGAATAGATCACCATAACGACGTTGTCGGTGGGTAATATTTCACTGCGACACCGTCGAACATTTATCATCGAGCGCCGCGGCGTTGTAACTGTTGCAAACTGCGTCCCGTCCCCCCGTTCGATGCGAGTTTTTGCCTAAGCAAACACATTTGTTGAACTGTTGTTGGTGGTGGGACGACGATGGATCGGACCTAGACAGAGGTCGTGCCCCGTACAGCCAGTCAGTCAGTCAGTCAGTCGGTCATCTGGAGCGGACGGGTACGGGTCGTCCGACGATGCGTCCGGCGATGATTTACTGCCTCGGTCGGTCGGTCGATTATGCGCAATTAGTTTAGTGGACAGCCAGACGGAGACATACCCAGACATATCCAGACATACACACACATAACAGCCGTACCGAAACACCAAACGGATTCGTTTCGGTTTTTCGACGATCGGACGAGTTTTACGATTAGACAAGCGGTTGACGGTGTTGGTTATGGTAGGCGTCTGAGAGCGTTCTATATCCTCTAGTCAAAAAGGAATTGCGCGAGCATCAAATGCTCATACCGTACTGTTTTTTAGATAGATCGTAGCTCAGCTATCGTGAGCTGCATGCGATACCATGAGAGCCGACTTCAATTTTTACCTTTATTCCATAAAATGGACCAACTAAAATGGCCAAAACAGTAGGTACCGTCTAGGCTTTTCTTTGTGACTGCCTAATTGACTAGAATGTAATTCATGAATCACTCGTGTCCTCATTTGTTATCGATTTGCCCAACTCTACCCAATTGGGTGTCGATTTGACCTATTTCAGAGGGATAATAAGCATGGTCAAGCTTGGGCAAGGATTGATGTAACCATAAAATGGACCACCTAAAATGGTACCTTTGCACCAGATAAGTCCTCATTTTGAGCAAAAAAGTAAAAGTCAACTGGCCAACGTTGATCTTTCTCTTAACACGCTGACGACAGTGTGGCGTTATGCCACGCCACAGTCTTGTATTGTATTTCTCTCGATGCATTCAGAATTTCGGAGGATATTTTTATGCCACTTTTTAGCAGACCTTTGCTAAGCGTGGTCCATGAAAATGATTATTAGCTTCTGGTTTACTGGAATTTTTGGTTGTGCACTAGTTTTCTTTACAAGTAAAAACAAATATTAGTTATTGCAAGAGACAAATAAATGCAAACTAATACTGGTTACTGAAACAAACAAATATAAACAAATAAGTACTAAAAATCGCTTGGTCCCACGCACCAGACACGCGAAACAGGCGCTGTCGTCAACGTGTTGAAGGCGCGCCACGCATTCGTGCTCCATTCAGAATCAAGAAGGTATTTCAAATGAATATTTGGTGTATATACTGACTTGGTGGGATGGGTAGTCGCTGTAGCAAGTCAGTGCCTTTCACTTTCCTGATAGGTCCGATAATCATTCACCTAATTCCGAAGGGGTGTAAGGCTTGTTTAGCCTTGATGACGATCAACCGCTTGACTGTGTGGGTCCTTTAGCATCATTAGGATGAGAAATAGAGAAACGGAAAATGCCGGAGAGTACTATTAAAATGCCATTCTCTACAGTTTCTCTGCGTATTTAGTCAGATGGGAATGGACGGACCGACGAAAGAATCAGAATTTTTTAGACAATCTCCAACCATTTCCATTTTCGTAAGCGAATTTTAAAGGACTTTTGGGAAGTCGACTACCGTAGTCCATTGTTTTCCACGTGATTTCGAAGTCGTTGAATGGCAGAGAAATTACTCTTCTGACCTCTGCGGCGTGTTTTATCGACGAAACTCTTGGATCTTTGGCAAAAAGACCTTTCGAAACGAATCGATATGCCGGGGAATTTATCGGCTGCCGATGGTTTTCGATGTGCACCAGCATCACGGAGGTAATCCGTCAATGAGAGTAGTTGCCGTATCGGCGACGTCGATCAAAGTGTGGGCGGTCGTGGAACGATGCTTTCGCATTATTGAACGCCTCTACGAAACGTCCATGCCCCCACTAGTGGCCCTCCTCTTCAAATTGGAAAACCTTTCGCCAAACATTTATCTTCTGGTTCTCGTCGTCGTTGCCTTTTCGTGGCCAAAAAGCCGCCGACTTGCACGTTCATCACTTCATCTCCGGCTATTATTCTTCCACCGATCGTTTCTTAGGTGGCTGATTAATGTCGCCGGCGTTCCGAGGCCGTCGGACGCCCTGTGGCTCGTCGTCGTTCATTTCGACTGAGCCCACGAGTGCCTTCACGAAACCAGTGAAAACGTTGGGCCCCTGGAAACGTTGGAATGGGAGTGCCCTCCTCGTACCCTTCCATCGACTGACATACATTAATGGTTATACAGCCAGTTCTGGCGTGTTATCGGATTCCCCTAGCGGTGATCGCTGGCAGAGCTACCATACAATTAGCAGTGGATTAGATCGGGAAGCCGGATCCGCGAGGTACAAGCTTTTCCCGCCATGACAGGCATATTTTCTATCTACAGGAGGGAGTATGGGTCGGCATTCTCAAGACATAGATGAAGCTTAAGTAGCTCGAACAAAAGGTGCCATTGGATCTAAGAAATCTTGCACTTGCCAGCCTATCAGTAAGGCATCGCAAATTCAATACAGGGACATTTCTACTTTTTTGTTTTAGTCGTTGTTGTAAATAACTTTTTTATATTATTATAGGGTTTCAAACATGTATTGGCTGTAAGTTGCGCTTGTGGTATTTAGTGACTGATCTCTTTAACAATGTAACAACATTGTCATTTTGTTGCGAGAGTTTAGCCGGCTCCTCCCCAATCTAGGCTAATTTGAGGAGCCGACCAAGCTCACTGAGGGTCAGTCTCCACATGTGGTCTACCGTACTCCCGTTGCCGCTGTAAAGGAACATTGGACAAAATAAAACTGGACATTCAGAAGGCGAATCGTTCTTATTTAAATCCAACAACTGCGGTAGCTTGTCATCCCAAAAGACTCTTGATCTCTGAATCATACCTCTGGATAGTAAGATCGTGAAGGTAAAGTCCTTAGGTACTGATGGTGGGTCGGACTTGATAGAGCTCTTCCCTTTTGAACCATTGGCTGGAGATCTCCATCATCATGATGTTAAGAGATAGATTAAGGACCTTAAGTCCCAACCAAAGTCAAATCTACGCCAATTAGAGACTTTATGTTTGAGCAAAATTTAGAAACCTTACTTTTTAGTTAACGATCCTTATTCGTCCTGCTCTTGTATCACCACTCCGACACATAGAATAAAATCACTTCCTAAGGCGTTTTAAAGGAAGGGTGGCTCGCTGAAATTGTTTTACAGCAAGAACCGGTAGAAAGGACCGGCAGATTGTAGATCTGGATGATAAGGACCCGAACGGTCGTTTTCTTCTGGATTTGTCATTTATTTATTTATTTATTTATTTATTTATTTATTTATTTATTTATTTATTTATTTATTTATTTATTTATTTATTTATTTATTTATTTATTTATTTATTTATTTATTTATTTATTTATTTATTTATTTATTTATTTATGTGTTACGATGTTCAGGACAATCGTGAGAAAGAAGAATGAGTCTCAAACATAATATGGATACCGACGGGATAGAACTTTGGATCAATTCGCAACAACGACAACAAACAGCCCTAATCCTAAAAATCGCGCTTCCATTTCGATCCGAAAACGGTGCTTCCTTGAAGCACAATATTTGCAGTTGGCAAGTCTAACCTTGTTGAACAGAAGTGTTTTTAGTTAAACAGAAGTGCTGTTAAGACACGAAAAAAACAACAAACTTTCAGAGAAATGGCAGTAATCGTGTGTCTCCACTGTCAGCAGGGTTGACCTATCAGCACGTATCATTAAACAGACCTCAGACGTTCATTATTCTTTTTTTGTTTTCTTATGCTTTTAAAACTGCCTTTTCTTCAATTTGCAAACGTTACGATTCGGATAACAGAACTACATACTCTTGAACAACATCAAGCATTTCAGTGAGGTTCCTATTATACGTCCTTTTTATCGTGCAAAATCATCTAAAGGTGGTCGCTGATAAGTGATAATTCAATCAGTTACGACTCTAAAGGACCACATTTTTGTATGATCAACTGTTGTTGAATCTTGGTATGTTGACTATTATAGTACAGTAGACTGCAGTCAAAAAAGTCAAGATTGTTACAATTTTAATATGGTATAAGTTTTATACCCAATGAAAGTTGAGATCTTGTCACCTCATAGTTTACAAGGTCGTGAAACTCAAGTGCTTCTCGAGGTTTCATTCTTGTTGTAACATTAGCACATTCAAAATTGATGAGGTTTGAACAGTCGCCGTCCGTGAAAGGAAGGAAAAGGACAACTTTTTTAAGATTGAGAAATAGTACTCAAGCGGCATTGAGCAAATTCATTTTTAATTCTACTTTCTGATCCTCTGTGTAAGAATCGGTAAGTAACCATAAATCCTATGGAGGAATGGATACGGCCCCAAAAGGCTAGAAGGGTTGGTTGGAATAGCACTCGTACAGAAAATCTATTCTCACTTCTTCTATTTATTGATTTCTTACTTTCTTTATTTTTCCTTTCATTTACTTTTTTCCACTCTTCAATAACATTCCGTACGACATAATCACCTCGAACAAGAGCTCGTCCAGATTTTCTAGATAGCACCACACAGCATCTTTTCTCGAATGGATATCACCCTTGAGTTTGTTCTTTCCTTCTCTTTGCGTATCTTTTTGAATTGTCTTCGTTTAGCACTTATGTATGTATATACTTGTTTTCATCATACATTAATAGCTTTCCGACGGACGCGCTGCCGTTTTAAGCAACACAATTTCTGTTCCTAGCATGCCTAAAAACTTCTCGAAGAAAATAAAAACCATCAGAATCAGCATCTACGAAAAATTTGACCTGCAATGCTCGTCTTGGCCCTGCTCAATTTCATTCCGTTTGTTTTCTAGAAATTTTGTTCCCTGGAAATCGTAACGCCCACACGATCCCTCCACATTTCGAGACAGACATTTTCTTTCTTCGGTTATCTCATCATGATCAAAGGCAAAAACGAAGATGAAAGATGGATGAGATGTCTCTGTGAAAAGCCGCATGACAACACATTTGGAATGAGCCGCGAGCAGCAGATTCCTCACGGGATTCACTCTTCTTCTCTGATCATTTTTCTTTTTTGTCTTTTCTTCTTCAGCGTCCATCTCTCTGAGGAAGGATCTGCTTTACCCCTGAGTCTCTAATTTGATTTATTTAGGAAGCTCCTCCTCAAGAGTTCACCGACGATTCGAGCCAAGTCGTTGCTTTGGAATTTATCAATCTCAACCGTAACCAGCTTTGTGCTTAGGAAATTTTCAATATTTCTCTTATCGTATCTCACTGAAATCACTGTTTCCGTCGAAAAATTAGGAAATCTCCCTTAAATTAACTTGCTACCCGTCGCTCCTCGGCCATTTCTAATTGACTACTCATTTGTGTGCCCATATTTCTTTCGCTGAAACTAAATTTATCAGTTCAATTTTAAATCTTGAAAGGTATAGCGACGGCCACTGAGTTTCATCCGCCAGACGAATCGGTATCTTAAATCAAAATAGATCCTCTTCGAAAAAAGATATTGGTGTGATCAGGCTTTTTACGTGCGCTGTTTGCCTTCACAATTC
The DNA here is from genome assembly GCA_030553155.1 of Nippostrongylus brasiliensis. Lineage (NCBI taxonomy): Eukaryota > Metazoa > Nematoda > Chromadorea > Rhabditida > Heligmosomidae > Nippostrongylus > Nippostrongylus brasiliensis. The sequence continues at coordinate 32,468,722 of CP130734.1, forward strand.
TTCACCAGGCCGTTAACAGTGGTTATGGTCAAATAAGCTAAGTAACTGAGGGTAAAATTAGGGAAAAATAAAGAGCAGTGTGAAAATGAAAGAGTTCAGCTTTATTCTATTGTTCATGATGATTCAGCCGGGTGACTTTTGAAATGATCCGGTTTTGGGTGGCGATGTTTTACGCTTTCTACGTAGCCGCTTGGCCTTCTGCCTCTTCGAATGCCGTCACTCTTCCATCAAACCGATTTCCGGGTCAATTTCGTTGAGAGCGGTTCCTATTCATCAACTCCACGTCGTCTGAATGTGATCGCGTCGTTCTTTTGCAGGTCGGCCAGCGCTTCGGACCTGGGGTTACGGTAGCCGCTGGGTAGCGACCGGATTCGTCGGCGGCCGTCGGCTGCTTGTCGCTGATTGGTTAGACACGCCCCGACGTTGCGCTGAAGGGCGTGGTCGGGGCGGAGCGTTCGTGTCAGACGCGCGCCGCGGCCGCTTGAGAGCAGTGTGATTTATTACCGCCACCGCCGGCAGCTGATTTACCGCCCCTGAAGACGATGAGCTGCGCGGAGTCCTACGCACCCTACTATGACTGGCCACCGCAAGCTCCGTACGCACCGTATCCGCGTTGCGATCCGCCACGGTACGTCACCCAACATTCCTTTTTTCTGCATTTCTTTTCCTTTTTTGCATTCGATTTTTGTAATATTACATTTCTTTAAATTTAAATCAATTCCCTCTACACCTATCGTCTTCCTTTCCGGTTTTCCCACCTTTAACTGCCCAAAATTTCGTAAAATGCGCCGAGACTAGACTGTCGGCTAATTGTTTCTCCAAAAATGGCACCTTCCGAAAATTATAGTAATTCATCTTTTCTGGGCCCTATCACGATTCCTAAATATGATAAATTAAAAATCAATATTTTTCTGAGTCTCTCTATCTCTGTCGAAAAAAAAAATTTGGGATCCTGACCGAGAAAATTATGACGCGAACCAATACCTGATCTTGGAGAAGGCTTCCTGTTTCCGAATTTCCCAATATCGAAATTATATGAGATTATGAGTAAGGATCAAGAATTAGTAATTCAATAATAGGAGTCTACAGTATAACAACCAAAAACTAGAGCCTTAAGGTGCCTAATTATTAGGCAAGTTTTGCTAAATTTCTCATTAATTTTTCAACTTTCGCCCAACTGAACCCTAAAATGAGCCGAAAACAATGATTTTTTGGGTTTGTTATTGATTTTTCCCCAAAACTTTTCTCACTCTCTTGGTACGGTGAATGTGAAGAGAATCGGTTTCACTTTGATGAAAGTGTAGATGATCGGGTTGACAGTTCGACCGCACCACTCGACCCTAAACTGTCATTAGTTGATCAATTAGGTGTTGGTAGATAATGGCCGGATGTGACGCTGATAATTTTACGACAAATTTCTATTTTTTCTACGAAACTGACGCTTTTTGGACTTTTTCAGTTCGATCTAATACTTAAATCGCCAACGACGGCTATTGACGATTTAGCATTGCTGTTCACTCCATTGTGGGCAATTAAAGATGCTCCTCAAAGAACACCGGATTTTCACTCCAAACTTTTTTGATTCGGGAAAGATGTGGATACGGTTGTGTTGAACCCATTTGACCTAACCTTCCCGTCCCAGAATGTGCAACTTTTTTATTTGTGTGCTTGTCGAGAGATTTGAGGAGGCTTTCGTAGCTTTGGCGAATCGTTCATGAATCTATGAAACTTTCAATCTTAGTGGGGCGGGATTATTGTAAGAAAAGGTTGATAATCACCTGTATCAACGGTGCCTATCTGATAAAAGAGTACTCCATGAATGGGTCAGTATTCATATATGAGGAAATTTAGGACGATAGTCGAATCTTTTCAATAAATTTCTGCTGTCATAACTAAAGAATGTGAACTCGCGCGCGGTAGTGAGACCGGCACCGACTACCGTAATAAACAACAATTTTTTGTACTTTTGAAAGAAATAAAGGCGACCATTCATTTCTGCGATTTCCTGACTTTTGAGAAGGCCATTCCCTTTCAACTTTGAGGTTTCATTTGTTAAAGTAGTCGGTAGACAATAGTAGCCAAAAAATAGAGATAAAATACTCACCGTATTGAATTTTCAACACAAAAAAATGTACAGAAGTGGTCGACCGATCTTCTGATCTTTTCTTATCAGTAAAGACAAACAGTAGACCCCCTGACGGGAACAAATCTCTGAGTGGAAGGGATTAAATCTGAGTCTTTTTCGTACAATAAGAAGTCAAGAAATTAAAAGGATAAGTCGAGGTAACAAAGAAGTAAAAAATATCATTAATATAGGTACTAGCTTGCTCGTTTCGTGCCTTTTCTTACATGATATTATCGATAGTACCCCCACAGTTGTGGATTCAGACGTAATTTTTTGAATATTATAGAAAAATTGTCGTGTCGTTCGGCTCCTCACCCCGAAAACAGTCCTTACCCTCCCCCACAAAACTTTACACGTGGTGCTTTATCCTCAATATAGCCTGGTTTTCGTTTTTATTTGGTTCAGAACAAATTTTTCCTTGCAGTCAAGTGATAATGGCACAAGACGACCCCATTACTTCCACTTCAGGCACCAATTTACTTACATAGAACTGATTAACGGGCTTCTTCTGCGGTGTGGTTACAAAGATGCAAACCCGGCAAAGTTCGTAGGGTTTATGATGGGGTAAAAACCACAATCAGCTGGTATTTAACATCAATCATATTTTTCAGCAACATAAATCCGCCCACACCGACCGGTTCACACGTCTACGGCAGTGCACCACCGGCGTCGACGAGCGACCTCTGGTCCAGCGCCACCGCTCCGTTTCCTCATCAACAGGCCAACGTCACCAACACGTACAAATGGATGCACACGAAACGATCACACAAACCAGCCGGTAAGCCTTATTTACCAGTTTTTCGAGGTAAACTTTTTCTGGATATGGTTAAACCTAAACCTTACCCTCATTAGTCCGCCTAGTGAGGCTGACTACTTTACTCTCCACCGCTGCCCAATTCAGGCGGTACCTACGGCGCTGTCACTTCATTTATACCCAAACCATGCTCAACTCGCCGGTTGCCATCTCCTTGGGTATCTTTGGGAATTAGCGGCACTCATTTCTGATCATTGGCTTTGGGTGGCACTCACCGATGGATGGGTTTGATTTCCTTATAGGGTAACCAAAAGTGAGGATGTGGTTGACTGCATCTTTGCCCGTCATTCTCATCGCCATTACCTAAATTCACCCGTTCTAGCTGCACTTTTTGGAAAATGTTTCCTAGTCAAACTAGACACGATTTATTCATTTACAGTACCGTTGGTATACTTCCGCCAAAACGCGATATAAATAAATATAAACTACATATATAAACAGTTTTTACCGTTCACCAGGCACCAATCACTTTAGAGTCATTTATTTCGAGTAAAAAACCCATGTCCGGAATCAGATAGTCTACCCCATGGTGAAGGGAGCGTAGCCAAAATTTTGAATTTTTGATTTTGATGGCTGTGTTCATTGACCTCATCAAGCGACGACCGCAAAAGGTCGTCGGCTTTACTTTCTACGTCAGGCAAAGGCGGCGTAGCGATCAAAAACGATCGAAAACTTGGTAAACTAATTGGGCAACGATAAGCTGAAGAGTCAGTGATACAAATCCAGTAAATGATCAAATCGTTTCCTTTAGCTTAAGAGTATTTCTCTTTTTCTTCGCTCGTATAGATGTCCACATTCAATTAGGATTCCTAATTCCATTAACTTGCTCATAGATGAAGTCTATTCCGCCTTACAAGGGAAGTTTGTGGTCAAGATTTTTCGGCTTTTTTGGACCGCCCATTGCTATTTAGCAAAAAACAAACTATAACGTTGTGATCGCCATTCGAAGCTCTACAAAACCATATAGGTCCCGTTGAGAATCTCCGAAGTACGCTGACTGACTTTTCTCGTTAGAAGTGCACAGACCGAAGAGTGAAACTGGGATTTTTCTGACGTTTCCGAATAAAAAGGTGTCTCGGCGATTTTAATTGCATAAAAAACTTCGGGGAAAATTCACTTCTAACCAAAGAATAATATTCCGTTACATACCAAAGCCCTCCTGTTTCATAATACGAGGTTCAGGTTCAATAGAATGAAAAAAATTAAGTGGAGTACAATCAACCTAGTTTCACGGCAGAGAGAAAACTCCCTAAGTCGACCAGCCTTTGAACACCTTTGACGTACTAGTCAACGATCATGGTAGGCAAGTAAACGATAAAAAATGAATTTTTCTCTGTCTTTTCACGCCCGCAAGCCGGATATCGTTTTGGAATTATTTGTCGCCTTTTCGTTATCTTTGTGAGATTTCTATGAGCTCTATTCTCAGAGAAGAATGTGCCTTTTCTCCTCTTCAAAGCCGACCGCTGCCACTTGAGGTGTAGCCTCATTGGGGATGCTAATCACTTTACTCTCCACTGCCGCTCAATGAAGGCACTCCTCCGGTACCATCACTTCATTTGTACCCAAACCCGAAAGTGTACAATCACCTCGGGTATCTTCAGGAGTCAGCGGCACTCACCTCTGATAGTCAGCTTTTGGCGGCGCTCACTGATGGTTGGCAAAGACTTGGGTATTCGCAAGAAAGGGAATATCAAGTTGTTTTGACCAAACCGTTGGCGATATGCCATGCTTTCGACAGTGGCTTAAAATTAAGCGAACAATCGTGTTTTCCCAGCGCTGGAGTGTATGCGTCAAAAATTAACTGATAAGAAGCAATTTGTGCGAATTTATGGGCTGTGTGTTTTCTTCTTCTGGAAAATAACAACTAAAGGTGGAGTGGTATACGGTGCTCAGCCTAGGTATGGTTTTATAGGAGCTCCATCATGCATAGTGCTGACGTTTCTGGGCTTCTTCTAACCTTTCGAAATATTTTCACTTTGACTACCTTCATCCATCTAAAACAAGGCATAACTAAAAGATAAAAGGTGACGGTGCCGGCGTTGATCATTTTCCTAAGGACGCGCCACGCACTTGTTTCCCGTTCAAAATCGTAGAGTCATGGTGAATCCGTGCGTCTCCTATACAATGACTTTCGGGGGTCAGCCGCTATACCAAGTCATTGTTTTCACCTTCCCAGACAAGATTGGTATCATTTTACCCGACACCGAAGGAATGGAAGGCTATTCGGGCCGGTATCGATCGCTCGACCGTACGAGTGTCAGTAGCGCCTCTTACTACTGCACCTCGTGGGCCCTAAGACGTATCTAAAAGAGATAAATGAAATTTGAAATCCGTTACCAACATATGATTTCATGACACTGCGAGCTGACTTACTCATATGTTCTCTAAATAGAAATTTGGAAATTCGCCCCTTTTGTGGGTCCTTCGGTAGGGTTTCAAAGTTCTTCCATTTGGTGCTGTGAGCAGAAAGAGCAGACTCCATTTTCAGCTTTGCTGTTAGAAATAAATTGGGATTTCGGGGATTTCGACTACTTTTTTTGGAATTGTTTTGTCAACAGATCTCGATGTCCCACAGTGGCTGATTGCGAAGAAATGGAAAAGCACTGAAAAAGCGTCAGCAACTTATCTACAGTGTCCAGCTGTTGTACCAAAACCGGACATTTCTCTCAAAGTGTTGACTTTCGGTTAATATTTACCAAGTTCTGAACGATGTCCGGTGATCAACCAGGTGTCGTGGGCACGAGCCAACTCGTCCGTTCTCAACGGGCAGCGGCGTATCTGTTAGCTTTTAGAAGGCTTTCCCTCTGGGGTGTACGTTCTTGAGCGGAAATCAAAAATTGGCATACTCCAGGGCCCAGATTCATGAACGGACGAGCGGTCTCCGAGACCGCAGCGCAGCCAGAAGAGTTGATGGGAGATTGTGCTTTACATAGGAAGTTTAGGAAAACTAGACAAAGGTGGGCGCTGTTCGGGCCATATCTCGGGGTTTATCGGGGGTTTACCAATGTTTAATCTGGGCCCAGGTTCGACTTTCTATGAACCTCGACATGTCTTTGTGCATACTAACATCGGAGCCGCTAATAATAATGTATTTCAATACAAAAACTGGCAGTTTTCTAGGGGAGCTTTTCAAATTTCAAAATTATGGCTGTTGTGATCAATACTTGACGAAGTTCGTCGAGAGACGCCATGTGATAATCGGGTGGCATGGGGCGGCCGTCATGTCAATCAAATCGGCAGCGCTGCCGCTGCGCCGCGTCGCCGCGGCGTACGGTAGCCGCCGGCGTAGTGCAGCGGCAGCACACACCCAGCCGCCAGTCCTCCTCATCTCAACGAAACCGCCGCCACTCTTTACACATCTCGCGAGATGTGCAGACGGCCAGAAGGAACCGTCGCCACCGCCGCCGCCGCCGTCGGTGCAGCGGCGGTCGAGGCGACAGAACTTGTTCTGCCCTTACGTCGACCCGTTGCTATCGATCCACACCTGGGTACGTTACAGAGGACCCCGGGGACGGTCAATTAAGGTAAAAAAAAGGTAAAAATGAAAAAGGAAAAGGTGTCGATCAATCCCTGCCGCATTTGTGTGCCATTCAGAATCGTGAAGGTATGGTGAATGCGTATTTGGCCTATACAATGACATGCGGAGGCCAGACACTATACCTAGCTTTACCTCACTAAACAAATCTGGTACCAATTTACCGGACCCCGTAGGGATGGAAGGTAAGGCAAGGATCAATCGCTCGATACTGCCGGTATCAGTAGCGCCTCTTACTCCCATGGGTGATAGACACTTTTTTAGACATGAAGTTGGGTATTACTTCCTAGACAAAGGTAAAGATAAACCTTATTATACAAAGGTAAAGGTAACACTTGCTGCTCTCCGGTATAGCCGTCTAGCACAGCGGCGTTTCAGATAGGCTAAAGCTCGAACCCCGCTTGGGACACAATTTTTGCCAAGAAACTAGCATCGTCGGAACGCTCTGCAACAGTAATCTGCAAAAAATGCGGAAATTGAGTGCAAGAAAAAATGAAAAAATAAAGTGGTCGACGTTGATCAGTCACCTTAGAATGCGCCACGTACTTGTCGCCCGTTCGAAATCGTGGAGACAAGTTGAATACGTGCCTAGCCTATACAGTGACTCTCGGGTGCAATTACTGTTCTTGCTATTTAGTGTCTTCAATTTTCTGGGCAAGCCTACTAGACATTGATCCAAACACTAAAGGATGGAAGGCTTGGTTAACAGGGGCAGGATTGGTGGGTAAAGACGGTTATACCATTCTAGAGCTACACCAATCCTATACCTGGGATATCGTAGGGCTTCGTGACAATGGATTTAATCCATCACTGACTCCCTCCGTCCTTTTCAATCAGATAAATCCCACTTTTCCCTAGGCCTGCGTCAATTATTTTTCTAAGACTTTTGTTAACCCTTGCAAACGAATCGATAACGTTGGCTCAAACACGCTATATTTGATCTTTTATTCATTTATGAGCTGTGAAAAAACCTCGTATGAGTACTAAAGAAATTACCAAAGAATACCAAAGAAAAGAAATTTCATGAGAAGTGTATAATTTTTCCATGGTCTGCATTAGCCAACCAATACATAAAACAATTTCTCCAAAAAATTCAAGTTCAAGTGAATTTCAAAAGACGGAAGCAATACTAATTATGTAAATTTCAGCGCCAAAACGGAAAGTGGTGGATGAGAACGGCACGAATCGGACCAACTTCAGTACGCATCAATTGACTGAGCTGGAAAAGGAGTTCCATACGGCCAAGTACGTGAATCGGGCACGACGGGCCGAAATCGCACAAAATTTGAAGCTCAACGAAGCACAGGTTTGTAGCCGTTTGTTTTTGATTATTTGAGTAATAAATAATACTTCAATTTACTTTAAACTAAATTAAATTAAATTACAACAATTAAAATTAAATTGTTAATATGAAAAATAAATTATCCACCCTTATTGAAATTTTTTAGGTGAAAATCTGGTTCCAAAATCGACGCATGAAGGAGAAGAAACGAGAAAAAGAAAAGGCGTTCCTAGCCAGATCTGTGATGCCATGGGACAATTCACCACCGTCATCGGACGATGTGAAACTGTCATTGCTCTAGGTCCGATCAATCGACCGATCGATACGAATCGATTAACCCCGATGACGCTAGCACTATGCACGTGCGCACTAACACACTTCACACATATTTGCTGCTAAATATTATTATTTTTGTTTATTTTCGATGATGACTCTCTCTTGTTCTATAAGCTCATTGCGCCACGGGTCTTTTTGCTTTTTTGCTCCAACTCTGTCTGTCTCTGTTCGCGTCCATGTGTGCCGCACTTGTCGCAGCTCCTGTCACTGTGGTGCGTGTTGCGTGCGTGCGGCGCAGCCGCCGCGTCCTCTCGTTCTCTAACCTGTTGGAATCTGGTCGCGCCGCTCGTCCAATAGCCAAACAGTGGCACGATTATCACGCGCTATGTCGGTTCTGGTTTCTGGTTTCGATGATCGGCTAGGCTATCAGTATCAGTACCGTATCTGATTCAGCCGAAACAGGACCGACGAGCGCTACCGTAATCGTCGTCGCGCGGACGGGCTGCGACGCATATTCTTGTCGTCTTCAATTACGGCTATCATGTCGCCATAAATTTATGTACCGTATTACAGTTGCGCGTGTGAGCGCGCGAGCGTTTTTCCTTCTTCTTCTTCTTCGTTACGGACGGGATATAGGGTTGCGCCACGCTGCGCGCATCTCTCATGTTTTCCGCGCGTTTTGATCACTGTGAAACTCCGGCCCCGTTCTTTGTCATTGGCTCCGTTTGTCATGATATTCATGCGTCGTTTTTGTTTTACTGCAAAGCTCAACGCAATTTCTCTTCAATTGTACAGATAATATGTAGGAACTATGAGTGCATAAAGGTTAAAGTATCTATGAGTCTCGAGTTTTTCACAGAATCCGAATGTTTCCTCTGCAAAAAATCGTCAAAAATCGCTGACACGTGACCGCCAGAGACTTTAAAGGCTACATCGAGCGGGACAGTTTACACTGTCGACGTTCTTTGTGCCCGATACCCGAAGCGTATACAGGCTGGGACCACCGAAGGAGTCCATCAAACTCAAGGACTGCACTAGGAATTCCACAAAAACAAAAAAATGCAATTGGTATTCCATAGCTGATTTCTCCTTGGGTAAGAGTCTGTGCCGGAGCTGAAGCGTAGGTACCCAAAAAGAAAAAAGAAGTGAGAAATGACGAAAAAATGTACGCTTCGTAACTATCAGCGCCGTTTGAAGCACTTACTGTGCTTCTTTGAGGGGTTAGAATCGACCTCCAGTGCTGTCGAATTTCGGCTTTACCAATGCGAAAAATATTTTAAGGACATTATGGTGCATGGCGCATCCGTGAACCACGGCACCGTCGGCAGGTATTAGCTATATCTACCATTAACTTCACTTATATGGATCTACAAACTGTTTGTTGGTCCCATCAAAGTGAACAAGAGAAGAAGGTCCACAAGTGAGGTGATGCTGTTATCCTCATTGCAGCTCCACAAAGAAGATATATACTTTCTAAAAATAATAATGGAACACAATGAAAAATAATCCCAGGAAACCGCCAAAGGTAAAGGTATGTATTCGCAGGCTAACAAGGCCGAACCGCAGCATTTGTGTTCCATTCAGAATCGTAAATCCATGGTGATTGTGTATTTCTCCAATACTTTGAGTAGCGGTGTCAGCCGCTATACCAAGACGGTGTCTGCCTTACCATTCATAGACTCTTGAAAGAACTCTACGAAAGCAAAAGAATGATTGATGGAAACAAACTAAATGAAAAATAATATTAATAATGGCACCAACTTGCCTACCCCTAGACGAGCAAGTTATAAATCCTTGGTAGTCCCGGCAGTCCCCGTAAGGAGGGATGGTCCTAAAAGCAAGAATACACGGACTAACACGATTATCGAATAAAAATCAAAGTCATTCACAGGTCTGATACCCATTTACCCGACCCCGAATGGATAGAGGCTTGGTTAGCCTGGACGAAGATCGACTATTTGGGTATCCCTTGTGTCTCTTACCTCCTGAAACCGTACAGTTTGTGTAATTTCGGAGATAGGAGATCTCCTTCTGTGGTAAATGAGATCCAACGAAAAATTGTCATTCAGTGATAAGGAATTTGAGCCAGGGACCGTGCACGTTTATAAGGGACAAGCTCTTTTACAGTAAGGGCCGGGTCATTGTGCCTGGCACTAGAAACAACATTGTCCATTCTCCTAAGACTCTTGGACCCTTCCAACGCCTTGTAAATAATGCTCTCCTCTATTATTAATTTACGATGTAGTCTTTGCATTAGTGTTCAAAAGATTTAATTTCTCGTAACATCTTGTCTTTCATAGTCGTAATAAATTGATTGATTGATTGAGCTCAATGAAGAAAACAATATCATAAATACCAGGAAATCATTCATTTAGAACGGTCAGATGTCTACATTGTAAGAAGAATTTTGCGGTCACGCACGTCTTTACAAGGTCATCCGAGGTCGGAAACGATTTGCAGGTGGCGGGTGTGTTCGAGAAGTGCGTCTTCAGGTGTTGCGCACAGTTCAACCGCCAGTGTCCAGCCACACGTTGTTCAGCATCATCATTCTCATCCATCACCAATAATAATTGCGAACGCGATAGTTGATAATGTGCTAAATTGATTGATGATTATCAAAAAGCAAAAACGAAAGGGATATGGACGACCGTCGCGACCGTCGCGGCTGTCTGATGATGACGGAAGTGGATCAGATCAAGGCCTCAGGTGCTCCAGAGACCAGGAGTCTAGGGACTTCTTTATGGACATTACCAGTTTTTATGATATATGCCTGGTTCAAAAGGAATCGCAGAGAATCGCTCAAGACATATGGAGCGATCGGATCACAATCAGTGGATCAATTTTTAGGGGTAAAATTTTAGGGGTGAAACAGCGGCCCCATCTCCACAGGTTAAATGCTGTGCCGCTTTTCGGCGGCCATTATTCCAAAGTCATCGACGACATCGGTGAGAGAAACAAACTTCCTTTTCTTTACGTATTTATCAAAAAATATTTGTTGAGGTTTTGCATTGTTATATTCTCCTTAAAATTGTTGAATAGACCGAATAATTATGGAAATCCCGAGCGTAAGCAAAACATACCATTTGAAAATCATAATGGTTCTCGTAGGATCAACGAGATGATTCGAACTTACCCCCAAAAACTTTTTACAGTACCCATTGAGGGGTTTAGCGACTAATCATTACGCAGGGTAACCGATCCCTCCTTCCCCTCGGGGCTAAGCAAATTGGTACCATACATTCATTTCGGAGAAGGTGGACGTATCGGAACCTGTCAGTTGTTGCAGAAACCAAACACGCATTCACCATGAATGGAAATGAAAGTCATAGCGCGTCTTGAACGTACCAATAAGCGTGGACCGATTTACTTTTAAGGCGCGCGTGGTGCGCGGGTAAGGGCTCGTTTAGACGCCGCGCGGCGAAAATGCGAAATTGAATGCGCAATCAATAATTAACGTCCTTGATCGAATTTGCTCTTTTGCATTAGTGGCGCAGTCCGGTGGCGCCCCATATAGGCAAACTTACTGGTCGTTCGGGTTTTTTAGAAGGCTGCTATTCCTTATTAAAGGAAATTCTGACGAAATTCACTTTTTTCGCTTACCTTCGTCCCTATGTGATTATATGCCTATTTTTTTTTGCTTAGACACGGCGCCACCGGACTGCGCCACTAACGCAAAGGAGCAAATTCGATCAATGACGTTAATTATTGATTGCGCTTCGATTTTGCATTTTCGCCGCGCCGCGTCTAAACGAGCCCTCAGAGGCGCTGCTGATACGCGCACGGTCGATCGATCCTCGCCTGGGGCAATCTTGGCTTCCACCCCTCCGGGGTTGGGTGAGTTGGTACAGGACTTTTCTGGAACGGTGAAAACGTTGACTTGGTACAGCGGCTGACCACCGGAAGTCATTCATTCTTCAATATTTTCTTATTTCTTTCAAATTTCAAAAAAAATTTCAACCATTAGTTATTATAACTTTTAGTGTTTGCTGATCGGCCAACAACGCATTCACCAAGCGTCCACGATTCTGAATCGAACACGAATGCTGTGGCGCGTCCTTCGGAGTCTGATCAGCGCCGACACCTTTACCCTTTACCTTTTTAATTTACTTTTAACCTGGCCGCTAGTTAGGTCATAGTAAATCCTAGGATTTTTCGACAAGACGACGTCCTAGAGATCTGCTGCCAAATCCAGTTCGCGCACAACAGAGTGGCTGATGGCTGAGGCAGTTTTTGAGCGTAGGCAGCGCTCCTAATCCACTCATCATCATCGCAGCCAGCTGCATTTCGGTCGGTCGGCAACGTTTGATGTTGAGTGACAGTATTGCAGTAATGCGCGACTCTCCAACACCCTACGCCTGGCCGCCGCTCTGCACTTATCCGAAGGTCTGAACGGCCAACTCTCTTCTTGAAAGAGATCGGGGGATATACTAGTGACCATACTCTAATCATACCTCCCTAATGGATCATGAATATTGATGTACTATGAGTAGAACTCTTACAGAGAAAGAAGAAATTTTTCCCTCCCTTATAGGCGTAAAATGTCGACTGGATTTCAAGTCTTTCAAATTTGCCGCGCAATGTCAACTTGTTTGTAAGGTTTAACGAAAAACTTAGGAAAATAAATGATCAAGGCCTAGGTAAAAGAGGGAATTAACGGATCAAAAAGTACAGGGGGAGGAAACAATGGATTTTTTAAAGACTTTTGATAACCCTTGCAAACAAGCTGATGGCGTTGGCGCAAACACACTATATATGATTTTATATTTATTTCTAAGTTGTGAAAAACCTCGTATGAATACCTAATAAGCGCAAGTTGTCCATTGTATGTCAAGTCTCTCAAATTTGCCGCGCCTTTTTTTTCGTTTTTTCTTTTTTTTCGGAAGCGTGCGAAAAAGACAGAGCTTTGTTTAAAGTCTAATAAGTGGGATATACGTCGTTAAGGAATGAAGTATGTAGACGTCGTTCCGAAGATTCCGGCTTGTCCCAAAAGTCGTGACTCAGGCAGGGATCGAACCCAAGTTTCAGACCAGTTCACGGTACTGCAATGCTAGACCGCCACACCACCGAGCACTGCTTTCCTTCCCCTCCGTCTTCTTTCGTGTTAGTCTGTAGACCAGGATGAGGTGAGGAATCCTGTTCCAAGCAGCAGTTTGAAAGCGAAAGCGAAGTTGAGCCAGATAGTTTTCAATCGTCCTGACCCTTCAAAGCTTCGAAAGTCATTTGTCGATCTTGGTGCAGAATAAAGCATAGCTGCACGATAACAAGGTGTCACTCAAAATCGTACTTATTTATTTATTTATTTTATTTTATTTGATTATTCAACGCCTCTGTACTGCCAGCGATGTGTTACGCGACCGAAACCTGTCCTGATAACAAAGCCGTCGCCAAAGCCATGCAAACCACGCATCGTGCTCTGGAGAGATGCTTTCTGAAGACGAGCCTTCGCCAACAGCGGCAATAAGGCATACGAAGCTCAGAGCAAAGGGAGAAATCGCAGCTAGCAGATCCACTGCAGTACATGAAGAAGTCAAAATATCGTTGGGCTGGACACCTGCTTCGACGGAAGGACGATAGATGGAGCCTCCGTGTCACAGAATGGCTCCCAAGAGACTATAAGAGACCACTGGGACGACCGCCAACAAGATGGGCAGACTCATTTGCAAAGTCTTTCAGAGAACGGAGTCTCCCTCACTGGATGCAAGTTGCCAGAGATCGAGCGGTCTGGAAGAGTTGTGGTCCCCGCTGAGAAGATCTCTAGCTGAAGAAAGGACCATCAAAGTATCAAAGTAAGTAAAGTATTTTATTTGATACTTGAGTGGGCTCCTGTGTGTTACAACCCTAGGACCAATGAAACCAAAAAACACGCTGCAGTACAAACATCGGCAACGCCAAAAATATCTGAATTATGTTGAATTATTTATTTATTTATTCATTACTTGACTTACTTATTACTTATTACTAGTACTTATTACGTACTTGCAGAATAATTAAATAACTTCAAGAAAATTCCACGAAATGACCACTTTCACGTGACCATCTTGGTACTGATCGTCAGGAACAATCATCTACCTGACCGACACTATGGCCTCCAATAGAGCTGTCACGCGCCAAAGGATGCCGCGTGTGCCCGGTATCTCTATCCGATAGACCTCTCGTTCTCTTCAGTAATTGGCTTAATTAAAGGTCAGAACAGCTCAGTTGACGACCTGATGGTCACAGATACCGTACCACTTGGAGACGACAATTTTGCCAATAGCTATTCGCGGGATGATATCGCCAAGGATTATCGGTATCTTACTAATTAGTTGGGGAACATCTTCGCATTGTTCGGGGCTTCAAATATACATAGATTTTCGCCTGTTATACTACTATACTCTTCGATGGGTTATTTTACTCAACGGTAGATTGTGGACATCATTTGCTCTTGATAACAGGACTCCTTTTTTAACCGAATGTGAGGATATGGAACTGTTTCTCTTTGTTCTTCTCTGATATGGAAACTAGTATAAACCGATCTATGGGAGTTAATTTGTCCTCACACTCCTCACACTTGGATGACTAGGAATGATCCATCATAAACTTCGACAAGAGCTTGAAATTGTAACGAATCTTTCATCCTAGTGGAATTTTCGGAGCATGGATTTATCAGAGGCACCGAGAGCGCTCAGCTACCGTATCGGTTACTCCCCGCGAACTGGCGTTTCTGATTCATGAAAATCGTCCGCAGTTACCAGTCTTCTTTAATTTGTACCCGCTCCCGCCAGTCAGGTGAAGGAAACCGCCTTTTTATGTCGAATTTACCCGCAAAGGGTTAATGATTCGTAGCTAGCAAACTGACCTTAGAAGGTCATATGGTTAGCGGCTAGCTTGTCAATGAGTTCGGGCTCTAGTATCAGTATATCAATGAGGTTCCCAGAATAGAATGCCTTTTCAAAATGAATACAAGGCAGGTAATCAGGTGTAGTGATTTAGAAGAGAACAATTGCCTAACCTGTAGCTTTCTTGAGTTTCACCCACCTTCAGCTAATGTCTGGTGGGTAGCCTCGTTTCCATTAATCGGGTGAAGTCCCCCATGATACCTCTTCTTCAAAAAGTACTTCTTTAAGATATTTTTATTTCATTATTTGTAGAAACCCTCTAGATCTTGAAGAACGCAACAGCCGCATTTCATGGTCCTAAGTGCACTATAGGTTCTTCTTATCTTCTCCTCATATTTTTCATTCAATCATGCACTCCGGAGGATACGCCTTCTCGGCCCAGATTCATGAACAGACCAGCGGTCTTCGAAACCGCGTCACAGCCAAAACCACATGACAGCGTCGATGAGAGATTGCGTTCAACATAGGACGTTTCGAATAAGTAGACAAAGGTTCGCCCCGTTCGGGGTGAATCTTGGGTTTACTGGGTGGAGCTTACCAATGCCTGGGCCCATGAATTGTCATCAAGTGAAACAAATATCCACTGAAATAATGCAGTTCTGAATGCAAAAATGGCACCTCCAAATGAATTGAAAATAATCCGATTTCACTAACGGAAGTAGTAGATCCTCCTACTTATATATAAAGCTGTAAACCAGGATGTCAAAGAAGTTTCCATGATCCACTGTCCATTGATCTCTAGTTACCTTCACGAATGAGTGCCATGTGTTTACAATAGTGTGGAGAAGTTTATTTGAGTAGTGATCGAGATGCACTCGAGTGATTGTATTCGCCGGTCGTGTATGTAGTGCCTGAGAGTTGCGTCATCACGAAGCAGAGCCGACCAGAGCCGACCAGAACAGACGAGCCGTCGGAGCAGCATCAAAGGCCGATGCTGTGACAGAACATGATGAATGAAGATCGCTTCTGCCTCTCTGTGTTCAGACTTTGCTCCTCCGTCTTGTTAGACAGCGCTTTTTCCCTCTTCTGAGGGATTTGCGTCGTGAAAACTACGCAAAAAGCTTCCTTCTCTAATTTGTCTGTCTAAGCATTCCGGTGAATTTTCCTGCGAATATCAGATGGAACTGATCCAAATCGCTTCATCATAGGAGCCTCCACCAAGTAAAGGAATGTGTTGCCTCAAAAGAATTGATATGAAACCTCAAAAATTAAAAAAAAGAATCAAATAAAAGACCCAGAAAATGCAAGCTCGTGTTACCCTACCTTGGACCAGCGAACAAAAGGAAATACAAAGCCTTCCTCGGCTCTCAACAGCAAGGAAGGGAAGGCTCTATAGTGCTTAATCCATTAAATATACTTTGAACTCAAACAATCCAATACAAATATTATATTAATCCATGGATAACTCAAACTTGGGTAACTAAACATTAAAGCTTTGATTCCTTGGGCATCAACTTTGGCAACTGTTCGGGACTACATACATACGTACGCTTGAAAAACACTGAAGAATTGAAACTTAATTTCCTTGAGCGTTCGACGTTGGTAACTTCCAATAACGTGGAGAATCTTACGGTGTAGATGTAAACAGCCGGAAAATACACACGTAGGTAGCCCGACAACGCGAAACGCAGGGATAAGAAACCCGCAATAGTGTTGGAAAAATTTTCTGAAGAGGAGCAGCATTTTTGAGTCTCTCGGTAGCGAAAGCTGTTGATACGGTAGAGGTTTGGTGTTGATCAGTGTCTTGAGGACCCGTCATGTACATATCCGTCTCTTACCACTGACCGGAGGAAAGAATATTTGAATACAGTACCATATTTTCTCTTATTAGCGCAAAGTCGGAGCTCGTTAAAAAAGATTCGACCCTGTATTAAAACCTTTAGAGAAGTTTGATCTCTAAGAAAGTTAAAATTATTCTAGTCATTCTAGTTTATTCTTATTCTAGTATTTTAGTTGAAATTAAGCACGGTATTATTGTTTAGTATTATTCTTTTGTTTCATTTAGCGCACCAAACAGTGTAAATGAAATGAAATAAAATAAAAATTTTCTTTGGAAATCAGACTGCTTCGGAGAACGTCGTACTTTTTGAGCCAAATGTCAAAATTAGACTGTATGAGATTTAATAATAATTTATTACGACCATTTATGACAGTCGTGGGATAATCGAAACATCAAACACAACAAACTTGTGAAACATAAAGAACAGGTTATTTATAATTACAACAGACAAACTGCTCTCAATTTTACAAACAAATATCGCGACGGATGACTGCACCGTTGATTTAACCTCCCGAATCTCTAAAGCTCGAGTAGAGCTTTTTCAACCATAGCTCTAAAATGCTTAATTTGATCGAAAAAGTTTTTGCCTCAATCTCAAAGGTCCGGAAGCAGCGATCATCTTTGTGTGATCATTGTCGAGGTCATGTTTATTATGCAAGCAAGCCGTCGATGCCGGCGATCGGGTGCGGCTGAGCTTGAAAGCGGTGAGATGAAAGCGAATGGGGTATGACAGTATATGATGCATGGGACATGGGATATGCTCGGATTAGACCCCCGACGGACAACAATAGAGGGTGAACAGCAGCCCTCACCCTCATCATCGTCGTCCTCAGATGGACAGCACGATAACGGGGGGTAACGTGGTGTGCCGGATAATCGCCTAATGGACCGGCTAAGTGTTTACGATCGCCCGATCGTTTTTGTGGGTAGATTCGGACACCAATCGGATTTTGCAAAACTAATCCCTCCTCTGCACCTGTAACCATCTCAGTCGACAATTTCATACCAAACAAAGTTCCAATACCAAGTCGTTCCATTGCAAATGATCTTATAAAGACTCTGGTGTTAGTCTGTTAGTATGCCTTGCCGAGCTTGTTAAGTGGAATTATTTATTAACGACATGACGTTTCGACCTTCTCGTCGTCATCAGAGGCCGATTTCACTGTAAATGATTGAGTAAATTATGTTTTCTTATTACTTTCGTCATACTTGTAAGGACTGTAAGAACTAATGGGTTAGTGGTGCAGTTGGTACTATGAGGGATTGCTAATTTCCTTCAAGTTCGATCTAGTGACGTAACGATTCAACAAAATTGCAAATGAAGGGCATCGGTGGAGTAACATAGAGGTTCTCTAACCGTGTGCCATCAGGGCTTTGAAGACCTCCGAAGAGTTCATTAATATCCAAACAAAAAAGATCGCAGTAGGTCGGTGACAGTCGATTCGCGCTCTTACGGGCAGGTTACCAACCTGCTCCTACTGCCCATTTTCTGATTCACTTGAGGCTTTGTGTTAGTGTATGAAGGTAGGCGAGGAGTTGCAACTAATGGTGACGTATCCAGGTCCAACGACTTCATGAGTGAAACCAGAGGTATATGTACTGTTACCACTGGGTGACCAAACTGGTTCCTTACCACCAGGGCCCAGATTCATGAACGGATGAGCGGTCTCCGAAGCCGCGGCGCATCCAGAACCCGACGGTGGAGTCGACGAGAGATCGCATTTATTATAAAAAGTTTAGGAGAAGTAGACAAAGAGGGGCACAGCCAGGCTATATCTCACAAAGAGAGCCTTTCTGGATGTGCCAAGCTTTCGTGATGCAATTTTTACTGGATGTAGGGTCCTTTGTAGGTACTCGAAAACCATACTTCATTTTTCCTCTAGGCACCTCTGTGATGGGAAAACGGCTTCCGAAAAAATGGAAGGCGAGCACATAACACAGTCAATATCCACCGTAACTTACCTTAAACGGACGCAAATTCAGAAACTAATGTTAATCAGCGACCCAAATAACCCCCACATGCGATGTTTGATCCAAATCGGTTATTTTGACCCAGGCACCTCACTCACCCAACCTTACCATAGCTAGCGCTCACCAGTCAGAGCTCAAGAAACGAGAATAAAATTCATGATCAGCAGTTTAGGTGAGACTTTCAGGCAGTTCCTGGGACGAAGGCAGTGGATGCTGAAGATTTTCTGACAGCTAGAGTCTGAATGGTGGCAAATTATTACCAGTGGTTCATTAGAGACTGAACCTTGGGCAACTCTACCGACACCTGACACGAGGCTCGAGACATCATGGTCACCCCTTTCGCCCAAACTTCGCATGTGGGGGTTATTTGGGTTGCTGATCACGAATCTGACATTAGTTTTAGAGTATTCATGTGCATTTGCGGTATCTACGGTGATTTAATGACGTGCAGGTCCGATCCATAGGAAAGTAACTCATACAAGCGCAGGAATACGTGCTATTTACTTACAAAAAAGCATTATCCCCGTAGAAATTGCATCCAGTGATTATGCAAGCACATAGTAACGACAGCCGAATAAGTGCAAAAATAAACGCCGCATGCGGGATCGATCTCACAAGTTCCGCCTGAGAGGCCGCATCGCTACCGATGCGCCAAATGGACACTTTCCTTCGGACACGGCGGTCCCTAATGAGCTCGCGCGGTCTGAGTGATGTGCTCGCCCTCCATTTTTTTGGCAGCCGTTTTTCCCAATACAGAGGTGCCTAGAGTAAAAATGAAGTATGGTTTTCGAGTACCTACAAGGGACCCTACATCCTGTAAAAGTTGCATCACGAAAGCTTGGCACATCCAGAAAGGCTCTCCTTGTCAGGGTTTATGGAGGGTTTACCAATGATGGATCTGTCTGCAGCATTCGAAGGTTTCTGAATCAGCGGACAGTTTAAGACTGACAGTTGACACTAATTTGGATGAGGCACACTATTATTATAGTAAGGTTCAAAAAGCTTGAAAACGGAACGTGACTCCTTGGCTTGCCACTGGGTTTCCAAGCGGACTCGTTACGTTGCATTCGGTGGATTCTGATTCAGATGAAGATCGACGATCACGGATAAGCCAGGAAGTTGGCAGAAGCGCTCCGCTGAGGTCGAGTAACTGACGAAACCTTCCTGGCCTAATCGTTAGCTGTTAACTGCGTATAGATAAATCTCTAATTTTACTTAAAAAATGTCGGGGTTCGAAAGAGTCACGCCGATATGGGAAATTCGAAGTTTGCCATGTGATGCGCAACATCAAATACTGGATCGTTGCTGAGATGAAGATTATACCCTTCTCAGAACATAAGCTATTGGATATAGTCAATAAGAGTTTGAATTTCTCATGTTTTTCCTGTATTCTGACTTCTCTGACCATCTGACTAGGAACCGTGCCGTTCTTTCGTTCCAAAAAATTGAATTGATTTAAAAAATGCTGGGAAAATCTCGCTTCCGCTTTCAGTAGCTGTTGTGCTGAGTGATAGGGATGGACATGTTGCCGGTTGTTCGCGCGTGATCTGAGTGTTTCTTGTTCGCTTCCAAATGGCTTTCTTGACTTCATTCTCGTCTGATGGATGTGGCCGCTATTCTGGCGCAAAACATAGTCGGAACGAAGCAGCTTACTCCCACACGATTCGCAAGTCGCTCACATCAAAAGGATCCTCCTGATGAACGATGATGGATTGCAGAGTCGTGATCGCCTGACACCACGACCAATCGTTGCAACGCCGCCAGTATGTTACTTGCACCCATCAGCAATGTAGCCGAGGAAGGGACCGAGAAAAATTTGACAGGAAGTCTTTTTCGAGGAATTTCTCTATCTTCATGTCAGTACTAAACAAAAACACAACACCAGAGTTAGAAATACCAGACGACACTGACCACAGAAAGTAAAATGCAATGAACAAGGAAGTGTGGACTGCGGGTGGTCAAAAGTAATTTTAGTTGAAAGGAGTCCGCTCGGCTACGGTGATAATTAACCATACAGATGTTGTCTCTCAGTGGAACGATATTGGACCCAGCTACGCGCTACCTACGTCCTTAAAAGCACGCAGTTGGAGGGTACATTCCGGGCTGGCCGTTTCAGACCTTTCAGAATTTCTGAATTACTTCGAAAGGAAATGAGCGCAAAAGGGAAGATTGGGAGCGATTGGCGAACTTCTCAGAATCGCCACTTCCATTCATGAGATCGAGCGAAGTTGGCTAAAAATCGTTCTTCAATTACAACGCCTATATGGTATATGGTAGTGAAATGTCAACAGCTCCAGCCATTTATTTGTTTATTTATTCAATTATTTATCTATTTGCTTAATAAATTATTTATTTATTCACTTTTTATTTATTTATTTATTTATTTATTTAATTATTTAATTATTTATTTATTTATTTATTTATTTATTTATTTATTTATTTATTTATTTATTTATTTATTTATTTATTTATTTATTTATTTATTTATTTATGAACATAAAAGTGCGCTAGACAGACCGGTACGCCTTGAATAAACCTGCTTTAGTAGAATGCAATGTAGAAAACAACAAAACAATAAGAATGACATCATGCTGCATCCTTCTCTTCACTGTGAGAGTCTAGAGGTGACAACATACTGATCGATTAAACAAGCAGAGAGTGATCCTGGCTCAGTCTGAACGATAATCGTATGTGGTGTGTGTGGAAAATATGTGGGTTCGAGGCTAGTTGGGTAACTCGTGTCCGACGTGTGGTGAAACCTTACCATCTTAGTGCAATAGTAGCTATTGAAAGACACCAAAACGTCACTTTTTCTTTTAACTTTCACTATCTGCCCAGTCAGATCAGATCGTGTTTTTTCTCCCATGGAACAATTCTGCTTGTCCGGCCTCTAGTTAAGTAAAAAGTTCTTTAAACGTCTTTGATATCCTTTAGAAAGTTCTTGAACCGGCGGCTAAATGTACGTTGATATCTGAATGACGCTTCCTTCTTACCAGTCTTATTCGCATCTTTATTGCTACCTTTTTTGACTTTTCTGCCTTTTTTCTTCAAATTGTGTAACACTGTCGTTTCATCTTACAAGCAGTTTTGACTCTCGTTATCAGAAAACTGGAACTGTAATCTCGTTGTCTTTGTCATTCTTGCTGTTTTGGAATCACGTTTTAGGTTTACCAGATTGTTTTCCATTCTCACGTCACCTGATGCGTCTTAAATATTAAATAGAATAAAAATAAAATAGGTATGCCGACTGCCAACGGGAAATTATCAAGACTACAAGGCAGAGGCTTCGCTGGAGATTCTGAACAACAGCCGTATTGTATTCGACGACCAAGCATTCCTGTCATGCCAACAGAGCCGCTATGCCTATGTATTTGGAGATGCTAGGTTATTCGCAAAACACTGACAGCGGACGGTAATTGAACCCGCGTCTTTCTGTTTCCGGCGGACTGCACTACCCACTGTGCTGCCTGTGGTTTCCAAACCACAATCTTGCTTTGAGGGCTCAAGCGGATTTCCGACGACTCTGTCGATGAACTGCTTCAACTTGCTGACGGAGACGGGCGTCGACAACGAAGAGATTCGTTGGGGTGGACGAGTCGGCGGCGGGCGGTCGGGCAAGCGGCGAGCAGGCGCCGCATCGATGCATCATCTCGCTGTCACCATCCAGTGTTGTGACTGCGAACTAGTCGATTTATCACTGCGTTATCGATGAGAACAAGACGCACACACACAGGGGTGGGGGACGGGCACAGGAATACTGAAACTCAACCATTGGCGCTATTAGGGCTCGGGCAGGGTCAAGCTTGAGGTTCGAGGGGTCTAGGAAATCACTACTCCAGTTCTGCGCAGTATTATTTTATCCCAATTTTGTTATTCATTTCTATTCAATTATTTATTTATTTTTGCTACTAGTGCAGCCATATAAAAAATTTCGCCTTTGTATAAGTGTTAATTAATATTAGCATATTTATGGAAAACGAAAACTACCAGTTCTTCACTCATCTTATTTTTTGAAATGTAAGAAGAAGACGTGGGCAAACGAGGAGAGAACTCGTGTGCATCCGCGACAGTCGAAGATCAAGGAAGCAGTCATATGGGCCAAGGTATGGAAAATCAAGTGGAGCGGACACGTCATTCGATTCCACGACAACAACTGGACAGAACCGTTGGTGACTGAATTCTACGGGACGTCAGAAGAACACCCGGTCGCACACCTTTGCGCTAGTCGGACTTCTTCGTCAAATCTTTTCGTTGCACTCAGCTGGCTAGGCTACAGTGGAGTTATCCTAGTAGCTCCTAGCAGCGGCGAACTCAACAGTGATACTTACCAACTATCTTTTAACTGGACCAGGGCCGGGATTCATGAACGCAACCGCCGGTGAATTTCACAAATCTGAGCAACCTATTCGATGCTCTTCGTGTTCTTCGAGCGAGCTGGACCCATTGGTCAAACTGTGCCAGGCGACAGGGACGATTGGAAACGTTACTGGCACCCACTAGATACTGGCCCTTCACGGAGGCTTGGAAAAACCCATCCAAACGACATACCTGAGCAGGAGAACACAACCCTGTGGTACTACATTCTATAGTAGATCTGCGTACACCTTTGTGGGGGCATGCCATGAATAGTGCGAGGAACACATATCCTGTTTTTCTAACAGTTTAACAGAAAATAAAAGTTCAGAGAGCTTCAGAATTTTGATTTTTGCATTTTTATACAACACAACAGCTCTGAATTTTAATACGTTGGTTATGTTCCAAACTTGTCTGTGCGCAGCTCAGAAAGAAGCAGCTCGTAGTTGGAGCTGCTCTTTCACTAAAATACCTTTCGCTCCTGAACGATACATCAAGTGGTGTTGTGATAAGAGGCTTATCTGTCACCGCACGTTAGGGTCATCTGTCTCCGCCCAAACCTAGACTTCCATCTCTTCAGAGTTTGGTAAATTGGTACCCGTAAATTGAGGTGAAGCCATTTAGTATAGCGGCTGGTCCCGCAAGTCAATGCATAACCCTGGTGCCTCTACAATTCGGTTTAAATACGAATGTGTGGCGCAGTCTCACAATCAGAGGACTGATCAACGCTCACCAGCTCACCTCTGCCTTTTATCGCCACAAATGGTTGCCTATGACGTACGAAAGGTGGCGTGAGACAGTTGTAGAAGTTAAGATCATTATACTGATGGATTATACTGATGCGAACAGTCATTTAACAAGTGCAAAAAGATTGAGGGTAGGTTTCCAGAAAAGGTAGAAAGCGTCACAAGTTGGGGATAATCTTCGAACGTGCCGGACTGGGTTTACTTCGCCGCTTATGACCTCAATATTTATTTGCAGGGACGAAAGTGTTCCGCCTAATCCGAAATTTCGCTATTCAGCTGTTTGGGAAGCACATGGGCAGTACAGGGTACACGATGATCATTATACTGACGGATTGTACTGATGCCTATGGATATAAAGCTCTATCACCCTTGGTGTCCAGTTTTTTTTTCTTGAACTGACCACTCGATTGAAAAAGAAGGTCAGAAAATGCTCAGAGCACTGAGCGCGAATCTCTACTAGTCACCGCCACTCATCGAGCGCATTCGTTCGGAAGTCATTTTTTCAGTCTAATTTTCGACGATAGCTGTCACCTCCGGTTAACGACGATCGCGAATTGGTACGCCGGTTTTTTCCGATGCCCTTTTTCTACAGCATCTGACCTCATACGTGTGGAATTTCACGCCTAGTAATCGCCACCTATCACACCTAATCACCGACGAGCGCATCACCAAGTTTGGATGGTGCGCAGTCACACTCTCGTACGACCTTTTTCTTGTGTCAGACGGTGACGTTCGGGCGGTCGTCGGCGCGGCATCTGAATCGTTACGAAGACGGTCGCCATCGATTTTTCTACAACTGTTTGTAACAAAAAACCGAGCAAAATTCAGTTTCTTGACATCGAGATATCAGCTGTTGCAGCGGTGATTGGATCAGAACCGCGCTGTCGGCGGTGGTAACGCCCATCTGATGAAAAAGTGTCTCAAAAAAGTGTAGCGAGAGGAGGTTTGAAGAAACGATTAGAACGGGACAGCCTTCATAAATCATTCGTACATCATCATTAATTTTTCGGATCGGAAACGAACCATCGCTGCACTGCTGGTTGACAGGAAGTTGAAGTGATGGTGGCAAACAACTAGTCGGCCAACGACAGAGGCTCCACAGGCAGAAAACCCTGCAGTTTCAGGATGAACGAACCGACTTCTTTACAGTACGCAAATTCATGTTTACTGCATCCTCGAGAACACAAGGAAGAAGACCTGTGAGACCTCATTAAATACTGGAAGTATTAGGTTGCGTGCAAGCATAATATTACACTGACCCAAAAGTTCGTGCACATTTCAGATTCTGACTTCCTTTATTCATACTCAAGAAAAACAGTAGAATAATCAGTGAGGGTACCACGGTTACGCAGAATTCATTGCCAGTGGTCCCCCTGCTATCCTTATTGTTCATTTATTTATTTTTATGAAGTTGTGAATAAAGGAAGTCAGAATCTGAATCGCACACGAACTTTTGGGTCATCCTAATAGTACAGTGTGCGCAAAAATTACCCGGAAAAATACATCACAGGCCACAACTACTGGCAAAACTGGATTCTGAGCTTCATATTGGAATATGTTATGCATATATGCCTATACTACACGCAAACGCTATTCAAGTTTGAGCTCTCGAATGCTTGCACAGCGGTAATAGCAAAACGAAATCTGAAACTATCGGCCATCATCAGTCTACACCTCTCTGCTCGTACTGCTATTTTTACTTCAATTTTCTTTGGTGTTTGTTAGAAACTGATTTTCTGCTCTAGGTTTTTGAGAAAAAAAAGTGTGCTCTATCTGATGTACAACTTTGCTGCCTCTCATAGCACCATTAACAAACACATGGAATGATTTCGATGAGGGCTACCTGCATGCCACGAGTTATTCGTTTGGCGCAATTGATAACAACTTTTAGAACTAAGCTTTCAACCTAATATTAGAGTAGTGGGTACGTATACACTAAACTCAAACGTATTCGAAGTCTGAGTTCATTTGAAATCACAATGTGCGAATGATAAAGCCAAATCGAGAATGATCAGCAATAATCGACTCATAATTTTGCTGTCCCACGCCGCATAGCACAAGATGGCTGACCTCTGAACTCACGGGATTTGAGCAGCCTTAGTTTCTTTTCTGGACATTTACTGGGAGAGAGAATTCTTCTACGCAGCACAAAAATTTGGCTCCACTGGAAGCTCCCCTGGCTGAGGCAAAGAGTGATATGGTAGAAGACTACCTCCGTGCCATGAGTTATGGATTCGCTACTCGTCTGAGGACATGTGTCCGTAAGATAGGGGCCACTTCGAACGAACTTGAGACTTTTCTATTAGCAAAGAAATAGGGAAACTGTATGTTAAGTTTCATTGTCAGATCTACCTTTTTGTTGAAGTTACAATGTGATATTTTATTCCGGGTAATTTTTGCGCACCCTGTAATATAATATTATCACATTAGAATCGAGGTACTTTTGATAACAGTATTACAATAATAGACACACTTAAAATAGAAAACCGGACTTCTGGAGACAATGGATTCGTGGAAGTCAGTTTCGGTATCTAGTTGTCCCTTGAGCTCCCAACTTTTGATGAAGTGCTTAAAAAAAGGTAACATCTGGCGACGGTATTGATGAGTTCGCCAAATGAGCCAGCGTTACACAGCTTTTTTTTCAACTTCAGGAGCGGTTTCTGTGAGGCGTGAGGTTTATTATACCCTAAAAACCCACTTGATCATATCTATCGATCACTCATGGATCTGCACACGCCGTATTTAGTTGACATCGTTACATCGGGTATTCGCCACACCCAGTCCCACGAGGTCTTGATGACCTCTGCCAAATTTCACCAGAGCAAAAATCGCGATCCAGGCGGGATTTCAACAATAACCTGGACCGTATTCGGCGTATTGTGCTGCTAAGTCACTGCACCACCGACTCACTCCTATCCTCGACAAAACAGCTCACCCTTAGCGTCTTTGTTACAATACAGAACGTTAGTTTATAGTAGTAATGTGCTTAACGTAGCGACCTGTCCCGAGTTGAGCTAGCACCATTTATGCCAATGAATCCTTGGGCCATTTTAAGGCATTAGAAAACGATAAGCAGCTCTGGCCCATTAGATGTTGTAATGGTTGTGCTAGGTTCGTCGCAAAAGTCGCTGCTCAGGCGGGATTCGAACCTGCGTCTCACGCATAACAGGTCCGTGCGTTAGGCCCTTGTTATACCTTCGCTCACCCCCCAGCGTAACTCGTCCATTCAATATCAGACACCGTGGGGCCAGATACGTTTGTACGAGTTATGTAACGGTGACGCTGGCGTGGTGACGCTCACGGGCTGTTATGCACACGCTCGCGTACCATCTACGCTCTAGTCGCTGCGCATTGCACTGCGATGGACCGTTTCGCTGGGGGTGGGTCGATCACCTCGCGCATTGCTTTGTATGCTTCGGGCGCGTGCGTGCGTCGCGTGCTCAGCGTCTGAGGTTAGCGGCGCACGCGATCACCGCTCGCAAGCCGCTGACGCTCACCGCGAGCGAATGTATAACAAGGGCCTTAACCATTACCCTTCTGAGACGATGGCTCTCATACGCAATGACGGCTTGAGTCGCCGAGCCAGATTCTGCATTTCAACATTTAAGTCAATTGTAAAACGCTTTCAGCTTAACTGGGCAATGCCGAATCCGGTTCGCCGGCTGAAACCGTCATTACGGATGAGTGCTGGGAGTAAAAGTCTTCGCGCTTAAGGAAGGTGCTAGGGGAGAGCAAATAACCGTCGTAGTTGGGGACTAGATCCGTCGTCTCAGTAAAGTAGTGGTTACCGCGCGGCCCAGGGCCCAAATTCGTGAACGGAAATTTGGGGCACACAACACTCCGGGCCAGGTAAACCCGGTCCATCCCACCACTATTCGAATTCATGACAATCGAGTTTGCGATACTCGACGTGAGGCAATGCAACGGCCGTGATCACGGCGGTTATGGGTAAGCGGCCGTCAGTTCACAAATCGATAGGTCAGACTTTTTTATCAAAATTTTTTCTAACGTGCATTCGGTCGCTATTCGCTTTGGTTTTGCGCTGTAATTTTACCTACGTTCTCTGCTTGCTCATTAGCAGTATTATTTTCCTTTGAAACTTTGAAAAATTAAAGTCGAAAATAATAACTGAGCGGCATATCAGCTGATGTCCGGGTATTAACATTGGAGCGCTCTTACTACAGCTGGCCGCTCGATACAGAGTGGAATCGACCCGCGATCCAAATAAACTCCCCGGCGCGTTCATGAATGCGAAAACTCGCGCCGACGGGGTTTATTCTCGGGTATACTGTGTCGATACCCGTCATTAATTTAGGCCCAGGATGGGCGCGAGATGCGGGCTTAAGGCCCGCTTGAAATGCAATTTTTGCCATTAACCTAGCACCATCATCGCCACATCCTTTTCTAGTATATATCACAGTAACCCGCAAAAAGCGGTAATAAAACTAGAATTTCAAGTTGGCCTACTAAATTACTGATCCAAAAAATAACCTCGCCTGGCACAATATCGCGAAACTACAACAACCACATTGTGTACTTCCTTTTCATTGTTCCGTCAGCCCGTCGTCTGCAAAATCAAAGCGGATGCCTGTCTGAGTAGAACTCTCGGTGTGTAAAAGTGCAGCAGCAGCACACTGCCTGTCAGCGCCGACGGTTTCGAATCGATCATCGTCCATCCATCGCTGCCAGTCGATCGCCAGCCGCCACAGCCACCAGCAATTCGGATCCATCCCGAACCGACACGGCCGACGTCTGTTGTGACTGTGCCCCACGGCGATTGATCATAAGCTGGATGAATGCTACAAGCCAGAGTTGATGGCCGGACATTGATAAATTCGCCATTCGGTTGACAGCCGGAACACGCCTCAGCTGTGCTCCTGTTAGAAGTGTTTTGATCGAGAACATCCATTTGCTTCTTTTTTTGCAGGCGAACAGCAAGATGTGATGAACAATGGTAGTTAAACCGAAAATAATCTCTACCGGATTTTTTAATCATACCTAATCCGTCTTACAATCAATGAGTACCACATTATTGACCTGTTGGAGAAATCTGAACAAATCCACACCTTCAATTTGATAGAACGTTTTGTTGTATTACGGTGTGCTTGCTGTCAACAAGGATTTATCTCTTATAGAAAAATGTAAAGTACATGCAGGGTGGCAAAAAATTATAAGCACGTGACTTCCGACCTTGTTCTATCTATCGTACAACACAGTTCTGTTTTGTATTTTTTCAACTGTACATATATACCAGATGCATTAAAAATAATTCCACATAATACAAGGTGGCGAAAATTTACGCACGTCATTAAAAATGCTGAATTTTGTTCCTCTGCAGACAAATATTCAAAGGAATTTATCCATATGTAAGAACAGTTGGAAAGGTTACCTCAAGACTCTCTTTCGGTTTTGTTTCGAGGAGAGATGCTCAAAACCCTGCAACTTTTTCGTATTTTTGGGATCTAGATGACACGAGATGAAATTTAAAAACCTATGGCCGTGAGTTCGAAACTTTAGGTGATCATGAAATATTACATTCTGCTCTTATATATAGATAAATTGTGTTTGAATATTTGTCTACAGATGAACAAAATTCAACACTTTTAATGAGGTACGTAATTTTTAGCCACATTAGGCGGAAATATTTCTGTGAAGTATATACGCTTAGAAAAATATATACACAACTAGGTCGAAACATCGATAGGTGCATTATAATTATATATATATATATATATATATATATATATATATATATATATATATATATTCTTATTGTATATATATATATATATATATATATATATATCCGTTCCGTATATATATATATATATATATATATATATATATATATATATATATATATATATATATATATATATATATATATATATATATATATATATATATATATATATATATATATATATATATATATATATATATATATACAATAAGAATCAACGAACCAACGTAAGATAACACAAGTGGAATATATAAATTTGTGATTAACATGAAACGAACATTTAACGGTGAATGATAACATTATCAGAGACAGAAAGATGGGAGTCTTACAGTCTAAGAAAATCCTTCGACTCGACTGGAATGCTTATTTTCCTTCTCAATTTGTCCTACTCCAATCCCGCGCGGTCTGCGAAAAAATGAAACCTACCTGCTACGTACATACCCAGCTTATGAATGAAAAGGTTACCTCGAGACCGGCATTCCCTTTTGTTTCGAAGAAAGGAGCTCAGAAACTTAGAACATTTTTGTATTTTTGGGAACTAGATAAAACTAGATAAAATCAATAGATCGTTCTTCATTAAATCGTTGCATCAAGTAAAAAACTTGTTTTCGTTAGAACAACAATAACATGCACCTGCTTCGTAGGCGAACTTCCCTGTAAGGCAATATTCTAAAGGAACACAAACGGGTAAAGGAGGTAAAGTGGTCAGTTTTCCAACTACGCCGTAAATAATCGCCGTTCTTTCAGAATCGAGTCAACATAAAATTTGGCCCATACAGAAGCCACGAACTTTTTCGGCGAAATTTTACAAGAAAGAAATTCCTCCGCTCCCGTCGGAAGGTTAGGTGAGTGAGTACGTCAGTGCTACCTGTTTACCACCAAAATTTGCAGTGGAGTGGTAGAAATTTGCATTTTCCTATTTACAATAACAAAGAGATAATCCAGTGTATGGTGATGTGTACAGCAAAACAGACATAAAACTTAGTCTCATCTGTTACGGCGAACACAAAAATGTTAATTTTCGCCGTATAAATACCAACAGTGACGGTGGACCGGCACTCAATATGCTTCCCATCGTGGTCCTTCTTCTGCTTGGTAACTTTCATTTGCCACGGTGAAGTTTTGCAGTAGTATAGAGGACTGAAAAATATATTTCAGTTGCCGTCTCGGCCACTGTCAACGCTCAGGACGCAGGAATGCCTGAAGGAGGATCCGGAATGGAAGGTGATGGCCTGTCCATTTTTTAGGCTTCCTCCCAATCTTATTCTT
Source organism: Nippostrongylus brasiliensis (assembly GCA_030553155.1). Taxonomy (NCBI): domain Eukaryota; kingdom Metazoa; phylum Nematoda; class Chromadorea; order Rhabditida; family Heligmosomidae; genus Nippostrongylus; species Nippostrongylus brasiliensis. The sequence goes on from CP130734.1 coordinate 32,499,494, forward strand.
ATTGTTCTTTCTTTTAGGAAGCGGCTGTGAGGGCTCCGGTGGCGAAGGAAGCGGCTGTGAGGCCTCCGGCGAAGCCAGCGGTGCTCCAGGTGGTGCGATGCCTCCTCCTATGTAGACGATCACCGCCAGAGACGTTTACATGTTTCCAAAATAGTGTATTTCCCAAAATAAAGTTGGAAATACAAGTGTTGTTGACTGAAGAGTTGAGTAGAATTCTGTATTATCGAAATGTGCTTCTTCCGTAGACTTTAGCATCATTCTAAAACCATTCCTCGTCCGGATCTCGATGAATCTTGGCATTGTTGTCAAACCCTCAGTCACCCACCTATCCTACAAGCTACGGGTGTTTAGTGGGCCTCACTGGTCCCCTTGTTAGAGATAGTCATTCAGTTTCCTCTCAATGTTTGAAGAATTTGACAGTTAAAACAATTAGCAGGGCTCCGATGAAAGCCGCCTGAATGGTGTTTCTAAATTTGCCTAAAGTTCACTGAGAATGATTTACACGCTAACGTTCGTGCAGGCGCGTGTAGCACGCGTTTCGGGACAGAAGTTGTGAGCGGTATTGTTGTGGCAACTACCACCGAACTTTTGTTCCTAAAATTGCTCGCCTTACAGTCGTATTGACTGGCCACGCGTTATTATGTTGTTCGGCTAGTAGTCACAGAACCTTTATTAATCGACCTGGTTTACACGAACGATGATCTTCTTCTTTCCTGGGTTTGACGGATTTCCCGGTCTGACGGATTTCCCGTGTCTGTGCTACGACTCGCGGAAGTCCCTAAACTTTGAGATATTGAAACTCTCGATGGAGGTAGCACCCTAACTTTAGGTACCTTCTGGCGTTCGCTTTATCCAATCGTTTGGTGGCGGGTAGCCTCGTTTGTCGAACCTCGTGGAGAAACCTATAATGAGGTTTCCGAGAGCCAATCGAGGAACGTAAAGATTGTACCTGGAGAGAGGATTGGTCTCAGCTGTCTCGATTCTCTCCAAGCCTCTGAGACAGGGGTGATCAAGCCCTAAAACCAGGATGCTAACTTCTCTGGCTGGCTACTGGTAGCGTTAACGGTACCTCGTAATGATCCTTTATGTAGGATGGGATTCGGCGAGGATCTGGCTACCGGATTGTGTCCTAAAGTGGCGTAACTTAGGTAGTTCTTCACTCTAGGGATGAACGGTATATTGAGTGGCTACCAACCTTGTGGTCCGGTCGTCGTACCGAGATCTTGAGGGACTTGAGGGACCAGTTATTGGCGTATTGCGACGTGGGCCTGTGCCCAAGATATTGAGGTCCGCCCGTTCAATAGCAAAAAGCCTCGAGCCTCCTCTGGTTGCGCTTTTATGCCAGCTCGAGGCGGAATGTACATAAACATTTCCCGTCATCAGCCTCCTGATAAGTTTAACCGATTGCTTCGAGCTTATTGATTATTTGATACATTTCTACTTACATTTTTACATTATGTATGGTCGCTTTGCCACAATTGTATACTATATGTAAACTTCCTCTTCTTTATTTGCATACAAAGAGCTTGCTAACAGTCAGTCGTATACTTCTTGTTCTTTATTTGATTCGGTCAATACTTTTCAGAAGTATTCATACTACCGATCAGTCGCACATTTCGTAGCTTGTATTCAACACTTTATCGCTGACCGTCCAGCGATGTAAGATATAATCTTCTGCTCGATTTCTGATCAGAGGAGGTATGCCAAGGTGCGTGGAGAAAGCTTTATCGCTGTGGTACATAGCAATGTGAGACGAAGAGATAAACTGTACTCTTGCGAAGCTTCGGCTCTCAAAGCGAATGCAACAACCGTAAGACGGCGACAGTACTGTACCAAATGAATTCGGATTTAAATAATCACTTTACTGGATGGCGTGAATCATTCGCAAACAACTATCAATCATGGAATCACTTTCGGAAAGCAGATATTTCTAAAAGCGATTTGTATCAACGAGTTTATCACAATGAATGAGGACAGCGGTGATCGCCGGTGGAAGAAACGCCAGCGCTTCTTGTTGGAACATTTATCCGTGGATAGTGGACACAACAGAGTGATTTGCAGTTGGAGAAGGCACAAATTGCTGATCGTACAAAGAATACTCAAACAGTACGATGACAGTAACATAAGGAAGAAGTGCTCTAACAGATGAGAAGACGATATGTACGATAAGAAAGAAATCGAGTGCCGTCAGAAAATCTGAGCCACCGACATTTCGAACCGACGACGAACGAGCGGAATGAAATGGAAATTCAGTTGGTTATCATCTTCTCAGGCTATCGAAAGTTCTGGTGTGTGTGTGTGTGTTGGTACGCGATTGTCGCAAATGATGTTGATGATGTTGATGATGTTGATGTTATGCCTTGGAGCCAAGAGTGGACATCAGATCGGGAATCACTCGGAACACGATGATGACCGTTATCGGGAACACGAAGAAGACGAACACGAACAACGCCAGCCACATCTTCATTCTTGCCTTCTTCTCTGCGAACGCAGACTGAGCTTTCCGAGCTTGCATACTCGACACAGACGAAGCTGAAATATAAGAATTTAGGTATATTTAATTTGAGTTCTATTTATAGAGCGGACACTGCTTCAAAGCGGGACAGACGCTAAAGAAGAAGAAGAAGTCATCCATTTATATTCTGCATACCTATTTTTCCTATTGCTAAACAATATTTTAACTGACTCGACTCAAAAATGAAATGCAATCAGCCGAGATTGATTCTTCCTTCGCTGGAGGTTATCACATCTTCATTAGTTTTTTTTTCATTTTTTAAATTTTTAATTTATTTATTTTTTCCTTCAGTGTTCCGCCCGACTCCCTGATTGCAAGATAATGTTCTTCGTTGTGGCTTGCTCTTAAGGTTTACTGGGTTTGACTTTTGTGTAATTGTTGTGTTGTAGTTATTAACTCATCTAATTTTAGTCGATTTTATCTATTTCAAAAGGTTTTTGCTATTCATTAATAGCTCGGACCTCCATCTGCGTTTTATCCTAAGCAGTTCGATGTAAGTGGGCCACTTGCGGGCGTGTGAAACAAATCAATAAAATTTCCATTTTTCTTTTATCATTGTTATCTTCTTGTCAGAACACAATATCTGCCTTCATTTCTCATTTTTGCTCAACTGACGACAAGCATTGCGGGAGTTCCTTTTCCAACACTTTTATTTTTCTTTATTTTTATTCATTTATACTTTTATCCATTTATTAATATAATAATACTTAGCCGTACCGATTCTACTATGCGGTCGATATTGTTCCGTATATCCATGCTCTAGATGTGTTTCTGTTCAATATCAGCACCACTCACTGATAGATCTTATGCTGTGAGGTTAGGTGCCTTCCATGTGTTATCAGAAGCTCTAGGATGCGCCACGCATACGACTTCCATTCGGAATCATAGAGCTGGTTAGCCCGAGCGAGAATCGACCTTCAGGTGTTAGTAGCACCTCTAACCTTGTTCACCTTGGATTTACAACGAATGTGTCGCCCTTCTTCAGCTTTTCAGCTCAGGCATTTAACCACATTCAATTTTTATAATTGCGGATATTTCCAATACTACTGTGTTGTCAACTTAGCCAATGGAGCACCGAAAATTCTCTCAAAAATAGGTAAATGTGAACAAGAAAACGCAAAATCAGGCACAAACGCTCATTGTGCCAACACTAATGAATGTCCCACAACAGACCAAACATTCATAAATTGCCATTCAAGCTCGAACAGGTGTGATAGCTTTGTCTTTGAAAAAAGAGGAATGTGTATCAAGCGTGATTAATGTAGAAAAATTAGAAACGAATACCTTTACGACTGATGTAAACAGGTGGAGGGCTTCTCGCTTTGAATGGTGGCGCTCGGGAGAAAAATTCGCTCATGTCTGGGTCTTCGATAGCTGGATTTAGAGAAGAGCTGTAATGGCTGTTCTTTTTCTGTAGGCTTCCAAATTTTACTCCCAAATTTTTCTGCTTGGACAAAATTCCAAAATTCGTTTGTAAGATAACAGTAAACGCGTACCAGTGGTGTTCCCATCAATATTCCTGTGGAGTAAGATACCTCTGTATTCCTCCGTTTTTTAAGAGAAATCGTTACCCAGTGGTCTCCCTCAGGCTCCTTTTTGACTGCGTCGGTGAACTTAAGGCGTTTATAAATCCCCAAAAAAGGATACTTACAGAAAAGGGATGGACGGACTGAGTCAAGGTTCAGTTCTGTTTAGCGACATCCGAGATTGAGATCTATCAAGCTATCAAATTTCATTGAATAATCATTGTTCTCAGATCAAGAAAACGGAAAGAAAGACGACAAACCCACCTTGGTAGAGTTAACCACCATTTGCTCTCTCAACGGAACTTGGGGTATATTATGCTTCGAGCGAAATAAACTCGTTATAGCGCCCGAAAAGTTGCAAATCACCACAATGCGAGTGTGCGCGCTAACCGGCGTAAACTTGCGGTTCTATAGCGAAGATATCGATGATGAATCTGGGCCCAGGTTAGTTCAAGATACCATTGGCTTCTCAGGCTCTGAGGAAGGCGACAACGCCGACACCTTGGCCGGATAAAAAGGATATGATATCAATCTCGGATGTCGCTAAACGGACCCAAACTCTGAAGACCCTGTAATGACGAAATTTGTCGATAGCCGATCCATAGAATGCAGTTAGATTGTCTGAATTCCGAGAATGACAAACCTACCTGAATATGTCGGGCAGCTCGTTCTCAAGGTCAATGGAGGTGTACTTCATGGGTTTTGTTGAATCAAAGGGTGGCGAGCCGCTGGTGGATGACTGACTTGCTCTGGGCGTCGCTTTCGATGAAGCAGATTTCGATCGTTCGGCTTTCGATGGTGCGCTCATGATCGTCAGCGTTTTCACCGCCGATGGAGATGTCGGTCCAAGTCCTGATGAGCTTTTGAGTGACGGCGTTGGTGAAAGTGGTGCTGGGGTGGAATGAGGTCGACTGCGAGCTGGCATCGGGCTGACCGACTTTGAGGTCTTCGCCCGTTTTGGGCTAGGAGACGACGACTTGTGCGAATGTTGAGAGCTCGTCGATGATTTTCGTCGAAAAACCTCGTCGGCGCCTTCGTCCACTTGCGGAGCAAGTCCCTCGGTCGTCGTCTGATCAGAGTTTGGCTGAGGTTCCGCCATCCTGAATATGAAAGCAATATACAGGCACTTGGATAGAGATGGTCCCGGTGGTATCAGTGAGATACGGAGGAAATCAATTCGGGCTCAAAACAGATTGAGGCGAGGCTGTGTGAAGCGCCTATCATTCGCCGATATGAGCCGAACACAATAGTCGAGTCTCACATCGGTGAATGTCTGATGCTGACACAGCCGACGATTTTGATCAAACAACCACAAGTGCACTTTTCACAAAACGTTTATTACCGTCGGCCGTTTAATTTTGATATTTGTATGTTTTGTTGTTGAATTCGGCATGCCAACAGAGATATTTCTTTTCTGATAAAAAATTTCGTCAAATTATTGACAAACATGGTGTCTGAAGCCATAAAAGATGGCAAAAAGGAAAACTTTTGCAACGGTTCATTGTCGACTTCATTCGCTTTCAGGTTATTTTAGTTTTTTTTCCTCAAGGTCATCTCTCTCTACTGAAGAGTGCCGAGGATCGCCTTATATGTACATATTTCCTTATAGCTTGTTCGTCTAGGAGAAGGCACAAAACGAGAAAGCTAGTCATTATTTTGTTAAAATTTTTGACCGTTTTATTACCCTGGTTTATTTTTTCATTTTGTTGTCTTGTTAGCAATATTATAAAGTGAGAATTAGCTTTCGAAGGAAGCACGGTAAATATAGCGTAATGACAGTCGACTTCATACCCACAAATAATGCCAATGAGACTAAGCTACCGTAATGCCCCATATTTGAGTTACCACTTGATTAAAAATTCTCTCGAAAAAATAATTTTTCTCACTCAGTTACAAAGTCTGCCAGAAAATTTCGTCGAATTTCATTTCCATTTTTTTCTCCACTCTCTAACAGAAAATCTGTGTTCACTGCTCGTAAGTGGTACGAGCGGTGAACAGAAATCATACCAACGGTGGAGGACGAAGTTTTCTAATGACGACTTGAAGCTCTGCTTATGGTAGATCTCAGATACCAAGAAACTGTTTACCTAAAAACGCGAAGGGTAGGAGGAAGCTATCTAAGAATAGCTCCGTAACGCCCTATTCGTTTCTATTATCATTTTGTTTGTTTTACTTGGTTTTATCCTCGAGTTCTCTATGTCGTCAATTCTTTATATTATCCGTAGTTCGTTTTTAAGCGGTTAACGTGCATACTTTCTCGTCACTTGTTCGTTGTGAGCCTGTTGTTAAATGCAGATATTAGGTAACAACGTTGTCATGTTTTACCTTGCATAGGTGTCATCCTATGTAATAAATATATATATAATAGCATCATCAAAGCATAAGTTTGAAGATGACAAAACTTGGCGGTTGACTACTGGGCTCGATACTGGTCTTCTTGAAATGAATTAAATATCGTTATTTTCATAGTTATTTAGCTGTTTCAGAAGCAGATCGAGCAAGACAGGAGGGCCTGGTAGTGTGGATCCCAAAACAGAATCGACAATTATCATACACAACACGCCAAAAGGCAGGATGGATTTTTTCTCACTGGGATGCCCTCCATTCAGAAAAAAATGCCCTATTTTGTGGTGTATAAGTTTGTATCGACACACCAAAAGCGTCCCCTTCGGGCGCTAATCAAATTTCCTTTACGATTCACGTTAGACAACTACCAAACAAGATACAAAATAAAAGGAAAGTTCTCAATACCGAACTACATTTAACAGTTTTAAACTGACTTAAACGATTTACTCAAGCAGTATATCTTTAATATTATTTAACATTTACACCTATGAATTACCCAGTATAGTTGAAAGTCATGGAGTTTCCTGGAAAGTATTCGCTGATGACGTCAAGATTTACGATGATGTTGAACGACAAGGTTGTACTGGGTTACAAATAGCAATTGATGCCATGGCCAGTTGGTCGAAAGAATGGTGTCTGCCGTTGTCTATTGGCAAAACCAGTTGTACCGGGTTACAAATAGCAATTGATGCCATGGCCAGTTGGTCGAAAGAATGGTGTCTGCCGTTGTTTATTGGCAAAACCAAAGTTCTTCATGTGGGTCGTTCAAGTCCCAACTTTGCCTATTTTATTGTCAATTCCAGACTTCAGGAAGTAGACAAAGTGAAAGATCTAAGCTTTTTAGATGACAACAAGCTAACATTCGAAGATTATGCTCAGGACATAGCTCTAAGAGCTCTACAAAGACTTTTCCTCTTATTTAGAACGATCTACTCAAAGGATCAAATCCTCTAATTAGGGCCTACAAGGTATACGTTAGACCAATAATGGAATATGGCACTAGTATCTTTTTCCCTAAAAAGAAATTTATTGAGAACATACTTGAAAAAGTCCAAAGTAGTTTTACCAGGGGAGTGTTCATAAGAGCCCTTGGTTTTACTTATCAATGTATCCCTCAAGGTCTAATAAGAAGAAGCATGCTCAATATTGAGTCATTGAAGCTGAGAAGGAGAAGGAATGATCTTTTTATGGTCTACAAGATTATACTCGGACTGGTCGGACAGAGATGCCCGGTTTTTTCAAACTTTTTGGTTCCTCTACGCGAGGATGGCGATTTACGCTTAACTTGCAAGGCCCAACAACCTCATTAGGACGTGACCGTTTTGCACATAGAGCACGTAAGGAGTTTGTCAAACCGAGCAAAAAAATGGAAATTCCTACCAGTTTTCACAAATTTAGAATTCTTGTCAAGAAACACCTGAATGGATAGAGCAGCTTAATGATAGTGATTATATTCAACTTGATGAACTTTAGCTCGCTCTCAATCGCGCTCTTCCACGTTTTGTTCTATGTTAGACTAATTGTTGTAGTACTTTTATCTAGCGATGTTGTGTTGTTGCTTTCTTGTTGTGTTAGTTCTGAGTGTGTTCATGTTCTATTTATTTATTTCTTATAATATTACCCACTGCCTCTGCATGCTTCGCGCATGTAATAAATTGGAATTGAATTGAAATTATACATCCATCTAAAAAAGAGGTAAAAAAAAGAAACATCGCTCGTATTATTTAGGCTTCCCCAACAGCTGTAGCCGTACTGCTTCATCGAAACAAGATGCGTTCAAACAATTAAAGCAGGTGCTCGCTAAGAAAGATGAGATAAATTTGCCTTCAGTGATTTAGGAGATTCGCAATGTAGTACATCGGTAGCACAGTGGTTAGTGCAGGCTGCCGGAAACAGAAAGACGCGGGTTCAATTCCCGTCCGATGTCAGTGTTTTGCGAATAACCTAGCATTTTCAAATATATAAGTCATTCAACTAGTTCTTGTCTATAAACCGCTAAACAAAAAGCGGCAAATAGCAGAATAGTTTGCCTTCAATGTTTGTTCTGCGTCAAGAGATGAGTAACCAGTAGATATTCTCAAGATGATGGTTTTCAAGAGTATTCGATCTAGTGTCTCGACCATATCAGAGACACCATGATTTTACACCACAACACCACCGAGCGGACCGCTCTCCACCCCAACTGAACCGGTGGTCATCAGCACTTTTCAAACTGTTTTCCAAAGTCAAATGGCTTATTCTTCCTATTTTGTTGAGCAAAATGCGTAAAAATTGAGTACGTGGCATCAATTGGCAGTGCACCTAGTTAAGACAAGTGCGATGAGATGTAAAGGAAAGGAAATTGCGAAAAAGACGACATTGGGCCGATTTTTTTAGCAAAATACGTGCGATCTTTTGAGCATCGTCAAGGAGCGAAAGTGTCAGTGTGGTATATCAGGGCCCGGATTCACGACGGGCATCGACGCTATATATCCCGAACGGCGGGCAAACCGATATTCGAGTTATGCCGCGGTTTCGAATCCGTTCATGAATCCGGACCCAGGGATACATTTGCTAGGACACTGTCCCTTTGCTCGAACGATATGGTACCATTACCATAGTCACTGAGTAGATCTATTCGCTACGTCTCTTCTGTAAGAACGATACCACTCCAGACGAAGAGAGCGTGTCAAATAGTAGCGAGGAAACGGGGAATTTCCTTAGTTTCGGTGGTAAAATTATAGGATGGACATAACCAGATCGAGCAAAGTTTATTCTTTCAGAGTAAACACTGGGAGGAGTCCTTACTATCGAGCTTCGTTGGGGCTAATGTCTCAATTTTCCCATTGTCTGGAGAACCGTGTCGCTGTATTGGTTCGGTTCTTTTGTAGTGTTTGTCGAACAGAACTATGTTGCGCTTTAAGATGTAAAGGTAAAAGGCAAAGGTAAAGGTGCCGGCATAGATCAGTCCCCTGAGGACGCGCCGCCGCATTCGTGTTCCATCCAAGTCGTAGAGGCATAGTGAATGCGTATTTGGCCTGTACAATGACCTGCGGGGGCCAGCCGCTATACCAGGTCAGTGTCTCTACCTTCCCAGACAAGCCTCGTACCAATTTACCCGACCCCGGAGGAATGGAAGGCTTGGTTAGCCCGGGCCGGGATCGATCGCTCGACCGTGCGGGTGTCAGCAGTGCCTCTTACCACTGTACCACGCGGGCCCTTACTTTAAGATGTAAGGGCCCGCGTGGTACAGTGGTAAGAGTATTTTAAGATGTAAGGTATGTAAATACAAGTATGAATATGAATATATGTATGCCAATTTTCCGTCAAGCAAAGATACGTGGCTGAGAAGGAGAGCGATTAGAGTGGAGGAGAAAAAACTTCTTTATAGGAAGAATATTGGTGGATATTGGTGGATTTTGTCGGGTTAATTAGCTCCATTTCGTTAAGACAACCACGGACGCTTACGTTCCTCCACTGAATAGCCCCAACATTAATAATTTGTAGCAGTTTGTAATATAACTGTGCTAGCGTAGTCTTTGCCCAGGTCCTAACCTCGGTTTTGAATTTGAATTTGTTCCACTTAGTCTGGCGTTATTGTACTAATTGTGTTTTGGCGCGTATTCGGACGTACAAATAAATAAATAGTTTGATTAATTAATTAATTAATTAATTAATTCTCAACTTATTCTTCCTATGTTGATCGATTTTCACTCTATATATTCATTGTCCATCATTACTCCCTTTAATTAATTAATTAATTAATTAATTAATTAATTAATTAATTAATTAATTAATTAAATAAAAGGGAGTAATGATGGAAAATGAATATATAGAGTGAAAATCGGCCAACATGGTACGAATAAGTTGATGATTAAAGAGAAGATATCAGGTGTAATCGATGGTATATTAAAAGGCGAAATAAAATGAACTACTCGAAGAAGAAAGAAAATTGAGAAGGGTTTCCGAGTATGGGGTGTTGTTAGAGGGTTTGGATAATCAACAAGAAGAGTGAAATATGTTTGCTCGATGAAGATGGGAAAAAATTATAGCCTAGATTGTATTTGTGGTTGTATGTCCTGATAAATGGAGCAAACTGGTAACATTGATGATCACAAAGCTTCTTATGGAGCTGTGAGCTGTGAGTTCAGATATTATTTGAAGAATAGCCTAATCCGAAGGCAAAGAGGAGTTAAACATCAATAGTTAACTAAAAGGCAAATGTTTGTCAAAATATAGTTAATTCATGGTACGACGGTCAAATTCGATATTGTTTCCAAAGGTTAAAGTGTACGCAGTAGGGTCAGCATCAAGATTGGGAGAGAAATTGAAATGCACAGTAGAAGAGGTTGCAAATGGAAAGAGCAAAAAAGTAACAAAGAAAACTTTCCGTTTTTATTAAGGTAGAAAATGTGGCCGTAATCCGTAAATAATGTTCATCAGCTCTGCAGTGAATCACTTGGAAAGAACTAGTTTCCATAAAATATGCGAAAACATTTCTTTCTGAGGATTAGGCTTGTCGAAAAGCACTTTTTTCACAAAAAACAACAATGTTTCACCCTGATGCAGCTGGAGAGTAGCTCTAAACCACTTGGCAACAGAATAAAACTACGAGGACTTCAGTCTGAGAAATTTCCAGGTGTGAAATCTCTGGTGAGAGAAGTAAATTGAGTGAAGAAGATAGGTAGGGATTGATGTAGAGAAATCATTCCCAAAAGCACTACCGTTATTTTCGAAATTAAGTGAACGACACTACAGTTTGTGAGCGCTACAACCATCAGTGCCCTACTCTCTAGCCAGACAAAAAAAGAACTGGTAAAAAAATTGAAATTGAATTTCCAATGGAATGGAGCCGATTGATTCCCTGCCACACAAGGCGGGGCTATCCGATTGTCGTGGAGCCTGACCGGTCTGATGAGGCATCATAACAACGTTAGTAAGGTTTTATCTCACTACCAGATCCAAATGCCATAGTGAGGCCAAAAAGAAAATGGTCCTTTCAATTTTTTATGCTACCCCTATTCTCTATTTGGTGGTTTTTTATTGTTGTCTGATGTGTGTACTGAAAGAAACGACAGAAAAACATTGAAGCAACGAACCATCGAACCGTCGCAAATGTGCCGGTGCTGATTCTGTTGGCGCTGTCCGACTATGGGATGGTGGGGGTGATGGCAGAAGAGGATGGCTCTGGTCGATCGATGATTTAATGAGAGAGGGATTGAAGCCTGTGAGCGAATCGCACAATATCGCCAGTCGTCACACACACATACGTCCAACCACACAATAGCCCTGTTTGATCATTGTGGGCACGTGAGCTCTTCAGAAAAAAGCCGCCAGCAATCCAAATACGCCACCAGGTGGGCCGAAGCGGAACCATCGTCGTTCAGCGCTGTTTTTATGGCTTTAAGCTTCCTCTCCTTAGGGTGATTAGAGCGATTCAAAGTTTCAGAGGTAAACGTAAAAGGTGAAAGGTTACCTTGGTTGATTGTTTTTATTGTATATCGTATGATGCATTCATGTAATAAAGAAGAAGAAGAAGAAGACGCGGCGAGCCACTATACCAACTTATTTCCCTCGCAAACAAATTTGGCACCAATCTACCCGACACCGAAGTGATGGGAGGCTCGGTCAGAAGGGTGAGGATCGATCGCCCGACCGCGGGGGTATCAAAAAATTTTGAACGACATAGTTTCTATTGTAATCAACTACCACTCTTCGTAAGAGTGCGTATAATGCAGCCATAGAAGGTGCTAACATTGCTGGTAACCCTGCCCTTCCACTGAAAACCGTCGTTGGATAAAAGGCTAACAGAAAAAAACGAATGACTCCACCTCTCCGCTATTACCAGCAGAAGTTTTGAGGTTAAAAGGTAAAGGTAAGGGTGCCGGCGTTGATCAGTCTCCTGAGGACGCGCCGCCGCATTCGTGTTCCATTCACGTCGTAGAAGCATAGTGAATGCGTATTCGCCTATACAATAACCTGCGGGGGCCAGCCGCTATACCAGGTCAGTGTCTTTACCTTTCCAGACATCTGGTACCAATTTACCCAACCCCGGAGGGATGGAAGGCTTGGTTAGCCCGGGCTGGGAACGATCGCTCAACCGTGCGGGTGACAGCAGCGCCTACCACGCGGGCCCTATAGTTTTGTGGTTACTGATTATAGAACATGGAATTACTACAACGTTATACCATCAACAGCAGCAAGGAAAAGAATGTGTTATTAGTAACCCAATTAAGTGGACTCGCTATTTCACGAAGACTATTGAACAGTTGATAAATGACAGTAATGCTGTTGCCAATGTTATCAGACTATAGTGTTTTAATGAAACCAGCAACAAGATTCCAGTCGGCAGTAGCTCACTAGAATTCAATGGTTGGCTCTGTAGTGACCGGAGAAAAATAAAATAGAAATAGAAATACAGTACCGTCGCTAATTTTTCCCCAAAACGCGGTCGGCGACGAATGAAACCGTCTAAGTGTCGCTTTGCCATAATTCCTTTCAAAATTAACCATTTCAGATATAATTTAGATGGTCAGAATCAGAATAGCGCAATCTAGGCTGTGCTCCACAAGCCACTTGGAGATTTTGAAATTTTGAAATTGAGTCGAGCGTTCTTTGACCTCCCTGCTACGACCAGCTAATGAGGTCGACCTATCTCCCCTAGATAATCACGCCGGTATAAAATCTTGCATTCAATCTTTATCTTTGAGAGACGCACATTTTCTAGTAAACGTCAGCAATGGTCATCTACATCGGGGGAGGCATCGCACCACCCGGAGCACCGCTGGCTTCGCCGGAGGCCTCACAGCCGCTTCCTAAACACCAGATTTCTATTGGAGAGAAGCTACTCAAAGGCTCACAATGCTCGTTTTCTGAGAACAGTTTCGCTTCTGGGCATGATTAGAAATTATACGTTCCCATACCTTCCATTCCGGATCCTCCTTCGGGCATACCAGCGTCCTGGGCGTTGACGGTGGCCGAGGTGGCGACTGAAATATACTTCTCATTAGGTACCACCGAAAGTTTCTGTAAGGATAAACGTTACCGAGCAGGAGAAGGACCACGATGGGAAGCATGTTGAGTGTAGTTGACTGGTTATGTCGACTTTTATACGGTGGAAATTTACATTTTTTATGATAATATTATCGTCAAAAAATCACGTCACTTGTCGTCCGATTATTTTTGTTTTCAAAAGCGCTGAAAATGCAAAATTCCCCCGCATATAAGGCTGGCGTGACGATGTATCGGCACTCAATATGCTTCCCATCGTGGTTCTTCTCCTGCTCGGTAACTCCCACTTTTCAAAGAACTTTCTGTGGTACCTAATGACAAGTATATTTTAGTCGCCACCTCGGCCACTATCAACGCTCAGGACGCAGGTATGCCCGAAGGATCCGGAATGGAAGGTTAGCTGAATTATTTTAGAAAACCCTCTGGCTGATCAACAAGCCAGCAGGGCCCAGATTCATCATTGGTAAACCCCGAAGAACCCCGAGATATACCCCGAATGGCACGCAAGCCGAGATTCGTGACCGCGCGCCGGGGTTAAATCGGAGTTTATCGCGGGCCTATCACACTTAGCAATGAGGCAGGGTCTGGGAGACCTCGACGGTATCGAGCCGGTTTATCGATGACGGGGTTTCGGAGACCGCTCGTCCGTTCATGGATCTAGGCCCAGAGATGCGTTGTATTAACCACCTCAAAAAATGGCGCTTTTTTTCAAAAGAAGAATATGGTTTCTATAATCTTCAATAGTTTTTTCAAGAACAAAAAACATTCTCCGGTGTTCAGGAAGCGGCTGCGAGGGCTCCGGTGGCGAAGGAAGCGGCTGTGAGGCCTCCGGCGAAGCCAGCGGTGCTCCGGGTGGTGCTGTGCCTCCCCCGATGTAGATGGCCACCGCTGATGTTGCCATTAGAAAACTTGTGTTTCCTTCTTTCAAATAAAAGTGGGTACACAATTCATCTTTGACTGACAGTTGGTACGTGAAAACTCGCTCGCTTGAGCAAATCCGTATGATATGCCATTTTCACTTTGGATTGGACACTTTTCAAATCACGTCGGACGTTTTTCAAACCAAACTGGACACTTCTCAAGCCACTTTGGCTTGAAAAACGTCCAATTTGGTTCGAAAAACGTCCGACGTGGTTTGAAAAACGTCCGATTTGGTTTGAAAAACGTCCAAATCAAAGTGAAAATGGTATATATTTTGTTTGGTGCAGCGGTGAGACGCGCTACTCACACCGGCACGGTTAAGCCACCAATCGCTCCTGCCGCGGAAAAATTAAGCCATCCATATCTCCGGGATCGGGGAAATTTTAGCGGACTTGGCCCACCTCTATACTCCATCTGCGCCGGTCATCTTTGCTCCACTTGCACTTTTCCTAAGCCAGGTGACTTTTGCTTTTAATTTTTGCCTTCAACCGAACACTACCGAAACATCATCCACTTCTAATTCTTCCTGTGACCCAACCGACAAGAACAATATAGAAGTGATGGGGTTAGGGGAGATTAGCGGCTATGTGGGTGATGACGACATGCACCTCAACGGCCTAGTGCTAAATGGCATTCTACTCCAGGTCCTGCCTGAGGAACAGTCTCCGTAATTACCTCACCATATTGATTCATCAAACATCCTTACCGCAGAAACGTACTCCTAGCATACCCGCTCGGGTGGGGTACGGCAAAGAAATCGATGTATCAGTTGGTTAGAGAACTCTGCAGGAAACCTTGACCGTAACTTTCGCTTATAAGTTGATGATCTCATAGAGTAGTCGCCATTGACCAACCCCTCCCATCCCCCGCAAAGAAATGCAGCACACTCGTGTAGATCAGAAAATTACTGCCATATAGAGATAAACGAATAAAAATGACTGGAAAATGCGAGAAAAGGATTGAAGGTGGAAAGAGGCTGAATGCTATGCATGTGATCAGATCATGTAGCTGTCAGGCGGCCATCCTATGGACCATCGATCGCTCTTCATCTTCTCTTCCCGTTTTGCTTTTCTACACTGCCAGTTTCTGTCAATCCCCTCACAAAACAATCAATTCAGTGGTATTTTTAGAAGTCACTGGTATTATCCTAGCCAGAATAGGACTGATTACGCGGGTTTTTGAAAATGGACAAGTTTCAAGTTTCGTCAAAAACCCCATTACGAATAGAGAATAATGCACATGGTCACGATGAGCATAATACACGGTTGACAGAGTATGTGGATCGCTAGACTAATGAATAAATAAATAAATAAATAAATAAGAAAGGAAAAACAGCAGAAGTTATTTCAAGGTTAGGAATAGGGCATGAAAGACCTCTAAGCAGACTCTAAACGCTATCGTTGTACATTTAAGCCATCTTTTATATATGACAATATTTCGCTTTTCTTCTTTCAACCGCCCAGGCGAAGTTCTCTGACGGGTGCTGGCACCTGTAGACAGTAAATTTACCTCCGCTGATTCGTTAGGTGGTTAAGGTTCCATGTTTGTGTATAGTGCCTGAATAACTTCCTCTACATACGTAATTACAGTACGCTAGGAGCAAATCGTCAATTCGTCGCATTTAATTGACACTGCCGTACTTCTATATGTGTGGAAGATGCTTTCGTTGACATGGTCAAACCAAGCATGATAAATGATAAGTCAGTTTATCGTTGACAAAGCAAGAACATTCATTAGCTCATCTCTAGAAATAGATTTCAGTGAAAGACGTTCTAGAGTACCGTACAGCACTTATTTTTCTTTTCTGTGCCACCATTGTTGCAGGAATTTCCCGTTCCTCTCCGGCGAGCTTCGACAGAGAAACAACACCTTTGTGGTCCCTGAACGGCCCCTGTGATTGTATTTTCTCATCTGATCTCGTTGTTTCTAGCTCTTTTTTCACCGCGGTTTCGCTTCTCGGTTTTTCCTGTATTCGCTTTCTCTTCATTCTCAGCTGCTTTGCTTGTTTTTTCTCTCTTCTCTTCTTTCTTCCCTACAGCACTCGGATTCTTCTTGTCATTTCCTTTGTCCTTTGTCCTTTCATTATTCTCCTTTTCCTTATCGTTATAAACCGGACAAACCCGTAGTCGGGCAAACCGTTGAGGCATTGACCTCCACACCAATAACATTATTGTCCACAAGCCGTTGGATGCGCCAAATAAGCACTACAAATACCAACTCGAGTAGGAATGCAATTTTTCGAGTTTTCGGTGTTCGACGCCTTTCGAGCATGAAAGATGTTCCTGCACCTTCAATTTCGGTATTGAGCACACTTGTATTTCCAACTTTATTTCTTGGGAAACACACTACTTTTAATGCACATAAACGAGGTCCGTGATGGTAGTTTACATCGGGGGAGGCATCACAGCACCCGGAGCACCGCTGGCTTCGCCGGAGGCCTCACAGCCGCTTCCTTCGGCACCGGAACCCTCACAGCCGCTTCCTGAATGACAGCGACTTCGGAAGGGACCACGGACCGTTTCAAAATCAAAGAAAATTTGAAATTTTAATTGCGAGAACGACAGTTAGTCTTTCTTCCAGTTCTATCATTCGTTCTGCTGCGTTAGATACGCCATGAGCTCGTCTACTCGTCTTAAATGATGTAATGGCGTCTCGGACATTTCTCACCAACCTTCCATTCCGGATCCTCCTTCAGGCATTCCTGCGTCCTGGGCGTTGACAGTGGCCGATGTGGCGACTAAAATGTGCTTTCTAGTCTTCTAATACAAGAAAACTCCGCTATGACAAACGAATGTTACCAAGCAGGAGGAGAACCACGATGGGAAGCATATTGAGTGCAGTTGACTGGTGATCTCCGCTTTTATGGGCGAAAATTTGCATTTTTGTGTAGATTTTGCATATGAAAATATTGTCGTCGAAAACCACCTACACGTCAGCCGTGATGAGATTATTTTTGTTTTCGAAAATGCAAATATGCAAAATTCTACAGGTTAAAAGGCTGTCGGGGCGATGTATCGTCACTCAATATGCTTCCCATCGTGGTTCTTCTCCTGCTCGGTAACTCCCACATTTTTCGAAGATTTTATTTTGGTCCTTGAAAAGTATATTTCAGTGGCTATCTCTGGCACTGTCAACGCTCAGGAAGCTGGTATGCCTGAAGGAGGATCCGGAATGGAAGGTGAGCGTTGAACAAGTTCTAAGAGCCCTGTGGATCACCAAGAAGCCAGCAAAGGTACCATAGACCAACTCAGGAAGTGGTGCTTCCTTTGAAGAGCATAGTTTTTAGAATCTTCAAGATTTTTTTCACCAGCAAGAAAACATACTCTGGTGTTTAGGAAGCGGCTGCGAGGGCTCCGGTGGCGAAGGAAGCGGCTGTGAGGCCTCCGGCGAAGCCAGTGGTGCTCCGGGTGGTGCTGTTCCTCCCCCGATGTAGACGATCACCGCTGATGTTGCTTACGTACACTAAAAAATGTTTGTTTCCTTCTTTCGAATAAAGATGGATACATAATTCGTCGTGGACGGACAGTTGGCACCTGAAAACTCGTCGTCTAGAGCAAACGGATACAGAGTTACAGTTTTATGTGAAACTCCTTTATGACAGACTAAGCTCAATATGTGTGACAATGAGCTCGTATACTGATTTTGTCGATACGTAATACTGCAATTGGAAATGGCATATAAAAATATCATTCTTCCGGACCCAAAAACTGCCCTATATCAGATTGAGACTGGTTTTAGAGTAGATCAGCTTAACCCGAGTCGCTTCACTACAAAAAAACGAAAACGTACCCTGACTTAAGGGGCATGAACAGGTATGTGTGGAGCCTTGTGTTACCCATAGTAAATAGTCTATCTGGAAGCTTGGTGCATTACCCAGCTGCGGAAAGATGGATCTAGGTACTTGCTGACGATGTTTTTGAATGAAAGCGCTAGGCTCAATGCATGAGATTGTGATGGATTTTATACAACTCACATTTCCCTTGTTGATGAATAGTTTGACGTTGGTTCGACCTAACGTTGGGAACAAATAGCTTAGACCAGCCATTCATTGGGATAGAGGATGCTGCAGTCTATTGTCTGTCCACTGCAAACCCACAGGAGCCAGAAAGGATATCTTAAACATCATCCCAAAGTCGGCTTTCATCTTAAGGTCAGCAAGTGTAGCCAAAAAGGTACGAGATGTCGGCGATTACTCAATCAATATAAACTTCAAGAAGGGGCGGCCGGAATGGCCGAAAGGGCAGGTTAGGAGCGTGGAATCATCGTCTCGAGGATTAAGTTTCAATCATGGAACGAATTTTTTGCCTTGCTCAGAAATAGCTGAAAAGGGTGTCGGTACCAGCATCAGAACCAAGTGACAGGTCCGCTGGTGGAGGAAAACTGCCACATTAACAAGACTATTCGATAGTTGCGTGCAAGAAAGTGGCACCTAAGAACCTCTGGTACCTCAGTGAAGTGGGAGCAGCACAAAAGTGGAGGAGGGCGAGCCGGCCACCAAGAAAGATGTAACCCCTGAGTGGAATAAAAACGGTGTGTAGGAAAAATCCTTCGAGACGGGGATAATGCGCTGTAAAAGGCAGACCAACAATTCATTTCATTACCTACAGGGCAAGAGCAGCAGTAGCGGAACTCTTCTGGTACTGAGCAGCTTTCTATGCCACACAGTATGTGCTCTACCCCAGACAGCAAATTTTTCAAATACCGTCTGTTAGTCAACAGTGAATTGTGTGTCCAACTTTATTTGAAGGAAAGCAACACACATTCTAGCCACATGAGCGGTGATCGTCTACATCGGGGGAGGCATCGCACCACCCGGAGCACCACTGGCTTCGCCGGAGCCCTCACAGCCGCTTCCTTCGCCACCGGAGCCTTCGCAGCCGCTTCCTAAACAACAGAGCATGTTTTTTGCTGAAAACATAGTCTCAAAAGACTAAAACAATCATGTTCTTCTTTCCAGAAACACTAGGATATCTACAAGTTCACACAGCACATTGTTCCTATCTACGCTTTTGAGCAAGAGCACGACCACAATTTGTTCAGCGCCCACCTTCCATTCCGGATCCTCCTTCGGGCATACCAGCGTCCTGAGCGTTGACCGAGGTCGAGGTAGCCACTTAAACTTTTTTCTATATTACTGACAGTGAAAGGGATATGTAAACAGTGAACGTTACCGAGGAGCAGAAGGACCACGATGGGAAGCATATTGAGTGTAGTTGACTGGTGATGTCGACTTTTATACCAGGGAAATTTGCATTTTTGGACACGAAAATATTGTTGTCAAAATATCACCTGCACGTCACTTATCATCCGATTAAAAATGCAAAATTCTCTACCATAAAAGGCTGGCGTGACGATGTGCCGGCACTCAATATGCTTCCCATCGTGGTTCTTCTCCTGCTCGGTAGCTCACTTTTTTCAATGATTTTTATTGGTGTCCTTAAAAAGTATATTTAGTGGCTACCTCGGCCACTGTCAACGCTCAGGACGCAGGTATGCCCGAAGGAGGATCCGGAATGGAAGGTATGGGACCATATAATTTCTAATATTGCTCAGAAACGAACATTGTGCTTTGAGTAGCTTCTCTCCAATAAAAATTTGGTGTTCAGGAAGCGGCTGCGAGGGCTCCGGTGGCGAAGGAAGCGGCTGCGAGGCCTCCGGCGAAGCCAGCGGTGCTCCGGATGGTGCTGTTCC